>JAXDDX010000247.1:132500-207500 GCA_034670405.1 Hoplostethus atlanticus
GTGTGTGTGTGTGTGTGTGTGTGTGTGTGTGTGTGTCGGTTGTGGAAGATTGAGAATGGATCCACTGCAATTATGGTACTAAAGTATAACACAAAAATATAAAAAAAATTGAATCTCATCTATTAAAAAGTTCATTTTAATACTAATCTCCTCTTTCTTTTCCTTTCCTTTCCTTTCCTTTCCTTTCCTTTCCTTTCCTTTCCTCTCTTCAGCTGTTTTTCCTAGCGAACCATTTGTTGAAATCAACCTTGACGAGCCGGCCTGGATCGATCACCTCCTCACCTCCCCTGCACCTCCTTCCTCCGTCCTCCCCTTCTCTCCGTTCTCCCTCTCCTCCTCTCCTCCACAACTGCAGTGATATCGCCAAGATCAACATTAATCATCCTGGAGGAGGCGATCATTTCCCCTGATCCACCAGACCTCCATGGAGGCTTTACAGTTCATCACCAACCATCTGATCCATCATCAGTCTGTTAGTCAGTAATGTGTCAGTAGAACCAGTTGACTGTCTGAACCAGGTTGTTGTGGTGTGTCTGTAGATCATCCAGTAACGTTCTCAGTAAAAGTGATCAGTGTGATCAGGTAGATTTGTCTCCAAATGTAGGTTACTGTGACTCAGTAAACTGTCTTGTCTTTAGCCCTAGTCTCTACTCCAAAACACTCTGAGTTGGAGCTGGAGAAGAGTCAGCTAGTTAACCTGAACAAACTGGTAGCTAGCTAACTAGTTACTGTTAACATGGGACTACTAGCCACTGCTAACGCTAGCTGCTACTAGATACGTTAGCTAGCCATTTTCTCTTATATGCATCAAACTCCATCCAAAGATCTAGTAATATTTCTGTCTCTGTGGTGACCCAGAACTAAATCACTGTCTGAGTACAAATCTACTGTTTTATAAAAGATGTAAACTTCTATTTCTTTTATTCTGATAGCTGTAAAAATACAAAGAAATCTCAGATCAGGATTTTGTAAAGTGAATGAATGTTCTTGTTATGCTAGCTTTTGCTTTGTTACAGCATTTGACGCTTTCAACACCATGTTTTTATACGCAATATTTTTCCTTTAATGTTTTTTTACTGAAGAAATATTTTTTCCATAAATGTAGTTTTTTTATCTGGAAAATGATGCAAGAAATTCGAAAAATATCTTCTGTCATTTTGTTTTACTCAGGAAATGTTTTTAAGTAAAATGACAATTTTGTACAAAAACTGATTAAATGGAAGTACTTTCAATTGTTTTTTAGCTGTTTCATATGTGCTGGGATGGTGTGTGTGTGTGTGTGTGTGTGTTTGTTTGTTTGGGAACCCATTAAATGCAAGTCTTATTCAGTTGGGTGTGAATTGGCTTCGGGTGCCTCTTTACTCCCTGAGTCAATGTTTAGTAAAGGAAAAGGAAGAGAGAGTGAGACAAAGTAAATTTAAACACATGGAGAGAGACAGAGAGAGAGAGAGAAAGAGAGAGAGAGAGAGAGAGAGAGAGAGAGAGAGACAGAGAGAGAGAGAGAGAAAGAGAGAGAGAGAGAGAGAGAGACAGAGACCGAGAGAGAGAGAGAGACAGAGAGAGAAAGAGAGAGAGAGAGAGAGAGAGAGAGAGAGTGTGTTAAATGACTGGATGCTTCGGCTAACTCGTCAGAAACTGAGAGCAGTCGGACGCTTCTGCTGCTGCTTTTTAAAAACCTCAACGCAAATCGAGCAGAGAGAGAGAAAGACGAAGGACGGGTATAGAGGTGAAGGAGGAAGAGGAAGAGGTCTCCTTCATCATGACGTCCTACCAACACCGCTGGACCAACAGACCGCTAGCTACCTGGACACTGCTGGTTCTCCTGGGCTGGACCACAGAGGGAACTAACTACGGACCAGCAGCCCTGATCCACCACCACCACCAGCACCACCTGGACCAGGCCAGGGTCGACCCCAGCTCCATACTGGTGGCCAACCCCCCCCTGAAGGTTTGTTTGGGGTCTTTGGATAATAAAAGGCTCTTCTAGCAGTCGTGTGGGGAAATGAGAGATCCAAGGTAGAAAGCCTTTATTCTATTTGGCTGGTCGTGATTGTAAGTTGGAGAAGAAGAAATTAGAATCGAGGCTTTCCGACTTTCATCTCTCCTTTCCTGAAATGTTGTCAAATCTTTGTGCTAGTCAGTTACTCTGGTCCACCAACTCAATATAAAATAGTGAAAGTTGCTGTTCAATGTTTTCCTGTGTCAGTTTGTTCTGCAGCCACTTTTGGAGGTGCTATTCTACTCTATTCTACTCTACTACTCTACTCTAGTGAAATTTGGGCTGTGGCTAGTACTGTGGCTAGCTACTCCAGCCACCCTGGAGTCTTGTTCTACAAACATCTAGCTGCATCTAAGTGTCTAGTAAAGTGTCTGGTAGGTTGGTCTACTCTACAGGTAACCAGATGGACCCACCGGGCCTCCATATGGTCTCCATGGTGTCTTCTAGACTTCCTGGTGTATGATGTCATCTCGGCAAATTTCTACCAAATTTCTGCTGACTCATCTTCTCTCCTCCCCTCCCCACCTCTTCTCTTACCTCTGCTCCTCCTCCTCCTCTCTTTCTCCTCAAGGTTCCTCGTGGAGGTGTGGTGTTGCTGGACCCTCAGTACCACCTGGTGAGCCAGGTTCTGGCTGGCGATTGCTGTATCTTCTCTGACCCGGTCCGCGGTCAAGAACCAGGAGAACTCAGTCCAAAGAGGTTCTCCTGCAAGTATAGCAAAGGACAGGTCAGGACTCTACGCTGTACTGGATACAGTATTTACTGACCAAGGATCAGTTTTCCTTTCTATTGTTCAAGTCCCTCAAGTTAATGAAGATTTTGCTGTTTTTGCTTCTTTTAGTTTTCATATCATTATCTATATTATTTTCTATATTATTATCTATATTATTTTCTATATTATTATCTATATTATTATCTATATTATTTTCTATATTATTTTCTATATTATTATCTATATTATTTCCTATATTATTTTCTATATTATTATCTATATTATTATCTATATTATTTTCTATATTATTATCTATATTATTTTCTATATTATTTTCTATATTATTATCCATATTATTTTCTATATTATTTCCTATATTATTATCTATATTATTTTCTATATTATTATCTATATTATATATATATTATTTTCTATATTATTATCTATATTATTTTCTATATTATTATCCATATTATTTTCTATATTATTTTCTATATTATTATCTATATTATTTTTTATATTATTATCTATATTATTATCTATATTATTTTCTATATTATTATCTATATTATCTATATTATCTGTATTATCTATATTATCTGTATTATCTATATTATCTATATTATCTATATTATTATCTATATTATTGACTATCAATCATTGTCCCCTTTGTTCGATTTGTTTGGTTGTTTGTTCGTCTGACTGGCCCAAAGGGGGCGCCACAGCTACAGGTCTGCCAGGACGGCATCGTTCCTCAGGGGCGACATATCTACTGTTGCCTTGTTTTGAATTCCTCTCTCCTCAGGTCCGTTACGTCCATTTTGGCTCGGCGTGGGGCTCCAGAGCGAGACTCCGCCTCCAGCTGAGATACAACACGCACACCGACACACTCGTCCTCCCTCTGACCCTGGACGTGGAGGTTATCCACAACACACACCGGGTCGCGACCTCCCCCAACGTCCCGCTGGTTGTCAACGAGGCCAACGGCCTTAGTAACGCCATCGATAGGCGGAGTCTGGGGATGTCGTCCGTGGGCGTCGGTCAGTGTAAGATCACGCTATTGGTTGGAGCAGGAGGCCTGCCGAGGTAAAGAGAGTTAAAGGGTTTGTTAAAAAGAATCCATCAATCCACTGATCCACTGATCCATCCATCCATCCATCCATCTATCCATCCATCCATCTCTCCTTAGGTATGGGACCCTGCTGAACTCAGAGGCAGCTGGAGGAAAGAGGACGGACTGTGTTGACTTCTTTAAACTGAGTGTCCAGTATCAGCTGACCTCGTCCTTGGGGTCTCCCTACGTCGACTACGTCCCCCCTGATGGTGGAGGTGGTGGACCCTCAGGGCAGAGGCCTGCAGCAGGAGTACTTCCAGGTAGGAAGTCACTGTGGGAGGTTGGGGGCTCTTATTTTGTCATTTATTAAACTGCTTAAAAACATTTCAAAATGAAAGCATACACATTCACTGATTCACTCCATGTGTGCTACAACCTTAAAATCATAATGTTTACCCCTTTTCTGTACTTCCTCCTTCCAGGTACCTGTCCAGGTGAGAGGAGGAGTGTCTAACTCCGCCCCCAGACCCAGCTTCCTGTCTCTGATGATGATGGAGGTCCACCAGTTTGTCATGACGCGTACGTTATAATTTTCTAATGTAATAATTTGCTAAATTCTTTAGCAACTTGTCGACCAGCGACAGCGTCCTCTTCCAGATGACGGACGGAATCAATGAGGTTCATTTCCTGTTTCCTGTCACTATTGTCCCATTGGATGACCAGCCACCTGTCATCAACGTCAACACAGGATTGGTCCTCAGGAGGAAGGAGGCGGTTATGATTACGCCGCTAGCTCTCAGTGCGACAGATGTGGATTCGGACCACGGCGTGACATTACCGGAAGGCGGGCGCATCTTGCTCACCACCGACATCATCAGCATCTCCGACGTCAACAGCCCCGACGAACTTTTGATCTTTGAACTCACCTGCGAACCCGTCAGAGGTCGTCTGGAGTGCACGGACCAGCCGGGAGTTGGCATGACAAAGTTTACCCAACTACAATTGGCCGGGAGTAAAATCTATTACGTGCACACACCTGACGAGGACGAGGAAGAAGTGTGCACAGACGGGTTTGAGTTCCGGGTGACGGATGGGCGGAACATGGTGTACCGCACGTTCCGTGTGTCGATCCAGGGCGTGGATAACAAGAGGCCTACGGTGAGCATTGATTGGCTGTCGTTAGGAGGCGGGGAGAGGAAGCTGATCACGCCATTTGAGCTCAATGTGGAGGACAAGGACACTCCTGATTGGCTGTTGGTCATCAAGGTGTGTATTGTATAATTTTCCTTAATGTTGTCCTCATATACTATTATTAATATATTCTTATTATATTCTTATTCTTGTTCTTATTCTTAAGGTAATTCGCCCCCCTCGTCACGGTCGCTTATCTACAATGGAACAAGCCAGTTGGTCAAAACCTTCACTAAAGAGGACCTGACTGGGAACATGGTGAGCTATGAGCACAACGGATCGACTGGCGTCGCCACAGACCACTTCCTGTTTACTGTGACGGATGGAACCAACGCCGGGTTCTACATTTACCCGGACGTTACCATAGCAACTGTCCAGCCTCAGATGTTCCATATAAGGATAAATATTCCAGAACTGGTGCTTCCCAGACTGGTGGTCAACAAGGTAGAATATCTCTTTCTTTCTTTCTTTCTCTCTTTCTTTCTTTCTTTCTTTCTTTCTTTCTTTCTTCTTCCTTCGATTCGATTGCATCCTACCATACAGTATGTTCTTCTATATTTAAATCCAAGGTGGTGACGTCCCTGCGGATTCTGACTCCAGGTCAGATTGGAACGGTTCTGACCAACAAGGTCCTGAAGGCTGAGATCCAGCAGAACCAGCAGGACCCGGGGGGCAGACCGCGGACCCAAGCCAGAGAAGGTGTGAGGTTCTGGGTGTGGCAGCAGCCCAGGTGGGGGGTGCTGGTCCACACGGCCCTGAGCAACAGCACCGTCAGCAGCTTCACTCAGGGTGAGAAGCGACACAGCAGCGAGTCCTGTTACTGAACCACAGTTTACATTCTAGTCATGTAGCTGGTGACTTACAGTGAGTGCAGAAGAATAAGACCATAATAATAATAGTAATAATAATAATTACATAACAAAGGGTTTTAGAAATGAGTACAAACCAAACGATAGCAAGTAAGACATATAAGTAAGGATGCAGCCAGCTGGCTAAGGTGGTACCAGTTAACCAAAACGTCCGGGGTTCAGACCCAATGAGAGGTTAACGTCCTGGGTTCAGACCCAATGAGAGGTTAACGTCCTGGGTTCAGACCCAATGAGAGGTTAATGTCCGGGGTTCAGACCCAGTGAGAGGTTGTGTTGAGTACCCAATGAGTTCTGTGTTGTTCTCCACTGTAGACGACGTCGACCAGATGAAGATCCGTTATGTTCTGAATGCAGGAGTCAACGCTACAGAAGACGTCTTCTACTTCACTATAGCAGGCCATGGTGAGTCTCTCTCCACTGCAGGGCTACCTGTACGTAGCCTCTAGTGAGCCTACCTGGGGTCTAGTGAGGCTACCTGGGGTCTAGTGAGGTTACCTGGTGCCTAGTGAGGCTACCTGGGGTCTAGTGAGGGGTCCCGTCTCCGTGGTAACCATGGCAACCAGTCTCTCTCTCTCGCTCGCCTCCAATAGGGCAGCAGCATCACGGCGTGTCTCTATTCTGGTCCTGGGTCAGTGTTGACGGACAGCACCACCTGGTGGACGAGAAGACGGAACTGCTACACATCACACTGCTCAGGAGAGGAAGCCTCACACACACCGCCTTCGTCTGTGAGTAGGGAGTGTGTGTGTGTGTGTGTGTGTGTGTGTAGAATGAAACATACTTTTCTGGGAGAGAACTGGGAGAGAACACCGTTGCTACGGTTACCATCAGCGACATGGCGACCGACTGTGAGTGACACTGAGACATTAGTGTGTGTGCATGTTGACGTATGAAACTCACTGAAACCGATAATAATAATGTTATATTGATCAGACGTTATGGAATCAGTTCAGGTTCATTTCAACCACTGTAGTATTGATCAACTCTACAATCAATATGTGATCAATCACACTGCATATCAGACTGGACCAGATCAATATCTGGTCGCCCGACCAGTCACTCACACACTCTAACTGTCTGTCTGTCGCAGTGCCCAGGGTGGAGTTCAAAGAGGTGGAGCTTACTGTGGACGAGGCTGACGGACAGGTGGTCGCCACGGTGATTCGCCATGGTGATCTAGGCCACTCCTCTTTTCTCAGGTATCAGTCGCTTTAATTAGATTTAAAATATATATATATTTAATTATTGTATATAGTAGTAGTTATAGTAGTTTCTTCTTCTTCTTCTTCTTCTTCTCTCCTCCAGGTGTTTTACCCGTCAGGGTTCTGCTCAGGTGATGATGGACTACGATGAGAGACCAGACACCGACCAGTCACTCATCACCTTCACACCCGGTGAGAGGGCTGTGTGTGTGTGTGTGTGTGTGTGTGTGTGTGTGTGTAAAAGTAAATGTATAATAAGAGCTCTATCATTAGGAAACGGTTTGTGTGTGTGTGTGTGTGTGTGTATGTGTGTGTGTGTGTGTGTGTGTGTGTGTGTGTGTGTAGGGCAGAGGGAGCAGCAGTGTGTGGTGAATCTAGTCGATGACTCGGAGTACGAGGAGGAGGAGTTTCGCCTGGTCCTTGGAATCCCCAGCAGCCAATCAGCTGTCGGCTTGTTGCTGGGGCAACGGAGGCATGTTAGCATCAGGATCACCGACAAAAACGACAGTAAGGGACAAACAAACAAACAAACAAATAAACCAATTAATAAATTAATCTGTGAACAGCCGACCTGTCAACTGTCTATCAGCCCAGCAGGGGACAGCAGCAGAGAAAACAGGACAACAAGACCTGCAGTTCATCATTCATCCATCAGTTCATCAGTCATCCATCAGTTCATCAGTCATCCATCAGTTCATCAGTCATCCATCAGTTCATCATTCATCCATCAGTTCATCAGTCATCCATCAGTTCATCATTCATCCATCAGTTCATCATTCATCCATCAGTTCATCATTCATCAATCTTCATCAGTCATCCATCAGTTATCCATCAGTTCATCAGTCATCACTCAGTTCATCATTCATCCATCATTCATCCATCAGTCATCCATCAGTTCATCAGTCATCCATCAGTTCATCAGTCATCCATCAGTTCATCATTCATCCATCAGTTCATCAGTCATCACTCAGTTCATCAGTCATCCATCATTCATCCATCAGTTCATCAGTCATCACTCAGTTCATCAGTCATCCATCATTCATCCATCAGTTCATCAGTCATCACTCAGTTCATCATTCATCCATCAGTTCATCAGTCATCACTCAGTTCATTATTCATCCATCAGTTCATCAGTCATCCATCAGTTCATCAGTCATCACTCAGTTCATCAGTCATCCATCATTCATCCATCATTCATCCATCAGTTCATCAGTCATCCATCAGTTCATCCATCAGTTCATCAGTCATCCATCATTCATCCATCAGTTCATCAGTCATCACTCAGTTCATCATTCATCCATCAGTTCATCATTCATCCATCAGTTCATCAGTCATCCATCAGTTCATCATTCATCCATCAGTTCATCAGTCATCAGTTCCTGTTCAGTCAACCGAGGTGTTTTAGGTGTAACATGCTGTCAATCATCCCAGATGGTGTCGAGTTTCATTTGTCTTCCAGAGTCTGTCATCCGCTTCTCAGAGTCCCGCTACGTCGTCAAGGAGCCCGTCTCCCCCGGTGAGGTCGCCACGTTGAGGGTCGCCGTGCGTTGCCTCGGTGATCTTTCCAGGGTGTCAGTGGTGCGCGTGCACACCAGGGATGGCTCCGCTCACTCCGGGCTGGACTACTACCCTCTGTCACAAGGTCAGTTCAACTCTCAGGCCGATCCTTCCTACTTCCTACTCTCTCTGACCCTTGACCTCCTTGCTGTTTTTGAATTTGGATGAGTCAGCTAAATGAATCCTCCAACTCGCCGTAACACCCGAACGCATCATTCCTGTCACTTACATCTTAAGTTAAATTGACTTCCTGCCCCTGAAAACATCCTGTAGGATTTGGACTCAAGTCTCCATCCCTGTTAGTTTCATAGTTGTGGATAAAAAACGATCATCACCTACAAACAAGACGAACTGAGGCAGAAAGGGAGTAAAGGTAGGTAGGCAGGCAGGTAGGTAGGCAGGCAGGTAGGTAGGTAGGCAGGTAGGTAGGCAGGTAGGTAGGTAGGTAGGCAGGTAGGTAGGTAGGTACTTCAAAGGGTCATTTTTTACCCAAACCTGAACCTCAGCGACTCCATTTACTTCAATTCAGTCTAATCAATCAATTCTGATCAATTCTCCGGTGGACCTCCAACATGGTGCCAGATGGACTGACGCTGATTTACTAGGAACATAGGTTGAAGTTACCGAGTGCTGTTAGGAAACCGAACGAAAGGAAATCTACAGTAACATTTTGTTAGACAGGGGTTGTTTAATGCTTCCGTTTTAAAGTGTACACACAGTAAGAATGAAAAACAGACCCTGCGTTCACTACTTCAATAAATAACAGCTAGCTGAGGGGTCACGTCATCATCTCAAGCTTATTCTACTGTGGCGAGTCGCTCTTGAAAACCTCAAGTGTAAATCTGACATGTCGACATCGCAGGACTTCCTGCATCAGCACCACTCTGCTGAAACCTGTTCCTTCTATGTTGTGAACTAGACTGAACAGGTATTAACAATAAATCACTATCTGTCAAACAGCTGATTGATAAAAGCTACATATCCATTTTACTCCAAAACATTGAAGCTCTGGATGTGAAACAAGCCAACCTCTTCCCATTACGATCACGGTCTCTGAGTCAACCAAGGATCCAGGTTCTCTGCTGTCCTTGTTTTAATGCTGTTGACTCTGAGCAGCATGTGGACAAATGATTTAACGACCCACCAACACTACCCCAACACTACCCCAACACCACACTACTACTACTACTAATATCAGTCCATTGTTTGGGCCGATCATCCCGGCTCGGCAGTGGTTCGACCGGATCACTGGCTGCTGTAAAGAGATCAAACACATGAATCATTGATCTGAAACATTTACAGAAATAAACTCAGCAGATCAAAAGGAGATCAAGAGACATCGTCACTTAAAAACATGTTTTTTACTGTTATCAGCCGCATCCCACCAGAAGACGTGTCTCTCGCATGTCTAGCATTGTGTACTACAGTGGTAACCATGGTAACAGCATCATCCTGCGTTAGTACTACAGTGGTAACCATGGTAACAGCCTCATCCTGCGTTAGTACTACAGTGGCAACCATGGTAACAGCCTCATCCTGCATTAGTACTACAGTGGTAACCATGGTAACAGCCTCATCCTGCGTTAGTACTACAGTGGCAACCATGGTAACAGCCTCATGCTGCGTTAGTACTACAGTGGCAACCATGGTAACAGCCTCATCCTGCGTTAGTACTACAGTGGCAACCATGGTAACAGCCTCATCCTGCATTAGTACTACAGTGGTAACCATGGTAACAGCCTCATCCTGCATTAGTACTACAGTGGCAACCATGGTAACAGCCTCATGCTGCATTAGTACTACAGTGGCAACCATGGTAACAGCCTCATGTTGCATTAGTACTACAGTGGTAACCATGGTAACAGCCTCATGCTGCATTAGTACTACAGTGGTAACCATGGTAACAGCCTCATGCTGTCTTAGTACTACAGTGGCAACCATGGTAACAGCCTCATCCTGCGTTAGTACTACAGTGGCAACCATGGTAACAGCCTCATGCTGCGTTAGTACTACAGTGGCAACCATGGTAACAGCCTCATCCTGCGTTAGTACTACAGTGGCAACCATGGTAACAGCCTCATGCTGCGTTAGTACTACAGTGGTAACCATGGTAACAGCCTCATCCTGCGTTAGTACTACAGTGGCAACCATGGTAACAGCCTCATGCTGCATTAGTACTACAGTGGCAACCATGGTAACAGCCTCATGTTGCATTAGTACTACAGTGGTAACCATGGTAACAGCCTCATGCTGTATTAGTACTACAGTGGTAACCATGGTAACCATGGTAACAGCCTGTATTACGTACCAGTGACGTTCAGGGAACATTCCTTTATGTTCTTCCCGTCATCAGTCGTCACTGTACAGAAGTACAAGCCCGAGTCGTCGGTCCTGAGTCTGGACAGATGAAGTGGGACACGTCCTCTTCTGAAGGCGTCTTCGTCACATTGCACTCGTCCAACAAAGTCATGATGTTGAGACTCGGGGAACTCAACACCTCTTATTACATGGTACATGATCTTTATTTCACCAGGTGATAAGAATCCACAATAAATGTTAACGGAGGTCAGGGACATGTCCACCCTGGCCGGGTAGCACCATTCCATCACCACGGTACCGTTCTCCTCTCCCTGGTAGGAGGCCTGGGTCACAGTTACTACCAGTTTACCTACAGGAGTATGGAATCAGATTTGGGTCAAAATGCATCAAAGGATTGACAATCTCAAACCAAACATTTCAAATTGAAAAGACAGAAAAACGGTAAACCATCAATGAACTATTTTTAAGAGAGTTCAGATTTCTTGCCAATGATGGATCCACATCCATCATCATCATCAAGGTATCTCTTGGCTACAATTTTCTCTTTGTTGTTTAATCACGACTTGACAGTTTTTTCCAATCCTCTCATGTAGGCAGGCTTTAGAGGGCTGAAAGCTGAAAAAAAGCATTTCAATATTTATATCTGTGGATAATGAAGGAAGGTGGAAGCTAACCGCAGACACAGGATGTCAGGAGGACAGGAAGTAGGAAGTAGGTCAACATCTCCTCTCCTCATCTTTTCTCCCTGTCGAAGGAGAGGACAGTCAGACATGGAAACAGTGGGTAGTAGAGGAGGAGGGAGGAAGGAGAAGGGCTGGAAGCATCCTCGTCGTGTGCTTGTCCTCTATTCCCTGCTGAATCATTTTGCTGCTCAAAATCATCTGATCTTAACTGTCACGATGGATTGAATTATATGTGATGCTTGTAGAACTGGATGTCTGCAGGTGCTTGAAGTAACCAGAAGTATCTTCATTCAGCTCGTATGGATTTAACATTCATTTGAGTGTTTTGATAGGTTACGTGACTAAATAATAAGTAATATAAGGCATGAGTAGCTCTCGGCCACGTTCTCATTTCCTCCACCCACCTTAGATCACTGCAATAGTGTGCGACGTTCATTCATTCTTTCTTAGTTTATTTTTCATTAATCAGCTTTGTTTTCTTCAGTAAAACTTTTTGATTGTTTTCGATCGAACCAATGAATCCAACTTCATATACTGATGTCTTACCTCTCCGTGTCCCGGTGCTGCAGAGTCAATCCTCCATGCTGCCATCAAACAGCAGAACAACCCGGAAGGTTACTGCAGTGTCCCAGTACATGTCTGTACTCTGCCACATGCTCGGGTCACGTGTGTCACTGCCACCTGCTGGCAGTGAGAAGAAATGCTCACAGATTGGATGTGACTTTTATTGTATATTCTCTTTTATTTCCTGATTATTTCCTGATTATAATAATCATAATCATAAATAGTAAATATTATTCAGTTGTTACTGCTGTCTGTCATCATCTCACACATAGAGCGTCTCCATAGCAACCAAGTCAACCATTGAACTGATAGGACAGCTAGTCATTCTTGTTGTATTTAATTAATTGTTGTGATTGGGGATATGTTGTAATTAGGGGGGGGTTAATAATAACTAACCCCCCCACCACCACCACCTACCCCCCCCCCACAGAGCTGGTCTTCTCAGCAGGTCAGTCCGTCGTCTTTGTGGAGGTTCAGGTTTTGTTTGACCAGGAAGTGGAAACCAGAGAGAGCTTCACCGTCCACCTCACACCAGACCACAACATGGTGGCCGACACTCAGGTCTGGAACACACACACACACACACACACACACACACACACACACAGTTACCTTTTGACAAGGCATTCTTTGAAGCAGTGCTAATGAAAATACATTTAAGAGTGTGTGTGTGTGTGTGTGTGCCAGATGACCAAGGCCGTGGTGCTGATAGAGGAAGGCGGTGGTGTGTACGGGGGCGTCACCTTCCCTGCCGTCCCCCTGGTGGTGTCTCTGAGAGTGTATGACGACCCTCCCGTCACACACACCAACACACACACACCCACCGGATACCCCGTCATCTGTGTGACAGTGAGTCAACACAAGCTCCATGCTAACACTTTAGCATCCACTATGTTGAGTGATATCAGGCTGCATGCTACTTCAACCTTTTCTCCCTGCAGGCCTGTGATCCCAAACACCCCGAGGCTGAGTGGGGTCCCAAGGTGTAGAACATGACATGAGAATCAGCTAACAAGCTGAAGAAGTCATCTCTCTCTCTCTCTCTCTCTCTCTCTCTCTCTCTCTTTCTCCCCCCCAGCGGCGTGCCCCCCCCACATCCCCGGGTCTGTGGGGGCGGAGCCCTACTCAGCGAAGCTCTGTCGCACCGGCCCAGAGGACCCAGAGCATCCCAACATGATCCAACTCAGCGTCACCATGACTCACGTGGACGGTAGACTGATAAACTCTAACCTACCAAACAAATAGCTGTCATGCTGCGTTCAAGTCATATCTACCGACCTACCTACCTACCTACCTAAGTAACTAACTGACTACCTACCTACCTAATATCATATCTATCTATCTACCTACCTAACTAACTAACTAACTAGCTAGCTAGCTAGCTAGCTACCTACCTACCTACCTACCTACCTCTCTCACCCCTCCTCTCTCCAGGTATGCTTCCTCTCATCTCCACTCGTCCTCTCTCCCACCCCTCCCTGAACCACAACGCTGACCACCGCTGCTCCAACCTCCAGGGGCCCCCAGCACCAACCGCACCCGCCTGGGGCTCACCTCGTCCTGGGCAGCCCGGGCCAGAGGGGGGGCCTCTGTCCTGGAGCTCCAAGGCCCAGAGAGGTGCACCTTCCCTGGGCTTCTTCTTCTACGACAGCCTGGACCCGGAGGCTTGCGTCTGGAGCTTCTCTGGATATTTCACCATAGGAGAGTTGCTGGGGGAGTGTGGAGGGAAGATGGGCACAGACACACAGGTAGGAACTAGAAATAGATGGGTAGGAACTAATGTTTTACACCACAGGGTAGGAACTAATATTCTGAAACACAAAGGGTGCATGGACTCCTCTCCTTTCTTCAAGATTAGATTAGATGAAACTGTATTGATCCCTCCTTTCCTTTCCTTGCCTCCTCTCTCCTCCTCCAGGTATTAAACTCGGTCCAGTCCTACGTGACGTTGCGTCTTCCTCTCTTCGTCTCCTACGTCTTCTTCTCCCCGTCGGCCCCTGGCGGCTGGGTGACCTTTGACCTCCGCTCTGACCTCCGGATGACCTTCACCTACGACACATCCATCTTGTGGAGGGAGGGAGTCACCAGCCCTCTGGATGCCCTGCTGAGAGGTAAAGGAAGGAAGGAAGGAAGGAAGGAAGGAAGATTCTGCATGCAGGTCAAACTAAAAAATCTATATCTATAATCTATAAATCTAAAAATCTCTCCAATTCAAAACTCTCTCTCTGTCTCTCGCTCTCTCTCTCTCCTCTCACTCGCTGACTCTCTCTCTCTCTCCTGTCTGTCCCAGGCTCTCTCTACCCCAGCAGTATGCGGGTGAACAACGCGGGCCTCCTGGTGGTCACTTTCAGAACTGAAGCTCGTTTCCGGGGACACTTTATCCTGTCGCACCCAGGTACGCTTTATTTATCTTTATTTAATATAATATAATTTTAGTATATAATTTTTAATCATATTTTATGTCAGTTTATGATAATATAACTATTTTTAAAAAATTTCATTTAATTTAATTTAATTTTCAGGTTCTCCAGAGTCTTCAGTGGTCTACAGTGAAGACCATCCTGCCCTGGTGTTCACTCTGTCTCTGCTGTCCTCACACACACCAGACACACACACACACCAAACACACACACACCAGACACACACACACCAAACACACACACACCAAACACACACACACCAAACACACACACAGAGCTGGCAGGCAGTGTCACAGCTAGCCGTGAGTACACACACACACACACACACACACACACACACACACACACACACACACACACAAAAATGACAATGTTTAAAGGAGCGAGATCGAGTGTGTTGCAACTTTCTGTGTGTGTGTGTGTGTGTGTGTGTGTGTGTGTGTGTGTGTCAGGTGCGGGACTATTCAGGCTCCTACACTGTGCATCTGGTACCCTGCCTGGTTACCGAGGGCAACCGCAACCAGGGTCACGTTAGCGGCACACCCCCATGCCAGCCCCGCCCCTCCCTCTCCTTCCCCCTGGATGTTCGCTTCCAACAGGTGAGAGAGAAAGGAAGGAAGGAGGGAAGGAAAGGAAGGAAGGAAGGAAGGAAGGAAGGAGGAGACGTAATGAAGGAAATATCATGTTAGTGTTAAAAAGAGACATAAAAGGAAGAAAGGAAAGGAGGGAGGAAGGGATGGAGGAGGGAGGAAGAAAGAAAAAAAGGAGAAAAAAGAAACAATGACAGGAAGTGAGGAAGGACAGAGGACATGAGGAAGGGAAGGAAGGAAGGAAGGGAAGGAAGGAAGGGGAGTGAAGAGTGGATGGATGAGATGAATACATTTGAATTTGTGTTTTTCTCTCTCTCTTCTCTCCCTGTCTGTCTCTCTCCTCTCCCTGTCTGTCTCTCTCCCTGTCTGTCTCTCTCCTCTCCCTGTCTGTCTCTCCCTGTCTGTCTCTCTCTCTCCCTGTCTCTCTCTCTCCCTGTCTGTCTCTCTCCCTGTCTGTCTCTCTCCTCTCCCTGTCTGTCTCTCCCCCTGTCTGTCTCTCTTCTCTCCCCTCTCCCTGTCTGTCTCTCCCTGTCTCTCTCTCTCCCTGTCTCTCTTCTCTCCCTGTCTGTCTCTCTCTCTCCCTGTCTCTCTCTCTCTCCCTGTCTGTCTCTCCCCCTGTCTGTCTCTCTTCTCTCCCTGCCTCTCTCTCTCCCTGTCTCTCTCTCCCTGTCTCTCTTCTCTCCCTGTCTGTCTCTCCCTGTCTGTCTCTCCCTGTCTGTCTCTCTCTCTCCCTGTCTCTCTTCTCTCCCTGTCTGTCTCTCTACCTGTCTGTCTCTCTTCTCTCCCTGCCTCTCTTTCTCCCTGTCTCTCTCTCCCTGTCTCTCTTCTCTCCCTGTCTGTCTCTCCTCTCCCTGTCTCTCTCTCTCCCTGTCTCTCTCTCTACCTGTCTCTCTCTCCAGGTCAGTGATCCAGTTCCTGTAGAGTTCAGTCTGAATGTTCGTCTGTTTCTGTTGGTGAGCAGAGAGATCTGGCTGTCAGACGGATCCATCAGCCAGGAGGCGGAGCCTGGCTTCACTGAAGGTACACACACACACACACACACACACACACACACACACACACACACACACAAAGTTACATACTTCCTCTCCTCTCCTCTCCTCCAGGTTCGGTCATCTATGGTCTGGTGATGGTGGATCCGGTCCAGACTTTAGGATCCTCCTTCCTCCTCCAGATCCAGCAGGTCTTCCTCTGCTCCCCCCAGCAGGGATACACACCCAAGTATCGCCCTGACAACGGAGAGCATGGTTGCCTTGACGACGCGACGATGCTGCTGCACAGGATGAAGATACTGGTGGGGGAGACCAGACCAGACCAGACTAGACCAGACTAGACCAGACTAGACCAGACTAAAGAACAAGAATATATTCCATAATCAGCTCCAGTCTTTTAGGGTGAACAGTGGAAATAAATGTTTTCAGTAACACTTAAATCCTGCAGGGTCAGATCAGACCAGACCAGACCAGACCAGACCACATCACATCACATCACATCATCACATCACATCCCTGAATTTATGTGTCCCATGAATCTCTTGGCCCCTCCCCCGTCCTCCCCATCCCTCCCCCATCCCTCCCCAGGACAAGCCCAACCCAGAGAGCCAGGCAGTAGATTTTGGAGGCGTCCGGTTCGAGGCTCACCTGGCTGGGGAGCGTCCAGACGAGCGTCCCTGGCCTCCCGGCCCGACGCCGACGGCTTCAGCCTCTCCACCGGCCCTCTGTTTCAGGTGGTGGACAACCGGTGACCATGTAGTAAAACCTGTCACTGAACCGATAGATTCACACTGGATAACACTTAATGTAACAATGTAACATTTTACGGGTTCAATTGTAACCATGGTAACAGTCCCATCCTCTATCACTACTACAGTGGTAACTATGGTAACAGTCCCATCCTGCATCTGTCTCTCTCTCTGTCCAGGTGTCTCCAGGTACAGAGTGGTACATCCACGTCGTCTACACCCTGCGCTCCAGTCGCCATAGCAACCATCACCATGGCGTCGCCAAGCGCAGCCTGCAGTACCACAGTGTGACACCAGGGGGCGCCAGGGGAGAGCGACAGACCCACAGGAAAAGGTAGATGTACATGTTTTTGACGTCATATCAGTACCTCTGTATGTCTTATATTATGATATTTAATACATATCTTATATATCTACCAATATAAGTTAAGCGTTGCCTAGTAACCTAAACCAAACCACAACCAGGACAGGGGCTGCAACCTCCAACACGTCCCTCTGAGACGAGCACCCGTACTGGGACGCAGCCAGGCCGAAGACCCCCTGGAGGGTCTGGAGCTCCAGGAGGAGAGGGGGAAGACGCCGGAGCAAGGCCCAGGAGAGGAGCCCTCTGACGGGCCAGGGTGGTCAGCGTCACTGGGTGCTCTGGTGGTGGTGCTGGGTGTTGGGTGTCTGGGAGGGGTCCTGGTGTATCTGGTGTTTGGAAGAGGAGGGAGGGAGGAGAGGAAGGAGGAACATTCTACCAATGACGCCTCCTCGTCCTCCTCCTCTTCTCGGAGAGGAGGAAGCCGAGGGGGAAGGGAGAGGTGCAGGAGGGGAGGAGGAGAGGGGGGAAGGAGCAGGAGCAGGAGGATGGGAGAGAAGGATGTGGAGAGTTCGGAGGTGTAGGAGACCGTCCTGTAACCATATGACCGCAGGTTCAACCCCTGCAGCGGTCAGTGTGTCCATCAACAGCCCCGTCCTGTCCCACGGTCCTTGAGCAAGGCACTAGACCCTTCCCTTCCTTCCTCCTGCTGTTCATTCTGCCCGGTAGGAAAAACAACTACCACAGAGCCGATCATGCTTCACCTGAACACGAAGAGTTTCTGTTTCATCCTTCCACAGAGGTCAGAGGTCAGCAACAGCTCAGTGCCTTGCTCAAGGACACTTAAGCAGAGTGGACAGATGGGATCAAGGGGGGATCAAACCAGTGACCTTCTTTCTGCTCTGGAGGCAGGAGATCTCATTGGTGGAGCTAAACCTCAGTGGGCGGAGCCAAATAACAGTTGTTATGGTTAAGTAACATTAGACTGAAGCCCAGTGAGAAAGACAAGAGGGCAGAGAGGAGCTAGCTAACATTATGAAGCCTAGCGCTCTGCTGCTAACTGAAAATACAATCTAGTCATACTGAGTTATCTAGGTTAGCTAGTTAGCCTAGCTGACCTTCATGTTCTAACTAGCCATACTAGCCTATAGCTATCTAGGTTAGCTAGTTAGCTAGCCTGCTGACCTTCCAACAGCATGAATGTTATGGTCATGAATAAATAAAAGTCATTGCCATTTATATTTGTATTAATATTTTGAAGTTCAATATTATAACTTCAATATTTTGAAGTTCCTTCTTTACTATTCAAGTTTACCAATTAGCTAACTTCTGTGGCTCCGCCCCCTGAGGTTTAACTCAACCAATGAGATTATTTCTGCCTTTGTTTGTAGAACTAAAAATCCTCTTTAACCACTAGATCACACTGATGCTCTTTTATTCTTTTGTTTATATTTTCTTGTTATTTATATTCTATTGTTATAATTATATTATATGCTTATATTCTATTTTCATTTTCTCTGCTGAATTTACTATTTTCTATTACTTACTGCTGCAACGACCCAATTTCGCCACAGCGATCGATAAATGTAAAGTTTTAACGGTTCAGAGTTTTGATAACTTCCATTTTGTAATTTTCCACAATATAAAAATAATATTTATTTGTTATATGTTATTTGTTCACAGTTGTAATTTCCTTCTTCCTATCGCTGCTGATGCAGAAAAAACACATTATTATGACACTATTGGTTCCTTGAATTGAAAGTTTCCACATTAACTTGTGTTTTAAAGACACCAGTGAGAAAACATCCGATCTTCTGATCGTCACTGGAAAACCTGGAAAGAGTTTCTGCAGTTTTTAATCCAAGAACAAGAATAAAAACACCTAAACTAGGAGTTGAACCGTGCAGGCTGCTAGAAGATGTTTCATGTTGTAGATCCTTTTGTTCTGGTGTTGTAACGAGTTTCAGTTCTCCAAACTGGTTCAGCACCTCTGACACACTAAACTACAGGCCACATCCCAGTCACCATGGTAACATGTTATGCCACACCCCCTTATGACCCAGTGAGCTTCTTTTTATTGCCTGCAAAGCATTTCTTAATGCATTTAATCAATGTATTTTTATTAAAGTGCTATAAAATAAACTATATTCATATTTTATTCATTAGTGTTACTATTATTATTTGTAGTAGTAGTAGTACTACACCACCTGATCTGTGATTTCTCTGCAGACTGGTTTAGACTTGGATGCTGAAGTTATGAGGATGTGACAGCAGCCTGCAGACACTGGACTGACTAAAGCTGGGCTCACACCACAAGGTTTAAAATCCTAACCGATTTTGAAATCGGGTTGCATCACGCACATGAGGAGAATCTTCACAGATGTTCTTCTCTCTAATCTCAAACATGCACAGACTACAAGATCTGAAAATAATGGTGCATCAGAGGATATTACTAAGATTATCGTGCCAGAGGGAGCAGGGAGGAGCCGGAAGAAGCTTTCAGGGTTTTTGGGGTGTTCCACTTGGCCATATTGTGATTTTGATAGTATTTTGATTACTTGTTCAGCCCTATTTTCTATGAAAGTAACTTGTTAGTTGACCTCACAGTTGTGTATAGTGGAGCCACTTATTGTAGCTGTGGAAGTAGGGAGTAGAAACTGAATGGAAGTGAATGAAATGTCTGACTGTGAATAAACTGATTATTGCACTGAAGTTGGACTTATTATTGACAGCTGATAGGAATAACTCCATTTTTTCTACAATCGCCTGACAAATACAAATGAGACTTACTTGTTATTTAACATACCTATTGCAGCAGTCTTCGCCCCTGCTGGTCTAATAGTGCAAAAGACAGTATTTTGTGGTAGGGCAAGTCAGCTTTTTTTATATAGTGCATTTCATACACAGATAATTCAACAGGTTTTGTTGGTTGTTGGTCATTTTTATTGGTTTTGTCCTTTTATTGGTTTTAGTTTTGCAACATCCAAAACAATTAAGACAAACAAACGAAATTCTCTCTCTCTCTCTCTCTCTCTCTCTCTCTCTCTCTCTCTCTCTCTCAGTGATGGGCTTATGTTCAATGAAAAAATATATGTATTTGGAAAAATGTCTGAAGATTTGGAAATAAAACAATTTATTTCTAATGCCACCTTTAGATATTTCTATTCAATGCTTTACTCGTGCCACAATAATGTAATGTTTTTCAGTTAAATATATTCATTTGGGGGCTTTTCCAAGCAAATATTGATATGTGTGATTGTTTGCGATTATATATATTTCTGCCACCCCTTAAAATCTCCTTTCCACCCTCTTGCCACCCCAGGTATATTTCTCCGCCCCTGTGTCACACATTGGGAATTTCACTTCCTTGTTTAGGGTGAGGCCAGGGAATGCACTCTTCTCCTCACTCTCTGTCTTTATCTATCTATCACTCTCTATATCTTTATCTCTCTCTCTCTCTCTCTGAGCCGAAGCGCGAGGCGGTGAGCGCAGTGGCAGCGTGTTGCTTCGGTGAGTTTCTAACTTTGACTCTTTTTCGGTTTTGTGATATTTTGTGTTTTTTTTCTTTCGTTCTGGTTTCGAGGTACTTGTGGTCGTAGTTGAAGTCAGTTTTCTTTCGTTTTGTGGTGGTAGCGGTGCTACCGGCCCGGCGTGGCAGTATGCCCGCTGTCGGCAGTGGAGGGCCGGGCTTTGAGAAGCTGACTCGGTGACCAGATGCTCGGTGGACGAGTGTGGTCTAGCGGTGGGAGAGGTGGTGGGAGTCGGGCTGCGCTTTAGTTCAGTGTAGATGATGTGGTTAATGTCTCCATCTAGTGGACACATATGATGAAGGAGAATAAGCAGCGTCTGTCAAGGTTTCCTCTGCAGATGAAGGTAGAAAGTCTCTGTGACTTGATCTGGATGTGACTTCACCAGGTAAAGATCCTAACAGGAACAAATGATCAATGATGAACAGGCTACCCAGTACTGTATGCTATAACTGTATGATTGTATAGGATGCTAAGTCTTTTGACATACTGTCAATATATAATTATAATGTTTGGTCGCTAAACCTCTCCACCATGTCTGCAAGCTTTATATATTGAGTTGCAGCCACTCGATTGGCTGTTTGGAGGAGCAGGCTGTTTGCCTTAAGGAGCAGGAGTACCTAACAAAGTCACTGGTGAGTATATAATAAAGTGTACAACTAGCACCTCCACAATACTGAGAATCACACAACCCGCTATCGACCAGTTCATGTCACTACTATACCTGGTCAGTCTGTTTGATATAAAGAGCCTAGTATTTGGTAGTATTTGTACAAATACACAAAACATTTTACTGACCTGGATGATGAAACCCCTGTTAGTAATCTCTCCTGTAATGAAACCTTGTTGTGGTGAATGAGTCCAGCTAACAGCATGTTGGGTGTGTTTCTGTCCAGCTGGACCCTCTACTATGAATCTGTCTGAGGAGAGAGAGGAGGGGGGTCCCTACCTCTAAAACCTCTCTGTCTGGGGAACATGACCGCCAGACCAAAGCTCAGAGGTAAGATGAGGATCTCTGACTGTCCATGACTGTTCTCCATCTCAGAGCTCAGCAGTGATATCATGACACTATCACTATCCAGAGTAAAAGGTCTGTCTGTGTTGTGTTGAAGCCCCGCCCACCAGGAGAGACCAGACTCCCCTGTACCCAGCTGTGTGTCCATGAAGAGTGACGGGTCTATGGAGCATCCTCTTCACTTCAAAGATGGACACCACTCTACTGAGCAAAGGCAACAATTAATTATTAATTATAGCAGTTATCTGACAAAAGATGAGCTGACATTGAAACATGGAACATTATATATATGTTGGAGCCAAACTTTCTACATTTTTGTAAATCCATAAAATATGTAAATAGCACCCCCTAGTGGTCAGTTGCACTTGTAATGCAATTTAACCCATGCCATGACGCCGCCGAGACAAAGTTTTCTACCGTGCAACTTGCTGAATATTTAGATTTAGACTTTAAACTTGATTTATTGAGCCATTTATTTTGCATTTTGAACCCATTATTTTGATCCATGCATCGGAGTCCTTTGGTTGTTACCTTTTGACATTTGAGACTCAATATTGCACTGCACAACACTACAACTTCATTGCCCTCTGGATTATTCTCTCGCTTCAAGAACAACCATCAAAGTGAATCAAGACCATCTCAAACTTGAGTAGCAATGTATATGGAATGTGAGGTGGAAGCTGGTGTGTAGAACTTGTCGTTAAAAGGCGTCTATCGGCTTAATGGGTTGGCTTAGAAAGCCATGACAATATTTTTCATAAATGTTTTCCCAGGAAGTGTTTTTCTGACCATACATGTTTTTTCATGCTTCTCAATATTTTTTTTCTACCATCACCTGTTTTATCAATCCCGTTTGTATCAGGATGCAGCAGGAGAGACCAGACTCCCCTGTACCCAGCTGTGTGTCCATGAAGAGTGACTGGTCTATGGATCCTCCTCTTCAGCTCAAAGATGGACACCACTCTACTGAGCCAAGGCAAGAATTGAACCAGGAGAGGTCAGAGGTTCCCAGTGGTCAGTCTGCCCAGGAGCATCAAGCAGACCTGGCCTCCATATTCAAGGTGTGTAAATGTACAACAACACCTTTTACTTCAGCCACAAATGAAAAACAACCATTCTGGTCCTAATCGTCTCCATGCTGCATCTTTAGACCAGTGGGCTTTCAGTCTGACAAATGGATCTGATGTTGTGGTCCTCCAGTTTAGTATGAAAGGTTCATTTCTACATTATTCTGTTCCAGCTGCTGGAGGAGAACATTGTCACTTTTGTGAAGAACGAGCTGAAGAGGTTCCAGACGGTTCTGAGTCTAGATTACCCAGAATGCTTAGTCGAGGAGGAGGTGGTCGGTGAGGAGGAAGAGCAGAGGAGGAGCAGCAGAGATGCACTTCTGAAGATCACACTGCACTTCCTGAGGAGAATGAAGCAGGAGGAGCTGGCGGACTCTCTGCAGAGCAGTAAGACGAGAGTTTCTCACATGAGATTACATTACATTACATTACAGTCATTTAGCAGACGCTTTTATCCAAAGCGACTTACAATAAGTGCATTCAACATAGGTAGGCAAGAAAACTACTAGTCACCAGAAATCGTAAGTGCATTTCCTTCCTAAACAAGCAACTAAGAGCATAACTAGTGTTAAGGTAAGAGTGCAATAAGTTAGCAACCTACTATATCTTAAACAAATGAGACAAATGAGACAAATAAGAGAATCAAATAACAAGAGCTAAGACAAATAAGTGAACCAAATAAGCAAGAGCTAAGACAAATAAGTGTATCAAGAGATCTATTCAATTACATATTGGAAGATCAATGATCAAAATCCCCAGAGATCATTGGGTGAAAAATATTGATTTGTTCATGTGGGTGTAAAATACTGAACACAGTTATACACATTAATACAATACAAAACCAGTTTTGTTGCCTTCCACATTGGGCTGAACACAGTCAGGACCTGATTGTCCTCCACTGATGAGCTGAATAGTTACAATGGAGTTGCGAAATGAACTTGTTCACCTGGAAATGTTCTCATTTCTCATATTTACCTCAAAATCCACTCATTGGTGTTATTTGTTGTTTGTTCATTCAGAAACTCCTGTGGTTTTCCAAAACTTTCAACTGAAATGTAATCTAAAAGGAAAGTTTCAGTTTTTTGTTTGGGGGGATCGCTAAAGCGGGAAACCCCAACACTTCTGAATCAGATCAAACAACATGACTCTACATCACAGAGGGGGGGAAAGTGGAGGGGGTAAATGATACCTTTAGGTCAACAGTTTAAAAACAGCATCCAAAAACCACCAGAAAACCAAAACAACAATCAAAATTGGAAGAAATTTTTTAAAACCCTTACCTGGAAAGGGGAACCAATCAGGCCCATTAAAGACAAAGGGGAGTGGCTGGCATGGGTAAAACAGTCTTAAAAAACCAGAAGTTCCCGGGACTGGGCAAGACAAAGCCAACCAAAATGTACATTCATTTTCCATTCAACTTTCAGAGGGGCTGAACTTGCTAAAAAGGGAAAAATTTCCCACCCTTGGTGGAACTTTTTAAATAAATTTTCTTAATTAAACCCAAAAGGAATCTGCGGGCTTTGACAAGTTCCGGGTTTTGTTTTTGATTTTTTGAGGGCCTGGATGAGTGCGACTTCCTCTAGCCCTTCCAAACAACCAAAAAAATCTGGACTGATTTTTACGGGAGTAAACCCCTCAGTGGAACGGGGCTGCTGAAAAAACCTCATAAAGGGGGAAACTGCTTTTCCCTCTGCTCGCCCGGGGTAACCACACGCCCTGAAAGCAGCAATCAGTTTCCCTCCTGAGTCCCGTTGACATGTGACAGGGTGAGGGGTTTTCACTGCCCCCACAGAAGGGGGAGTACTTCGGGAAGAAAATTCAGAGATGAGGACGGGCCCAAGCAAATCATCTCCCACATCAAGCCCCTTTCACGAAGCCCCCCATATCAGGGCCCCACTTCCCAGCCCTTCTGCTGGCTCACTGCTCCAGTTATGGTTTATTTTTTTGACAACCAAAAAGGGAGAGGAGAGATCCCCCAAAGCCTACTAAAGATGTACTTTCCCACTTCCTGGTGGTTCAGTCCAAACAGGGGAATGTCAAGTATCATGGGAATGCTGGAACAGATCCACTCTGGAATACAGAGACCAGCAAGATGATTCTGTCTCTGGGAAAACTGGCTTTTGAGCAGCTGGAGAAAGGCAACCTGATCTTCTATGAAGCAGACCTGACCGAGTGTGGCATTGATATCAGAGCAGCCTCAGTGTACTCAGGAGTGTTCACACAGATCTTTAAAGAGGAGCGTGGGCTGTACCAGGACCAGGTGTTCTGCTTTGTCCATCTGAGCATTCAGGAGTTTCTGGCTGCTGTTCATGTCTTTCTGTCATTCATCACCACTGGTGTCAATCTGCTGGGAGAAACACAGTTTACCTCCCCACCATCAGGAAACATCTCTACCAGAGAGCTGTGGACAAGGCCTTACAGAGTCCTAATGGACATCTGGACTTGTTCCTCCGCTTCCTCCTGGGTCTTTCACTGAAGACCAATCAGACTCTCCTACGAGGCCTGGTGAAACAGACAGGAAGTAACTCACAGACCAATCAGGAAACAGTCCAGTACATCAAGGAGAAGATCAGGGAGAATCCCTCTCTAGAGAGAAGCATCAATCTGTTCCACTGTCTGAATGAGCTGAATGACCATTCTCTAGTGGAGGAGATCCAACAGTACCTGACATCAGGAAGTCTCTCCACAGACCAACTCTCCCCTGCTCAGTGGTCAGCTCTGGTCTTCATCTTACTGTCATCAGAAGAAGAGCTGGAGGTGTTTGACCTGAAGAAATACTCTGCTTCAGAGGAGGGTCTTCTGAGGCTGCTGCCAGTGGTCAAAGCCTCCAATAGATCTGTGTAGGTTCAGCACAGATAACTGGATATATTCAATATATCAGATGGGATTGTTTGAAAATATTCAAAGTTATTGTTTTTTTTTATTTTTTTAATCTCTAATTCTTCTTCAGGCTGAGTGTCTGTCAGCTGTCAGAGAGAAGCTGTGAAGCTCTGGCCTCAGTTCTCAGCTCCAAGTCCTCCAGTCTGAGAGACCTGGACCTGAGTAACAACAACCTGCAGGATTCAGGAGTGAAGCTGCTCTCTGCTGGACTGGGGAGTCCACACTGTAGACTGGAGACTCTCAGGTCAGTGTTCCTCAACCTGGTCAACACATGACCATTTAAATCCTGCTGTACATGAAGGTTCATGTCAGTCAAGAAACACCTAACCTGTTAGTTGTGATACCAACATTTAGCTCTTCCTTCTAGCCAGTGAATTACTTTCCATGAGGATATTTCTTTACTTCCTCTCCTCACTGCCTCTGTTGTAGAAACCTAAAACACAGAAAGGACTTGATGCAAGAACTTTCAAACCAAATGAACCAGATGAAAACCCAAAGCAGCTCATGGGTCAGCTGTTTGTATTGGAGACAGTTCAAGTTTCTGCTAGCAGCTGATCTCAGAGTAGTAGACTAACAACATCTAACATGTATCTTGTCTGGTGTGTTTCCAGGCTGTCAGGCTGTCTGGTCTCAGAGGAAGGCTGTGCTTCTCTGGCCTCAGCTCTGAGCTCCAACCCCTCCCATCTGAGAGAGCTGGACTTGAGCTACAATCACCCAGGAGACTCAGGAGTGAAGCTGCTCTCTGCTGGACTGGAGGATCCACTCTGGAGACTGGAGACTCTCAGGTATGGAGAGGCTTGCTGCCAGGCAGAGGCAATGTCTTCTAGAGGGGTGGAGTTGGCAGCCATGATGTTCTCAGTCAGACTGTGAAGCTGGGTCATGTTGATTAATGTTTCATGGAGGATATCAGTGATGTTGTATGGAACATCATTCATAGGGAAGGTTATTAAATGTCCATGTTTCAATATCAAAGAGAATATGATGGTCTGACTTGGTTTCTCCCCCCAGAGTCGACCATGGTGGAGTGAGGAGGTTGAAATCAGGTCTGAGGAAGTGTAAGTGTGGATTTAGTTTGATTCATGAACATTCAACTATCTACACAGCACCATAGACATCCATTCATTCAGAATGAAGATGATGGCTGATATGAGTCATCATGAAAGTGTTATGAAGTCCAACTATCAATAAATCAACTGATAATGAACAGAACAGATCTCTGCTCTAGCGCCTCCTCTGGTCGGTCGGGGCGCCTGTTCAGCGGGGAGGGGAACTCGATACGCCCTCCCGGTGAAAGTCCTCGCTGTCGGGTGAGAAGAAGCGGCTGGCGACTCCACATGCATCGGAGGAGGCATGTCGTAGTCTACACCCTCCCCAGACCGGCAGAGGGGGGGGAGCAACGACCGGGACCGCTTAGGCAGGGGGAATTGGACATGAACAATTGGGGAGAAAAAGGGGAAACATTTAAAAAGAAACTGATGCTGTATTGTGTCTTGTTCTCCTCATCAGATGCCTGTGAACTCACAATGGACCCAAACACAGCACACAGAAACCTCTCTCTGTCTGAGGACAACAGGAAGGTGACATGGGTGGAAGAGGACCAGCGATATCCTGATCACCCAGAGAGATTTGACTTCTGGGAACAGGTGTTGTGTAGTAATGGTCTGACTGGGAGATGTTACTGGGAGGTGGAGATGAAAGGATGGGCTTATATAGGAATGACATACAGAGGAATCAGTAGGAGAGGAAAGAGTTATGACTGTTGGATTGGAGGGAATGAAAAGTCCTGGAGTCTGGACTGCTCTGATGATAGTTACTCTGCCTGGCACAATACGAGATCAACATTAATACGTTTCCCCCCCCTCTGACAGAGTAGGAGTGTATCTGGACTGGCCTGCTGGCACTCTGTCCTTCTACAGAGTCTCCTCTGACTCTCTGATCCACCTCCACACCTTCACCTCCACCTTTACTGAACCCCTCTACCCTGGGTTCAGGTTTAGGTTTGGTTCCTCAGTGTCTCTGTGTCAGATAGAGGAGGGAGAGTCGCCTCCTGTGTAGAGAAACACTCACATTGCTGAACAAAGACAGCTGCTGAAATGATAGTTCACTCTGTACAGGATCACACACACACACACACACACACACACACACACACACACACACACACACACACACACACCTCAAAGTGGCAATATTAATGTTTGTATTTTCATAAAGGTTGATCCTCATCTCACTGTAAATAGTGTATTCTATGTGTAGGGTGACTGAACAGGGTTTTAACATCACATGTACAAGAACATGAACATTTGATTTGGGAAATGAAATTATAACAATCAGCTACTTCTCGAAGGCTGGTTATATTTAAAAGTTCGGGATCTATTGCAATTCACACTTCTAGGGCCTGGAATTAGCTATGTGTAATGACAGAAACAGCCTTTTTAATGAGAAATAGTTTCCTCAACCAAACTTAACCCCATCCACCTGCCCAAAACACTCGGTGACAACCCAAACCCCAGTCCCAACAGTCTACAAAATAGTCCCAATAATCCAAAAAGAGTCTTAACAGTCCAAAATCAGTCCCAATGGTCTCAAAATAAATATCACATCCAGCGATGGCGTTCCCCCTTCAAAATGCAAAAATATAACCCCAAAAACAGCAATGCATTGCCCCCAAAAGAACAATAGTAGCTCCAACAGGATCAACCTCACCGGTGGTTGGGTCAAGCAGCTCTAGATCCCGGCCTGGCGTTGACTCCTTTGGGCTCATGTTGGTCCGTGCTCCTCTCTCCTGGTCTTCAATCTCTTTCAATTTCTTATTTACATCAAATTAAGAACGGATGAATTTGCCACAGAAAAACAGAGCCTACTTCTTCCCTCTCAAACATATTTTTGCCCGACCCCAGATGCTCCCAGGCTTACCTTTCTTAAAGGCGCACCGCCCATAATCAGCTGCACAACCATGAGCCTAATTACTTTGGCCCTTGAAAGCTGACCAGGTACAAATATGGCTAATAGAGGTACATAATAAAAAGAACGATAAAGGAAAACACATGGTGAGGTTTAACCTTGCAAGGGTTTGTATTCTTAAACCTATCACATTAACCTGTGTTCCCTTTCATTATTGTGGCAATGTCACAAAATGAATGACATATTAAACCAGAGAGAAGTTATTATTGTTAATCTGAGAGTCTGTTGTTGATGATTTAAAATATCTTTCTTTTGGACCTTTGTTTTATTTGGTATTTTATTAATCTCAGTACTAAACATCTATCTTGTTGTCCTCAGTTGTTTCCAAGAATTAAACTTTAAATTGTTTAAAATAGAATTGTTTGAATTCAATATGTAATTATTATTTCCTTTTAAATAAACCAATATATTGTTGTGTTGTTTTATAATGTGTCAGTCATGACTTCACTTAATTAAAGAACATTTAATCTATGACATAATTGATTTACATTACCTAAATTGTTTGATGAATTATTGAATAACAACCAAAAAGTTCATTCTGGTCAAATTCCCCTTTAAGCGGGGTGAAGAGTAGTCTTCCACCTTGGGGAACCGAAGACTTTGAGTCCACTACATTTCAAATCAGATGGAGAATTTGTATTTTCATCTACTGAGTAATATTGTATTGTGTTCTTTAAAAAACAAGAATCATTTAAAACCTTTTTTGGCCTTAATATGTAATTATCATTGCTCTACAGTGACATTATTACATCATTCTACAATGAGCCAATATATTGATCTGTTTTAGTTGTGAGCCCTATTTCCACTGTCCCAGTAGAGATGTAATGTGTAGTTTCTCCTGTGGCCACTAGAGGGAAGAATTTCATCAAAGGCAACCAGTGTGGCTCATACAAGGCTGGATTCACACGGGTAATACAAGTTTGGTCATTTTTTTAATGGTTCACGTGAATTTCAAATGAAACCCTTTTCAACCCTATTTTATCCTAAACTTTTTAACTTTCCTAACATCTCCTCACTCAAAATACAAGTCGATTTGACTCCAGAAACATTTTACAGAATAATCACACAAATAACTACAACCGAAAACGTGTTTATTGATCTATTTATTGATTATGTCAATATAGTGATCACTTGTTTTTTCATAGAATCAATGACAGTTTTCAGCAACTGACAGGTAACAGACAGCAGTGACAGACAGACCACATCCATCATCTGAGCAGATCACTTCAACACAACCAGCTAGTGGCTTTTTGCCCCGCCCCCTTCCACAGAGGTCAGAGGTCAGCAACAGCTCAGTGCCTTGCTCAAGGACACTTAAGCAGGGTGGACAGACGGGATCAAGGGGGGATCAAACCAGGTGACCTTTCTGCTCTGGAGGCAGGAGATCTCATTGGTGGAGCTAAACCTCAGTGGGCGGAGCCAAATAACAGTTGTTATGGTTAAGTAACATTAGACTGAAGCCCAGTGAGAAAGACAAGAGGGCAGAGAGGAGCTAGCTAACATTATGAAGCCTAGCGCTCTGCTGCTAACTGAAAATACAATCTAGTCATACTGAGTTATCTAGGTTAGCTAGTTAGCCTAGCTGACCTTCATGTTCTAACTAGCCATACTAGCCTATAGCTATCTAGGTTAGCTAGTTAGCTAGCCTGCTGACCTTCCAACAGCATGAATGTTATGGTCATGAATAAATAAAAGTCATTGCCATTTATATTTGTATTAATATTTTGAAGTTCAATATTATAACTTCAATATTTTGAAGTTCCTTCTTTACTGTTCAAGTTTACCAGTTAGCTAACTTCTGTGGCTCCGCCCCCTGAGGTTTAACTCAACCAATGAGATTATTTCTGCCTTTGTTTGTAGAACTAAAACTCCTCTTTAACCACTAGATCACACTGATGCTCAAATGATCTTTTATTCTTTTGTTTATATTTTCTTGTTATTTATATTCTATTGTTATAATTATATTATATGCTTATATTCTATTTTCATTTTCTCTGCTGAATTTACTATTTTCTATTACTTACTGCTGCAACGACCCAATTTCGCCACAGCGATCGATAAATGTAAAGTTTTAACGGTTCAGAGTTTTGGTAACTTCCTTCCATTTTGTAATTTTCCACAATATAAAAATAATATTTGATTATTTGTTCACAGTTGTAATTTCCTTCTTCCTATCGCTAGAAAAAAACACATTATTATGACACTATTGGTTCCTTGAATTGAAAGTTTCCACATTAACTTGTGTTTTAAAGACACCAGTGAGAAAACATCCGATCTTCTGATCGTCACTGGAAAACCTGGAAAGAGTTTCTGCAGTTTTTATCCAAGAACAAGAATAAAAACACCTAAACTAGGAGTTGAACCGTGCAGGCTGCTAGAAGATGTTTCATGTTGTAGATCCGTTTGTTCTGGTGTAACGAGTTTCAGTTCTCCAAACTGGTTCAGATCAGTGAGGCTTTACTGGAACTGAAGAGAAACTCAAACACTAGAACACACTGGTGTGTGTGTGTGTGTGTGTGTGTGTGTGTGTGTGTGTGTGTGTGTGTGTCCATGTCTAGAATTTCTCCTTCTCCGTGGACATTCTCCCATCATGCCATGCTTCTCTGGTGTTCCTCAGGGCCTTGGTCCTCTCAGGGTCCACCACCACGTAGTCCACACGTGCACGCTCGCCACGTGCACGCTCCTCACTCTCTCCGCCTTGCCAATCGCCGCCGGACCCGCCCTCCGCCATGCACCGCTTCTGGAAGAGCGCGCACAAGAAACGTGTTCAGTGTCTGTTAGTGTTTCATTATGTTAGAATGATCATGGATGACAGAGAAGGGAAATACTTCTTCTACTGTTTTCTACTTCTTCTACTGTTGTACGTCACCTTGGAAAACGAGAGAGAGATAGAGAGCGGTGGTACCTGTCTTGTTGGTGTCGCTCGCCCAGTGTGGAGGTCCAGGTCCAGGTACTCCACTTGTTTGTCCCCTCTGGCTCGCCGTAGCAGGGGGCTGCTGACTCCGCCCTCTGAGGCCCGATGCAACAACAGCCTCAGAGACTGAACACACACACACACACACACACACACACACACACACACACACACACACACACACACTTTAGTTAAGTATTTTGAAAAGCAAAGAACCAGAAGAAAGGAAGAAAAGGGAGGGAGGGGAGGAAAGGAAAGAAGGAATGAGAGGACTGGAAGGAGGAGGGAAGAAAGGAATTAGTGATAAGAGGAGGGAGAGAAAGATGCAAGGAAGGGAGAGAAGGACGCAAGGAAGGAATGAGATTCAAGATTCAAGATTCAAGAACTTTATTTGTCACATACACACACGGGGTGTGTAGTGAAATGAAAAGTGGCAATGCTCAACGGGAATGTGCAAAAGGCAACAGTACACAGTATTTACAATAAAAAAAACAACACAATATTTACAGTATTACAGTAATTACAGTAAGAGCTCTTATATAAAAAAAAAAAAGTAGAAGATAATGAATGAGGAATGACATGAGTGGAAGATGGAGGGGAAGAAGCAGGGAATGATAGAGTAAACAAGGAAGGAAGGAATTAAGGAAGCAGGGAAGGGAGGAAGAGATGAGTAAAAGGGGGAAGAAGGAAAGAAGGACAGAAGGAAGGAAAGAAGGGCAGAAAAAAGGAAAGAAGGACAGAAGGAAAAGCAGCTGGTCGTCACCGGCTCCTCGGTGCTGAAGCTGCAGGTTGTCATGGCAACGTAGTTTTCGTCTGGGTCATCGGAGTCGGAGGAGGGGGAGGAGCTCTGGTTGGAGCAGGGCCTGATTGGACCTGACAGACGGCTGGACCAACTACACACACACACACACACACACACACACACACACGTTATTCTGGTATAGGTATACAGGTACTCTCTTTACACCATAAGCTCTCTCTCTCTCTCTCTCTCTCTCTCTCTGATATTAAATATGAATGTGTTCTGACACACACACACTTACTCTCGTGTGAAGGTTCGAGTGACAGGCGAGTGGACGGGGGGCAGGGACTTCCTGCCAGTCTTGTACTGGAGTGATGTCTAGAGGAACTGGTTTTACTGTGGAGAGAGAGAGACATTATCAAAACACCGCTTCACTGTGACTTTAAAATGAGGACTGAAAAGATTAAAACCGAAAAAACGTTTGAATATATTTGATTTTATCAGCTAGTGAAACAAATAAAAACACATATGAACATGTTGAAATATGTTTTTAAATCTAAAATAAAAGCTTGACATAAAATGTAATAAATCTTTAACAGCAGGTTGCTCTGAACAGTGGCTGGTTCACTTCATACATGGAGCTGTGTGTGTGTGTGTGTGTAGTTGTCATCCCTTGTACATTACATTACATTACAGGCATTTAGCAGACGCTTTTATCCAAAGCGACTTACAAAAAGTGCATTCAACATAGGTAGGCGAGAAAACTACTAGTCACCAGAAATCCTAAGCGCATTTCCTTCCTAAACAAGCAACTAAGAGCATAACTAGTGCTAAGGTAAAAGTGCAATAAGTTAGCTACCTACTTTTTCTTAAACAAATGAGACAAATAAGAAAATCAAATGAGCAAGAGCTAAGACAAATAAGTGAATCAAATAAACAAGAGCTAAGACAAATAAGTGTATCAAATAAACAAGAGCCAATAAACAAGAGCTCGTACAATTAATTGACGACAAATAGGCAAGGCTAAGAGGAAGGGTCAGGGTAGTGTAGTGTACTGTAGCGAAAGTACAACCAGGTGAATAATTTAACTACAGGAGCTTAGATGAAAAATAACTGACTATGAGAGAGAGAGAGAAAGAGAAGAAGAAGAGAGAGGAAGAAGAGAGAGAAAGAAATACTCCTTGGACCTTCCAAAGTTTGTCAATGTTAGGCCAATGAAACACTGCGAACACTCCCAGTCGGAAGTCGTATTTACGGCAACTCCCATATGACATGAATGCAGCATAAGGAACCCAGGGGGGCATACATGGAACGCTGCGTCCTTTACACTATTCAGCTCAACGTCAGGTCGGCTCCGTTAGCAGTACGTATGCTAGATGGTGTGTCCCTGTAAGTCAGCTCTACGTGAGGTCGGCTCTGTTAGCGGTACATATGCTAGATGGTGTGTCCCTGTAAGTCAGCTCTACGTAAGGTCGGCTCCGTTAGCGGTACGTATGCTAGCTGGTGTGTCCCTGTAAGTCAGCTCTACGTCAGGTCGGCTCCGTTAGCGGTACGTATGCTAGCTGGTGTGTCCCTGTAAGTCAGCTCTACGTCAGGTCGGCTCCGTTAGCGGTACGTATGCTAGCTGGTGTGTCCCTGTAAGTCAGCTCTACGTCAGGTCGGCTCCGTTAGCGGTACGTATGCTAGCTGGTGTGTCCCTGTAAGTCAGCTCTACGTCAGGTCGGCTCCGTTAGCGGTACGTATGCTAGATGGTGTGTCCCTGTAAGTCAGCTCTACGTCAGGTCGGCTCCGTTAGCGGTACGTATGCTAGCTGGTGTGTCCCTGTAAGTCAGCTCTACGTCAGGTCGGCTCCGTTAGCGGTACGTATGCTAGATGGTGTGTCCCTGTAAGTCAGCTCTACGTCAGGTCGGCTCCGTTAGCGGTACGTATGCTAGATGGTTTGTCCCTGTAGGTCAGCTCTACGTCAGGTCGGCTCCGTTAGCGGTACGTACCCCGTCGGTTCCCCAGCTCTCCACCGGTCTGGGAATCTGTCCTCTCCTGGGTTACAGGCTGGCTGACACCTGCAACAACACACACCACCATGACCCACGACCCATGACCCCTAATGTTTACTGTCGACCTTTAGTTTCCAGACCAGACTTTACTGCAGATAGTTTCATTCACCTTTGCGTTGTGGTTTCAGGTTGCGGTGAATGGGAGGCGGCTGGGCTTTAGCCTCCCCGCAACCAGCAGTGTTTGTGGGATGCCGTCGTAGCGGCGGGGTGACGGAAGCGGCGGGAGTTATGGGGGAGTTGCGGAAGCCCATGTGGGCAGGGGGGGGTACTTGCCTCCCCAGGGATGCCAGCTCCCCTGTGGTGAGGGTGTGGCTGGGGTTGGGATTGGGTTGAGGGTGAGGGTGAGGTGAGAGGAATGGAGGGAGTGGGGTCATGGGGACATAGTTAGGCTCCTGGAGCTGGACAGGGGGGTCAGAGGTCACTGAAGGAGGGGGTGGCCTGGGAGGAGAGAGGAAGAAATGATGAGGGAAATATTAAACAATAAGTTGTTTTACTTTTAGTTATTTGTAAAATTCAGAGAAAAGATTTCAGTCCGGTCACGTGTTGTATCTGATGAATAAAGACATAATGCCCAAGAGGATTATGGGTACTTTAGTCATGGTACTTGATCGGTACAGGACTGGGATATTTCTAATCTTGTATCTTAACATTCCTGACCTCGGTGCCAGGGGAGGCTCGGTGGTGGCGGCGCTCATGGGAACGTAGTTTTCATCCACGCTGTTGTCTTCAGAACAAACGCTACCCAGAGGAACCATGCCTTTGTTCAGCTGGGAGGGGGCGGAGTCACAGAAAAACAGAAAACAAGCGACATTCTGACAAATTGTTATGATAAATGGCTGAAGTATAAAAATAAGAATAGAATAAGTGTTTCAAGACATTTCTTCATAGTTATTCTATTCTATTCTATAGATTTTAGTGCTTTAACTTACAAAGTAGCTGTTGAAGCTCTCGCTGAATTCAAACATGCTAGCTCTGTCAGACTTGGGGATGCGATTCGACTCACCACCTGAAACACACAGAACATAGATAACATATAAACTATATAAAACAGACTGGTAGAATAGATTAGATTCATATAGATAGTACCTTTAAGTTATATAGACTATATACGGGGCATCTGCAGGTTTCAGAAGGTCAAATTTAAGACTTTTTCAGATTTTTTATTGCTACCTGGGAGTAAATTAAAGACCATTTTAACAACCAAAATAAAGAAACAGCCTTCTTCTGATTGAAAATCGACAATGAAAGCTCTAGTAAGCTTCTAAGCTTCTAATAAGCGGATTTAAAACGGTTTAATACTTTTAAGGCCTTAAATTGAGGTCATTCATTTTAAGGACCTGCAGATAGACCAGCCGGGACAAACAGCAAGAACAAATGTGCAGACTGTAAAAAGTGCTGCCTCTGGTAAACACACTGAGGAAACAGAGCGTGACCAGATCTGAATGTAGATAGGTGGAAGGAGCACGGAGGCTTATGTAACACAAAACATTATCAGAGTTTCCTTCAAAACTCAGAAGCACAGATGGAGCATGGAGGTCCTGGAGGAGGAGATGAGGAGCACTGAGCTCAAAACATGGTGATAAATGTATGTTGTTGATTCTACTTTTGTTCTGGAGGTCCGTTGGAGAATCATCATGTTAGTTAGTAATGTGTCAGTAGAACCAGTTGACTGTCTGAACCAGGTTGTTGTGGTGTGTCTGTAGATCATCCAGTAACGTTCTCAGTAAAAGTGATCAGTGTGATCAGGTAGATTTGTCTCCAAATGTAGGTTACTGTGACTCAGTAAACTGTCTTGTCTTTAGCCCTAGTCTCTACTCCAAAACACTCTGAGTTGGAGCTGGAGAAGAGTCAGCTAGTTAACCTGAACTAACTGGTAGCTAGCTAACTAGTTACTGTTAACATGGGACTACTAGCCACTGCTAACGCTAGCTTCTACTAGATATGTTAGCTAGCTAACTAGCCAGCAGGCTAGTTTAGTTACTGTTAACATGGGACTACTAGCCACTGCTAACGCTAGCTTCTACTAGATACGTTAGCTAGTGTGCTAACCAGATGTGTTAACAACAAGACAGTGATGGTTAGCTGACCAGATACTATGGTTAGCTAGCTAACAAGCTACCAGCAGGCTCATTTAGAGGACCTCCAAGATGGCCGCTAGAGGGGGTGGGGCTACATCACCTGAAAGCCTCTATACCTGAAACAATAGAAATCTAGGCAGGACAAACACTTACCTGAATGCATGCCGCCCGACGTAGCGATGGTGTTACTCCTCGGCACTCCCACCCACCCTCCTCCTCCTCCTCCTCTTCCTCCCTCCATCCCTCCATCCCTCCTCTCTAGCTCCGAGGTGGACTGGGGGAGTGTGGCCAACCCCGTGCCCAGAATCAAGCCCTCTCCCTGGGCTGCGATGGCCGGGGGCTTGGGCGGCCTCGGAGGAGGAGTAGGGTTGGAGGTGTGGAGCTCTGCCTGGGTCAGGGACTCCACGCTGGGGGTCGAAGAGGGGCGGCAAGGGGGGCGGGGCTGAAGGCTGGAGGCCGGACGGGGGATTTGGTAGCTACTGTTGGAGTGTGTGTTTGAATGCACGTCAGAGTGCACGTGGGCGTTTGAGGGCGTGTCCTCGCCGAGAGATATCGCCACGGGACGCAGGTGGAAATCCATGGAGTGTTTCCTCGGATGCGGGGAGGGCTGACAGGAAGGCCTGCCCACCCTCTTCAGGAGGTCAAAGGCGCTCCCGGAGTCCAGCGATTGGCTGAGAGGGCCCGTCATCGCAGAGACGGACCAAGGGGCGGTCCTAGAGCCGGAGGAGGAGGAGGGAGGGGGGAGGCCGTTGGCGAGGGAGGACGGCGAGGAGGAAGAGGAGGAGGTGGCGGAGGGAGGAGCGCAGAGTGCAGGAAGGTTATCGTTGTAGTCGGTTTCCAAAGATGTGGAAGAAACCAGAGGAGGTCTGGAGAGAGAGAGAGAGAGAGAGAGAGACCCTGTAACTTGATCTACCATTATGGACTTGTCTGCTTTTGAGCATCAGTCCAGACTGACCAAGTCTCCTTCTACCCATAATGCCTTGTGTTCTGGGGTGGTTTCCTGTAGCTGGTTGGATCCCGTTCTCTCTCCTAACGAACCACCACAGTTCTCTTGTTAGAGGACGGAGACGTTTTCAGTTGTCTCGGTGCTGTCTGTCTGTCTGTCTGTCTGTCTCTCTGTCTGTCTCTCTGTCTGTCTGACTGTCTGTATACCTGTCTGTCTACCCGTCTGTCTACCTGTCTGTCTACCCGTCTGTCTACCTGTGAGAGACAGGAAGTGCTTGTATGAAGCTGATCTACCTACCTGGTGTGACTCTGGCAGTGTGACAACCAGAGGTAGTCTTCTTCTGTGGTGTTGTGTCGCACGCTCACTGGTTCGTAAGGGGGCGGGCCAGAACCCGTTACCGTGGTGACGGGGGCGTGGCCAGCGGTGGTCGTCGTTGTAGTGACGGGGGAGGGGGCGGAGACAGGAAGTTTCTCTGGAACTGTTGAAACAGCAATAAGGAGATCAGGTTACACACACACACACACACACACACACACACACACACACACACACACACACACACACACCATCATCGACCAAGTTATTCAAAATGGTTATGAAAAAGGTGTTGGAAGTGTTTTCAAGTGACTCACAGTGTGTGTGTGTGTGTGTGTGTGTGTGTGTGTGTGTGTGTGTGTGTGTGTGTGTGTGTTTGCGGCAGTGAGTCAGTGTGAAACAGGAGTGAGAGGAAAGAGAGAGGACATGCAGAGAGAAAGATGGACAGCCTTGGGAAACTGTCTAATACTGTGTGTGTGTGTGTGTGTGTGTGTGTGTGTGTGTGTGTGTGTGTGTGTGTGTGTGTGTTTCCTCCCTCCCTCTCTCCTTCTCTCCCTCCCTCCCTCATTCCATCCCACCATCCCTCCCTCTCCTCCCTCTCTTCCCTCCATCCTTCCATCATCAGAAGGGTTGAAGCCATAAAGGAAGCCAACGGCGGAGGCCCAGCGGTTCATGTCCTCCTCTGAGTCTATCCCTCCATCCCTCCCTCATCCCTCCCTCATCCCTCCATCCCTCCCTCATCCCTCCCTCATCCCTCCCCCCCTCCCTCCCCCCTACCCTCTTCCGTGGGGTTGAAGCCACAGAGCAGGCAGATGGCGGAGACCCAGCGGTTCATGTCCTCCTCCGACTCGGCCACCAGGTACCAGATCCTCTCCTCCGTCCGGAGGTCGAACACGAAGCTGCACTCCAACTCCTTCTTGGTGAAGGAGAGACCAGCATCCACCTGGGGAGAGGGGGGAGAGGGGGGGTGAAGGAGAGACCAGCATCCACCTGGGGAGAGGGGGGAGAGGGGGGGTGAAGGAGAGACCAGCATCCACCTGGGGAGAGGGGGGAGAGGGGGGGGTGAAGGAGAGACCAGCATCCACCTGGGGAGAGGGGGGAGAGGGGGGGTGAAGGAGAGACCAGCATCCACCTGGGGAGAGGGGGGGAGAGGGGGGGGGTGAAGGAGAGACCAGCATCCACCTGGGGAGAGGGGGGGGGTGAAGGAGAGACCAGCATCCACCTGGGGAGAGGGGGGAGAGGGGGGGGGTGAAGGAGAGACCAGCATCCACCTGGGGAGAGGGGGGAGAGGGGGGGGTGAAGGAGAGACCAGCATCCACCTGGGGAGAGGGGGGAGAGGGGGGGTGAAGGAGAGACCAGCATCCACCTGGGGAGAGGGGGGAGAGGGGGTGAAGGTGCCTACCTGTCTCTCTCTCTAGCAGTCTGTCTGCCTGTCTCTCTCTCTAGCGGTCTGTCTACCTGTCTCTCTCACTAGCTGTCTGTCTACCTGTCTCTCTCTCTAGCTGTCTGCCTACCTGTCTCTCTCTCTAACATTATTTCTACCTGTCTCTCTCTCTAGCCGTCTGTCTACCTGTCTCTCTCTATAACAGTCTTTCTACCTGTCTCTCTCTCTAGCCGTCTGTCTACCTGTCTCTCTCTCTAGCGGTCTGTCTACCTGTCTCTCTCTCTAGCCGTCTGTCTGCCTGTCTCTCTCTCTAGCCGTCTGTCTACCTGTCTCTCTCTCTAGCCGTCTGTCTGCCTGTCTCTCTCTCTAGCCATCTGTCTACCTGTCTCTCTCTCTAGCCGTCTGTCTACCTGTCTCTCTCGAGCAGTCTGTCTACCTGTCTCTCTCTCTAGCCGTCTGTCTACCTGTCTCTCTCTCTAGCTGTCTACCTACCTGTCTCTCTCTCTCTAGCCGTCTGTCTACCTGTCTCTCTCTCTAGCCGTCTACCTACCTGTCTCTCTCTCTCTAGCAGTCTGTCTACCTGTCTCTCTCTCTAACAGTCTTTCTACCTGTCTCTCTCTCTAGCAGTCTGTCTACCTGTCTCTCTCTCTAGCCGTCTACCTACCTGTCTCTCTCTCACTAGCAGTCTACCTACCTGTCTCTCTCTCACTAGCAGTCTGTCTACCTGTCTCTCTCTCTAGCGGTCTGTCTACCTGTCTCTCTCTCTAGCGGTCTGTCTACCTGTCTCTCTCTCTAGCCATCTGTCTACCTGTCTCTCTCTCTAGCCGTCTACCTGTTCACACAGGTTGAGGTTGATGGTTCTGATTGGCCGGCGGGCCTGCTGGTGTTTGTAGTACTGGAGGACGTCTGGCTCGCCGCTCAGCCGGCCGCTACGCAACACAAACCACCGCCTCTTCCACGCCTGGAGAGAGAGACAGGGAGAGAGAGACAGGGAGAGAGAGAGAGAGAGACAGGGAGAGCGAGAGAGAGAGAGAGATAAAAACAGATGAAAAATAAAAAGAGATTCGTTCCAAAACGAATCTTCAACTGATGATTGACAGCTCAACATCAAACCAGATCCATGAGACACACACACACACACACACACACACACACACACACACACACACACACACACACACACACACACACACACACACACACACACACACACACACACAGTGACTTGCTAAATGTTTTACACCGCCACACGCTAAGCATTATGGGTAGGGTCCATCTCCCACAAGCTTTCCACGAGACGACACCTCACATTTCACACATGAATCACCAACCGGTGTGTGTGTGTGTGTGTGTGTTGGTGGGGGGGGGTGAAGGACACTTTAGTCATTATTATTTGAAAGTGTAAAGACACTTTAATTTAATCACACACACACACACACACACACACACACACACACACACTCTCTCTCTCTCTATCTGATAAGGGTCTCAGTGTTTTTCTTAAAGATTTTAGTATTGCGCAATAAGTATCTGGAGCGCGAGAGAGAGAGAGAGAGAGAGAGAGAGAGAGAGAGAGAGAGAGAGAGAGAGAGAGTGAGAGTGCATGGTAGCGAACACCGGCCAACCAAATCCCTGGTTAAGAACATTTCTCAATAAAACCAAAGGCCAGGTGTGTGTGTGTGTGTGTGTGTGTGTGTGTGTGTGTGTGTGTGTGTGTGTGTGTGTGTGTGTGTGTGTGTGTGTGTGTTAGGACTTGGTCAAAGTACAGAACAATCAAAGTAAATGCTGTAGAGCTCGACTTCACCACACACCACCTCTCTCTCTCCACTAACAGGAAGTAGTGTCTACAGGAAGAGGAAATGGCTGAACAGGAAATGCCGATGGGAGACGGCGGCCGATGTGTTTCCTGTCTGTATGTGATGATCAGTAAGGGGGGGGGGTAGCTAACGTAGCTAGTAGCAGCTAGCGTTAGCAGTGGCTAGTCGTCCCATGTTAACAGTAACTAGTTAGCTAGCTACCAGTTAGTTCAGGTTAACTAGCTGACTCATCCAGTTAGGGGTGGGCGGTACGGCCTAACATTTATATCGCGGTATATTTAGAATTGTGGACGGTAACGGTATATATCACGGTATATTTGTTTTTCTTATAATAATAATAAAAAATGCTTTAGGAGCAGTACAAGTCTCTGGGATGGTAACAGTTTATTCCCGGGGGGTTAACTATGAGGTTTCTACTGGGCTCTTCCATTAGTATCCTGTAATCTGTAAATTATGACAAAATTGACATTGAACTTAAGTGTTTATGAATGTTTTATTGTGCAAAACTGCACTGTTTTAAATATAAATAGCACCTTATATGCAAACCTTTTTCCAAAATAGGTTCTGAACAATACAAAGAAATATCTTCAAAAAAAATAAACATAAAAATGTAAATTTCAAGTATTCCAATACTTCAAATAACTTCTACTGTATATAACAAAAACTTCAAAGGTTAGGCAACATGCCAAGAAAAGAATTATAAAGATAAATAGCACATTATATGCAAACTTTTTTCAGTTTGGCTGAAGTATGTTCGACCTGGCATCACATACCTCGGATCCAGTGTTTTGATCAATGCCTTAAACCTGTTTGTATAGGAACCATGTCCTTACATCGGTACTCCGCTATGGGATGTGGAATGTCCTTCCACCGCTTGCTGGAAAATGACTCGGCTAGCGACGTCTGCGTTGTGGTTTTTCGTTTAGCACCACTTGCGGAAGGACTGCTTGTGTCTGCGCGCATCCTAGTACTCTCTTCATACTCGCGGACATGTTTTGTTTTGAGGTGATAAAAGAGATTGCTCGTGTTACCACCGCCGGCAACAACTCTTGCTCGACATTGCTTGCAGATAATAGTTTTCTGCTCAAGGTCCGACTTTTTAAACCCAAACCAGGTCCAGATGATGGACGAAGCACCTTTCTTTCTAACTCATTCTTCTACTTTGTTTGCATCGGGAACGGGAGCTCCCGCATCATGCTCGCTGCCCTTCCCTTTCACCATGCATCTTCAGAAAGCATGCGTCTGTTTACGTTCAAGTTTACGTTGCACTACTCACCTTTTCCACATCGTCTTTTTCCACAAACTAGTTTATTATCTTTAAATGGCAGCGCGCAGTTCGCTAGCTTTGTGTGTTACGTTTGTAAATGTGAAAAAGTATTTTTACATTCAAAGAGCCTAAAAGGAGCCTTCTACCGGTACATCCGGTAGAGTCAAATCTCTACCCTGGAACGGATTTCTACCGGTATACCGGTTCAACCGTTATACCGCCCACCCCTACATCCAGTGATCCCGTCTGTACCGGTGGCATCGTCTCAACTATCCTTATGAATCAACGATCGATCGATTATAATCTATCAGCTGATCCAGAGACTTCAGGATCCATTCAAAACACGACCCTGCAGATATTACCCATCATCCACCTTGCTTCCATTGACCAGACTCGCCCATACATCATCTGATTAACACTTTATTACGTGGTTCTGCTGTTTTCTCCTCCTCCTTCTCCTCCTCCTCCTCTCTCCTTCCTCCTCTCTCGCTCTCCCTCCTCCTCCTCCTCCTTCTCCTCCTCTCTCCTTCTTTACCTCTCTCGCTCTCCCTCCTCCTCCTCCTCCTCCTTCTCCTCCTCCTCCTCCTCCTCCTCCTCTCTCCTCCCTCCTCCTCCCTCCTCTTTCTCTCACTCCATGTGGAGAACACTTCTTTACCTCTCTCGCTCTCCCTCCTCCTCCTCCTCCTCCTCTCTCCTTCCTCCTCCTCCTCCTCTCTCCTCCTCCTTCTTCTCTCGCTCCATGTGGAGAACACTTCTTGACCTCTCTCTCTCTCCCTCCTCCTCCACTTCCTCTCTGACCTTCATTTTGTTTTCTCCTTTTGACCTCTGACCCTAACAGGAAGTGGTCACAATGGGTCTAAAATACCACTTCCTCCTTCCTGCCTCCAGACCAAAATAACAGCAGGCCTGGATAACAACACCACCATTCACTACCTGACTATCTGCTCCTCCACCGATGCTCGTACCAGGTGCTGGGCGTGGCTCTCGTTGCTATGACAACCTAGTGGAACCTGTTTGAAGCATCACATTGAGATGAGCTAGCTGACCTTCCCAGTTCAAACTAGCCATACTAGCCTATAGCTAGCTAGGCTAACTAGTTAGCTAGTGAGCTAGTGAGCTAGTGAGCTAGTGAGCTAGTGAGCTAGCCTGTTGACCTTCCAACACCATGATATAATATTTATATTATTTTGAAGTTAGCCAGTTAGCTAACTTGCACTCCAAACAACTGTGGTTCTTTGGCTCCGCCCACTGAGGCTTAAGTCCACTAAGTCAAGGTTTTAAGTGTGTGTGGTTGTGTGTGTGTGTGTGTGTGTGTGTGTGCATGACAACGTTTGTTATTGTACGGACAACTGCAGAATTTATCGTTCATCATACTGTTCTGTACTTAAGGGTCCAGAATGCACCTCTGTTCTGTTCCAGTGTGTGTGTGTGTGTGTGTGTGTGTGTGTGTGTGTGTGTGTGTGTGTGTGTGTGTGTAAATCTTCAGGGAGGCCCCTTCTTCCGACCAGGCCCAGCTGAGACAGATTACTTTATTACATAACTAAGGGAATACACACACACACACACACACACACACACACAACTGGGAGGTAAATTCCACGAACCTCCACCTAACATCATCACACACACAGATGCTCCATGTTGTTGTTTTAACTGCGTCTCAACAAGCTTTGATTTGATTGGACGTTAGGCTCTCTCTTCATCTCTCTCTACACAGTAAATAAAACATCCCTCCTCCTCCTCCCTCACCTCCCTGCTGTAAAATCACCTCCGAAAGGAAAGGAAAGGAAAGGAAAGGAAGGGAAAGGAAAGGAAAGGAAAGAAGGGAAAGGAAAGGAAAGGAAAGGAAGGGAAAGGAAGGGAAAGGAAAGGAAAGGAAAGGAAGAAGAAAGGAAAGGGAAGGAGTGACAGAGAGAAAGACAGTCAGTGTCCCTTAGAAAGAAAAAAGAAAGAAAGAAAGACGAGAGGAAAGAGAGAGATTAGCTCCACTCACTGGCCAGGCATGCCAGATGCCACATGTGTGTGTGTGTGTGTGTGTGTCGTGTGTGTGTGTGTGTGTGTGTGTGTGTGAGCTGCCTCTTTACTGGAAAGTGTGAGGCTGCTGGACAAACGAGCTGCTGTTGTTTTGAGACGGTTTAGATGTCTTCATCTCTCTCTCTCTCTCTCTCTCTCTCTCTCTCTCTGTCTCTCTCTCTGTCTCTCTCTGTCTCTCTCTCTCTCTCTCTCTCTCTCTCTCTCTCTCTCTCTCTCTCTCTCTCTGTCTCTCTCTCTCTCTCTCTCTCTCTCTCTGTCTCTCTCTCTCTCTCTCTGTCTCTCTCTGTCTCTCTCTGTCTCTCTCTCTCTGTCTCTCTCTGTCTCTCTCTCTCTCTCTCTGTCTCTCTCTGTCTCTCTCTCTCTATGTCTCTCTCTCTGTGTCTCTCTCTCTCTCTCTCTCTCTCTCTCTCTCTCTCTGTCTCTCTGTCTCTCTGTCTCTCTCTCTCTCTCTCTCTCTCTCTCTCTCTCTCTCTGTCTCTCTCTGTCTCTCTCTCTCTCTCTCTGTCTCTCTGTCTCTCTCTCTCTGTCTCTGTCTCTCTCTCTCTCTCTCTGTCTCTCTCTCTCTCTCTCTGTCTCTCTCTCTCTCTGTCTCTCTCTCTCTCTCTCTCTCTCTCTCTCTCTCTGTCTCTCTCTCTGGTATTACCGGATATTAAATACTCACATAACGTCGTAACTTTTTCTCCGGTGGTGACTTCCTCAGCCAGCCTTCACACACCGTCTCCCCGGCCGCGCTCATCCCGGCGAACCGGTAACGGCACCGTCCCGTTACGGGTCTCAGGACTCCAATCAATCGACCGGGCTTCCAACTGGCCTGCTGCTGTAATTGATCAACTCACTTGTGTCAGTCAATCGATTAGTTGAACTGATCAGACCGGACCTAGCGGATTCCTCCGTCCAGAAAGGAGGACTGAGTGGAGTCACCCCTCTCCTCCCCCTTCCCTTCTTCCTCCTCCCCTTCTACTCCTGCCCACTTACAAGGAACTCCTACTGCGTGTGCGTGTGTGTGTGTGTGTGTGTATAGCTACATAAACATACAGATATGTGTGGATGACATTCATTTAATCGATGTTCTTCCGTCTGCCAGTAGATTCAGATATAACTGGTGTAATACCGGCACCGGCCGCTAGAGGCCAGCAGTATCAACCCTAGTTTGAAATGGACCTGAAGCAGCTCGAGACCTTCTCTGTTTTCAGTATATATATAGTATCATTCTTACATATATATGATACTATATGTGTTTATATATATATATATATATACTAACATATGTATATGTTTTTATGTGGGCAGATGTTTATTGTTATTTGTAGTTTGTATGATGAATTTCTATTGTTACTGTTCACATCATTCTGGTTCAACAACGTGCTCTCCAATTAGTGTTGATAATTTGAGTGTTCATCTAGCTGCCTGTCTGTCTGCCTGTCTGTCTGTCTGCCTGTCTCAGGAGCGATAGGTCCAGGCCGAGTCCTTGAGAAGCCGTACGAAGACTTCGCCAATGTCGTGGTCGCCAGGGCGCGGTGGTTCGCCCACAACGTCTTCTTCGCTGCTCAGAAGACAAAGAAGCCAGAATGCTGAAAGTCTTTTGCTGTTCAACTGAGCATGCATGCGCTTTTTCAGCTGCACCCTGCCCAGTCCAACCACAGCCTTCCACTGGGAGCTGCCCTGATTTCAATGAAGTTGCCTCAACATCATGTTCTACTGTATTTCTGGAGGTTAACGTTCTCAAAACCTTTGTGTCCAGCTGGAGACAAAAACATGATACCTGTCATCAAAACCAAATATTCTCAGAGAGAACAGAGTCATGTGAAAGTCTTTTTGTCCACAGAATAAAATGTGATTTGGAGATTAGTCGGGCCCCGCCGTCATCTTGGAGGAGAGATCGTAATGCGATCGTCTCTCTTGTATTTTACCCTGAAGGCACAAAGTATCATGAGCATCTTCCTCATATTGAGTTGCAGCCTCTTGTTGCACAATCGACATCTCAATCTTCTACCTCTTGATCGGTGAGGGAAATCAATAAGGGATAACTAACTCACCTTGGACATTGAACATTTCACGAGAGCTAGCATCCAAAATATGTATTCAGTCGGATACCTTGTAGTTCTGATTCTGTACTTTGACGTAAATTAAGTAAAGTTTTGAAATTTGATCCTGATACTTGTTTGCTTTTTCCGCCTGTTCTGCAGCATCTCTCCAGAATGAACAGTGTTTTGGAATGAACCTCCTACGCTGCATCTTACCAGAAACTACACGTTTTATTGAGAAACAACAGACAATGTTCCGATTCAGCCAATAGGAAACCATCTTCTATGTACACAAGCTGCCGTAAGGAAACCAATCACACCACCTGTACCATTACCCCATCATGTTAAATTACTAATAAGTGGATAAAGTCCATGGGTAATGGAATATGTGCCATGACAAGGTATTCACTACAAAAGAAAACCCGAAGAAACATGAAATAACACTTGACAGTTGTTTTTGAAGAAGAGAAACAACTTGAAACGTTTCCTTTAAGACACGAATCCATCCAGTGCTTCAGCAAGAAGAATCAAAATGTGAGTTTTGGTTCTCCGACATGTGACGTCACGGCGCCGCCTGCCCCGCCCGGTGACTCTTCATGTGTGTTTTGAGGCAGTGGCTCTGAGTGAAGGCTTTGTCGCAGACGGTGCACTGGTATGGTCTCTCGCCGCTGTGGGTCCTCATGTGGACGGTCAGGTGCTCTGGGCGGGAGCACGCCTTCCCACAAACCCCGCAGACGAACGGCTTCTGGCCCGAGTGGACCCTCAGGTGGTTGGTGAGGTGCGTCTTCCGTTTGAAGGACCAGCCACATTCCGGGCAGCGGTAGGGCGCCTCCCCGGTGTGGATCCTCGTGTGGATGGTCAGCGCTCCCTTGGTCGAAAAGCCCTTGCCGCATTCGCTGCAGCGGTACGGCCTCTCTTTGGTGTGCGTCCTCATGTGGATCTCCAGCTGCCTGCTCGTGATGAACATTTTGCAGCACATGTCGCAGAGGTAGGGCCTGTCCCGGGCCACGTGGGTCTTCTCGTGCACTCTCAGCGTTCCCGGGAGTGCGAATCGCTTCCCGCAGACCGGACAGCCGTGGCGTTTCTCCCCCGTGTGGGTCAACCTGTGGCGGGATAACGATCTGAGGTCGCAGAGAGATTTACCGCACACGCCACAGCGGAACGACTTCTCGCCCGTGTGGATCCTGCGGTGAGCTTTGACCTGTTCCATCAGACCAAACGCTTTATGGCAAATATCACATCTGTGTGGTTTCACCCCCGTGTGGGCAGCGACGTGCCCGTTGAGGCCCCCGGCGGTGAGGTAAGACATCCCACAGATGGGACAGTTGTGAGTTTTTTGGTGACTTTGAAGATGATCCCTCAACGCCTCCGCGGATTCAAAATGTTCTCCACACACTCCACAAAGACGTCCTGGATGGTCGCCGTGACTCCAGGCGTGTTTGATCAAAATGCCTGTCGACCTCTGCGGCGCTCCGCAGACTTTGCAAGCCAGAGTAAGACTACTGTTCCCAGCCGTCGCCTTCAGAGAGGACTTCGCCAACGCTCTGATCTTGGCCCCGGAGCGCTTGACTCGACGCTTCCTCGTTGCCTTTGGCGAGCGTGGTTCAAGGTCGCTCTCCTTCAGGTCCTCTTCGCTCTTGCCGCATTTCCAATCGTCGTCTCTGTCACTCACCTCGGCTCTGTGCTTCTGATCCTCGCTGCTCGCGTCCCATTGGCTCTTGGCTGCAGAGCGGGCAGAGGGGCGGGCCAGGAAGTCAGCGGTCGGCTGTGATACGCCACGATCTTCTCCACCGTCATCTTCCTCTGTTTCCATCCGTTGTTGTTGTTGTGATGTCAAGTTGCTGGACAGAACATCTTCTCGGTCGCTTTCTACTCTTTGAACAGGGTTGCTGCGGCAAGGAGAAGAAATGAAGGCGTTATATTGCATAAATGTATTTGGACTGATCAGAGACGTTATCTCATCTCAGCATTTCAACACAAGGTGGGTAGAACATGGCGCTAACACTGCCGGGGTTGGGCTTTGATTACTGGCTGTCCACGTATTCATGCTTTGGAGAATCCTTCAATCCCCAGCCCTTACAGGACCGGCTGACATTCCCTTCCTGCTTGACTGACCTGTGATCACTTGTTATCGTGGCCGAGGTGGAAGGAGGATCTTCGGTGCCGTCGTCTTTAAGCTGTGGAGGATGAAGCTCTTCCTCTCTGGTCTGACGTTCCTCTCCTGCCTAGAAGAAATGAAGAGTTTTGTTCCAACGTGAGCATTTGAAAACACTGACAACTGATCTCACAAAACTGTCCTGAGGCTAAACTGGTGTCGTGGGTAAAGACCTTCAGTCGGATGTAGAGGGCTGACTTCCCTGCTCCGGAGGACTTGATGGACTTGTGGATCTCCTCCGGCGTCAGCACCTTCAGTTCCAGCAGCTGTAGTCTCCTGGTCCTGTCGGTGGTGAAGACGTCAAAAGGTTTGTTGTTTCCAGCCAGTTGAGGGAAGCAGGACCTCAGCAGGTCCAGGAAGTCCGCCTCCTGGAGGCCACGAGAACACTTCACCTCCTGCACCGGGCAGCTCTGAAACACTGACGGAGAAATTCACCAGAAGGTCAATTCAGTTTTATTGTCTGTGCAACAAGACAACAGTTTAGGATGCTGTGGCCAAGGTGTTCCTTAATGATAATACTAATAATAATGATAATAATAATACTAATAATAATGATAATAATACTACTACTAATAATAATGATAATAATAATACTAATAATAATTATAATAATAATACTACGACTAATAATAATGATAATAATAATACTAATAATAATGATGATGTTATTATTAATAATAATAATAATAATAATAATAATGATGATAATAATAATATAAATAATACTAATAATGATAATACTACTACTACTACTACTACTAATAATGATAATAATGATAATAATAATAATAATGATAATAATAATGACAATACCAATAATGATAATAATAATGATAATAATATTACTAATAATGATAATAATAATAATAATAATAATAATACTAATAATGATGATATAATAATATAAATAATACTAATAATGATAATACTACTACTACTACTACTACTAATAATAATAATAATACTAATAATGATAATGATAATAATACTAATAATGATAATGATAATAATGATAATAATATTAATAATAATAATGATAATAATAATAATGATAATACCAATAATGATAATAATAATAATGATAATAATAATAATGATAATACCAATAATGATAATAATAATAATACGACTACTACTACTACTAATAATAATAATAATGATAATAATAATGATAATAATAATCATCATCATCATCATCATCATGATAAATAAGTGGGATTTTCATTTTAGCTTCACACATTCCTACAACTCATACAAAGTGAGTTGTGAAAGATCAGAGGGGAAGCTACCGTCCCAGCCGCCGTGGTCCTCGAGGTCAGGACTAGTCTTTGAACTCACCGCTGTTTGACAGCACATCAGTGTGGCGGTCCTGCAGCATGCAGACCCTCAGGTCTAGGTGGCGCTGTGCTTCTCTTATGTGAGGTGGTTTTGGTTTCTTCCTCTCAGACGGAGCTCCGGGAGGCAGCGATCTGAAAGAGGAAGTCATCGCTGTCTGGGAGCTTGTTAAAGTAGTTAAAGTGTTTTAACTGGTTAACAAGGTGGTTTGGTTACTTTACCAAAACTAGTTAGAGAAGCACCACATCATGTTTACCTCTAGAACCTCCAACCTTTCTTACGCTGTGTTCAGGGGGACCACGGTGGATCCCGTCCTTCCTGTATCCTATCTACTATAAGTGATCATATAAAGATTATACATTGGAACCTTGATGCCGTTTGGTAATCCGGGTCCTGCAGACTCGTCCGGCTCTCCCGGCTCGGCGCTGGTCGCTCAGGAGACTCCTCCTCACCATGGCAGAGGAGGCTCAGGCTCCCGGTGTCACCTGGGAAAAAAACAGCAAAAAAATCGATTCACTCTTGACTTTATCTTGCAATGTGCGATGGATGAGGGCGATGTGCTCCATGATGTTTTATGTTTACTCTCGACGCTGCCTGGGGGAGCGAGGCAAACTGGAGGTTGAGAAAGACTGACTAGACTGACTAGACATACTAGACTAGATGCAGCTGGGCTCACCTCTAGCACAGCGTCGTCTCTGGAACCAAACAGGGTCAGAGGTAAAAAAAAATAATAATAATAATAATTCCCGGCTGATGCACAGCTGGAATTTGTCCCAGTGGATGAGGGTCGCCTGAACCTACCACCATTCACCAAGTGGAAAACCTTCAGTGGTTTCGAGGCACATGGGGACGGGGTTGGATTAGGAGGATTACATCATCAGTAGTTGTGGTGAGACGATCCAATCAAATCACCTCTTTTCCTTCCCTTTAAGAGCAGTGCGTTCTGACACTTTGGTGATGGAAGACAACAGTCTGGAGCTACACAAGCTCCTCCCACCAGGAAACTGGCAACACAATCCCACAATCCACGACTCACCTGGTTCTGTTGGGGACGGGAGGCTGCTATGATCTGTTTGGCCTCTAGGTGGCGACACTGTTCTGACTCAGAAAACGAAACTGGTCCAAACACACAATAAACAGCTTTACTAACAACTTGTGAACAGAGGAACTGTCAACACGTACTTGGCTGCTGTCTAAGCTGCTCTTCCTCCTGAGGGAGGTCACCTCCACCAGCCTCCTCCTCCTCCCCACACACAGGGAGCAGCTCGAGCTCATGCGGGTTGCGGGTTGATGCTGACCGACCTGCTCTGGTCAGCCTGACTCGAGGCTGCAGCAGAACATCCAGCTGTCTCCTCTGCCGGTCGATCTCCTGCTGGAAGCCCGAAGCTTCCTCCTCGTAACCGGCTACGGTTCTTTCTACAACCGCGAAGATTTCCTGCGCGGCTGCTGTCAGTCTCTCGGTCACGAATCCTCTCAGGATCTCGACTTTAGACATTTTACAGTCCACGGAGTTCCCACGCAACCTGGTAACCAGCAATGGGCTATTTATCGGAGGGCGACATTGTTTTCATGCTATACACGGTTCTGTTTTTGGTCCGTACACTAATGTCATCCGACTAGAAACAAGGCCAAACAACAAAAACCTAAACTACAGTAACTCGACCAAGCTCTGTAAAGCCGACGGACCAACAAATATAAAAAATATAAAAAGTCAAATATGATATAATAAAATAAAAAAAATATAATACTGTTATTATAACAACGACAATACTAATGATGATACAAATCATTGTAATAGAATGAAATGATAAAATATAAAACCATAATAACTTGAACAAAACGGACTCAGCGTTGAATAAAGCTGAGACTGGCTGAGGTTTGTAGTCGGACAGCATATGCGTACGCACCAAAACCGGAACTCCATTGAGTTTACAAGTTAAAGGGCGCGCGTGAATGCGCCTCTGGCGCAACACCGGTCACCGGTCGATATTTGACCGTTTGACTAAAGTCGAGATCCTGAGAGGATTCGTGACCGAGAGACTGACAGCAGCCGCGCAGGAAATCTTCGCGGTTGTAGAAAGAACCGTAGCCGGTTACGAGGAGGAAGCTTCGGGCTTCCAGCAGGAGATCGACCGGCAGAGGAGACAGCTGGATGTTCTGCTGCAGCCTCGAGTCAGGCTGACCAGAGCAGGTCGGTCAGCGGAGCAGAGGAACGGAGAACGGAGGTGTTGTTGTTGAATGAGATTGCCGTGAACGTTATACTCCATCAAACTACCGCACGAGGCCACGAGTAGTGACGACACGAGTTTACAGTTTGGGTGTACAGGGACCCAGTGGAGATGATTGACACCAGGTTGGAGCTTTAAAAGGCTTCATGTTTTCTGAAAGGAGAATCGATTTTTCTTCATATTGGTTGTTTGATCAGATTGATGGATCATCAGATACTTAAACCTTTGTGTTCCTGATCCAGAAAACTATGGGCTGCTGCCTGGGGGCAAACAGGAGGAGCTGGAGGAGGAGGAGCCTGGTGGAGGAGAACTCCCTGAGGAGGAGGCTGGTGGAGGTGTAATCCCTAAGGAGGAGGAGGAGGAGGAGGCTGGTGGAGGTGTAATCCCTAAGGAGGAGGAGGAGGAGGAGGAGGCGGCTGGTGGAGGTGAACTCCCTAAGCAGGAGGCACAACACAGACAGCAGCCAGGTATGTGTTGACAGTTGTCTTTTTAAAGTTTGTTAATAAAGTTTATCATCACTGGACATGGTGGAAATGTGTTTTCAACTTTATTGATCCAGGGTGTCCTTTAACCATATGATCAAAACTCCTGAATACAGCCAGGTGGAGATGACCTCTCCTGACCCCTGTCTCCCTCCCCCCAGGTATCCTGTTCACATCTCATATCCAGCTTGCCTTGGTGCCGGTCTTCCCCGGCCCACCGCCCCCCCCACTGCTTCCCCTCGGCCCACTGCCTCCTAGACCTGGACTTGGTCTGTCCCGGTCAACGATCTACAGGAGGAGGAGAGCCGCCGCCGCCGCCGCCAGGTCGGAGGAGGGGCCTCCAAAGAAGTGGCGGAAGGCGTGCACCCAGTACAGGTGTACCAAGTGTGGGCAGCCGAGGAGGCGGGACACCGGACATTCACGCATCAGGGGCGTCTCGCACTGCACCGCCACCAGCGGGCGGACGGTGGAGCAGTTCCACGCTGAGATGAGGGACGCTAGGGGGCGAGCTGACCAAGGACCTAGGGAGGGAGGTGACCGAGGACCTAGGGAGGGAGGTGACCAAGAACCTAGGGAGCGAGGTGACCAAGGACCTCGGGAGGGAGGTGACCGAGGACCTAGGGAGGGAGGTGACCGAGAACCTAGGGAGTGTGGTGACCGAGGACCTAGGGAGGGAGGTGACCGAGGACACCAAGGAGCGAGGTGACCAAGGACCTAGGGAGGGAGGTGACCGAGGACCTAGGGAGGGAGGTGACCGAGGACCCAGGGAGGGAGGTGACCAAGAACCTAGGGAGCGAGGTGACCGAGGACCTCGGGAGGGAGGTGACCGAGGACCTAGGGAGGGAGGTGACCGAGAACCTAGAGAGCGAGGTGACCGAGGACCTAGGGAGGGAGGTGACCGAGGACCTAGGGAGGGAGGTGACCGAGGACCTAGGGAGGGAGGTGACCGAGGACCTAGGGAGGGAGGTGACCGAGGACCCAGGGAGGGAGGTGACCAAGAACCTAGGGAGCGAGGTGACCGAGGACCTCGGGAGGGAGGTGACCGAGGACCTAGGGAGGGAGGTGACCGAGAACCTAGAGAGCGAGGTGACCGAGGACCTAGGGAGGGAGGTGACCGAGGACCTAGGGAGGGAGGTGACCGAGGACCTAGGGAGGGAGGTGACCGAGGACACCAAGGAGCGAGGTGACCAAGGACCTAGGGAGTTTTCTGTGGCATCATTTGAAAAGGAAACGGGTCTGAAGACTGAATATGATGTCATAGCAGCACTAAGACATCCTGTTGGACGTCATTCTCTAACGACTTCCTGTTTGTTCCGCTGGGTTCAGTCATCCAAGGAAAGCTTCTCTATCTTTACTGAGGTTCAGAGGCCTGTACGACGACGCAGGTTCAACATACCCAGGATATCTTCTCGTTATGTGTTGTTAGATGTTTTCTTATGGCCTGTAAGACTATTTGAGCCTCATTCTTTCAGCTGCAGTGTTAAACAAATAAAGAACAAATATAAAAACATAATTCAAACCGGTAAGTTGACTTACTTACAAATCTCATAAGGTCAACAAGTTCAAGACTTTAGTGCTTTAATCAAGAAGCTGACAAAGAGAAGAGAATCTATATCTTCATATAGATATTGGTCACTAGTCGATCACCTCGGCCCACGGGATCTTCTAGGAATGGTGACGCCAAGAGAATTGATTGGTCAGTAGGCGGTGCTTTTAACGAGCAGGTTAGGTATGCAGCATAAGTTACCATGGCGATGTACCCCAGTAAAACCCAGGGGTAAACCTGAAGCTACCTCGCTAACCCCGAACCCTGCTTCGTAGTGCAGACCTCTGGAGGACGTTCAGACGGTTTGATGTGTTAAGGGAACCTGTGGATTAGTAAATTGTACCTGTTCATGCATTTATTGATAACTTGATTGTCTGTTTGAATTGAAGATCTTCTCCTATTGGTCAGATTGTCAGACTGTTCACAAGACTGAAGCGTTGTTTTTTCACAATAAAATGTCCAGTAGTTGGATAGATAGTCTTATTTTGGACTGATTCTCAATCAATCAATAAATTGAAATCATCCTAAAATCAGCAGCTGTTGGGTCTTTTGTCCCTCTTGTCTCACTTTGTGGCAGGAAGATAAATCTTCTATATTAGGATTTATTATTATTATTATTATTCTGATTCTGGATGCCCAGCTTGGATCTTTGCCTGATGCGATGAGTTGAGCTAGATGATTGACAGCTGATTGATAAGTGGGACACAGAATGATGCTAGAACGTGATTGGCTGTCAAGAATCACTTTTTATTGGACGAGTAGAAATGTTGCACAAGCTTTTGAATTAAATAAATAAATAGACAAATAAATAATAACACTTTTTAAATTGATTTCTGGGCACAGATTTCAAATCCATACTGTTTGTGTTGACATTTCTGATGACTTTGTCAAGCACTGAGCATCTTTTTTTTTCTGAACTTTGTTTATGAATTTTTTATACACACATTGACAATAATGTTAACCACTGAGCATCTTCAGCACTCCTCTTCTCTTCTCTCTATTTTCACCGGCATGCTCGACTTCCTGGGTTTTTTCTTTGGCACGGGATCACCTGACCCCCACCGGCTCTGCTGATTGGTTGACGGGCTGACACAAGCCCCTCCTCCTGTGACATCATAATCACAGGGGTTGGAGGACACAGATCGGCTGCTGCTGGTTGCCATGGTAAAGGGTGAGGAGCAAGGGAGGACCGTAGGCGTGGTTTGGGTTGAGTGGCGGCTGTTGGGGCATTGGCGGTGTTTGGTTACATCTGTCGGGGGAGCGACCAGAAGCCCAGAGGGAGGGGCAGCCCTGCTGGGTAGGAGAGGCGGGGCCTGGGGGTCTGGGCTGCGTCTGGGGGCGGAGTCATGGAGGTTGGGGTTAACGCCAGGTGGCTGGGGGCAGCTAAGACCTGGAGGGGAGAGGGGATGTTGATGGGGGGAGAGCGGAGGGGAGGCGCGGTGAGTGCATGTGTCATGTTGGCGGCCATGTTGGGGGTGTGTGTGACAGTTTGGGAGTGTGATCCTGTTTCTCACTGTGTGTGTGTGCTGTGTAACTTTACTGTCCCGTTGCCGGTGTGTATCCGTGACCACTCGCTCTCTCCGTGACTCCCTACATGCACCTGTGTGAGTGTGTGTATCGATGGAGTGTGTGTTCCTGTGAGTGTGTGTGTCTCTGTCGCTGGCGGTGTGTAGTCGAGGGTTGGGGTTGGCGCTGTGGCGGTTCCTGCTCCTCAGCGAGCTGAAGACCATGGTGCAGCCGTCCACCGTGCAGCCATGCTTGATCTTCAGGTGAACGGCGTTGTAGTGGATCTTCAGCGTTCCTGCAAAACAGAGGAAGGTGAAGCAGATTCAGAAAACTCATCAGGTTCACGTGACAGAAACAGGAAGTAGTTTGGCGTTGAAATAGTGTGGTGGAAAGGGCGTGTTCAATTCCCAACTCATGACTCAGTTTTAATTTCAACCTATGATGAAGATGCTATGATGCTAAGATGTTACGATGCTATGATGCTAAGATGCTATGATGCTAAGATGTTACGATGCTATGATGCTAAGATGCTATGATGCTAAGATGTTACGATGCTATGATGCTAAGATGTTACGATGCTAAGATGTCGCGATGCTATGATGCTATGATGCTAAGATGCTAAGATGCTACGATGCTAAGATGTTGCGATGCTATGTGCTGTGTTTGATTTTTGTACAAACTTGACGGAGAGATGACCAAAGTTTGAAGGACTTCATTCCCCAACGAACACCCGGAGAATGTTTCATGTTTCATGTTCACCTGCTAACGTGAAAGAACAAATTTAAACAGAGTAGAAAATCAGATTCCTGCCTTTGTCATAGAAGCTCTTCCCGCAAACACCACAGCAGACCCTCCCCTTCCGACCTCCTGATGGGGAGGGGAGGGAGCAGAGGGAGGAGGGGAGAGGATGGAGGGAGGAAGAGGGGGAGGAGGGGAGAGGATGGAGGGAGGAAGAGGAGGGTGGTAACTTCTGGGAAGGCCTTCGGAGGAGAGGAAGAAGAGCAGGAGAAGGAAGGACAGAGGAAAGAGGCGGTCTCTTCTTTGGCCATGCCCCTCTGCAGGTCAAGGTCCCGGTTGTCGTGGATGCGGTGGTGGTGTTGTTGCCATAGTGACCGGGCAGCTGACTGAACCAGGCGCGGTGCATCCGGGTCGGGTTTGATTTTAACGTCTGAATTGCCGTTAACGGGTTTCGTCAACAGAGATGTCAAACCGGTTACCGGCAAACCGACATCACTCTCTCCTCCTCCTCCTCGTCTTCCTCCCTCCTTCTGCCTCTCGCTCAGTTTGACTCTGCTGGGCTTCTGTAGCCATGGAATTATCTTAGTGGGAGGGGCCAAGTCCTAGAAGGAGAAAACAGGGAGGGGTCAGACTGATAGGAGGAGAAAACCAGGAGGGGGTCAGACTGATAGGAGGAGAAAACGAGGAGGCGTCAGACTGATAGGAGGAGAAAACGAGGAGGCGTCAGACTGATAGGAGGAGAAAACAAGGAGGGGTCAGACTGATAGGAGGAGAAAACCAGGAGGGGTCAGACTGATAGGAGGAGAAAACAAGGAGGGGTCAGACTGATAGAAGGAGAAAACAGGGAGGGGTCAGACTGATAGGAGGAGAAGACAAGGAGGGGTCAGACTGTTAGGAGGAGAAGACAAGGAGGGGTCAGACTGATAGGAGGAGAAGACAAGGAGGCGTCAGACTGATAGGAGGAGAAAACAAGGAGGGGTCAGACTGATAGGAGGAGAAAACAAGGAGGGGTCAGACTGATAGGAGGAGAAAACAAGGAGGGGTCAGACTGATAGGAGGAGAAGACAAGGAGGCGTCAGACTGATAGGAGGAGAAAACAAGGAGGGGTCAGACTGATAGGAGGAGAAAACAAGGAGGGGTCAGACTGATAGGAGGAGAAGACAAGGAGGCGTCAGACGGATAGGAGGAGAAAACAAGGAGGGGTCAGACTGATAGGAGGAGAAGACAAGGAGGGGTCAGACTGATAGGAGGAGAAAACAGGGAGGGATCAGACTGATAGGAGGAGAAGACAAGGAGGGGTCAGACTGAGGAGGAGAAAACAAGGAGGGGTCAGACTGATAGGAGGAGAAGACAAGGAGGGGTCAGACTGAGGAGGAGAAAACAGGGAGGGGATCAGACTGATAGGAGGAGAAGACAAGGAGGGGTCAGACTGAGGAGGAGAAAACAGGGAGGGATCAGACTGATAGGAGGAGAAGACAAGGAGGGGTGAGACTGAGGAGGAGAAAACAAGGAGGGGTCAGACTGATAGGAGGAGAAGACAAGGAGGGGTCAGACTGATAGGAGGAGAAAACCATTGAATTACCTTAGTGGGCGGGGTCAAATCCTGGAAGTGGAAGGCGGAGCTTGGGAAATGGAAGGGGAGGAGGAAAGAATGTCCACCAGGAATGTTTTCCAACATGGTGGATGGCGTCGTCAGGTGGACTGCTTTTCTCAAAACGCCGGATGTTGGCCACCAATCGGGAATCTCCTCTTGCGTTCCTGAACATTCCCAGAGTTCCCATAGTTCCCAGCGCCCCGCTGTTCCGCTCGATGAACACCCTGATGTTCGACTGGTAGCTGTTAGGGGCGGGGTTTAGCTCTGGGTCAGAGGAGGATGGGGAGCGGTGATTGGCGGTTGCCAGGCGCTGCAGGGTCATTAACTCGACGATGGGGCGTGTCTCGCCGAAGCGAAGGAACTGTTTGAGGATGAGCAACTCTTCGTCAGGAGTCGCCATGAACCAACGGTCCAACACTCGCCCACCGGGATACTAGAGAGAGAGAGAGAGAGAGAGAGAGAGAGAGAAGCTGACGAATGGAGCTCAACACAGCCATCATCCTGACAGGGAATTGAACCCACAACCTCACTAGCACAGTTTAATGTAACCTATGTGCTTTTATTGTGAAAGGCTGTGATGTGGTAGTGGTGGGTGTGGTCACCTGCAGGATGTATCCTCTGACGTAGTCCCCCAGAGTCCAGCCCAGAGTGTGGATGATATGGCCCACCTAGAGAGGATGAAGAGTAATCTATTACAGATTACAGTGTAATCAGATTACAGGTGGTATTTTATGATCTGACCTCCAGCCAGTTCACAAAAGCGTGAAGAACTGGGCACTTAGCAGGATCAGCTACAGACCTGTTCTGGACTCAGGATGCTGTAGAGCCGGTCCAGCAGGATCTTCAGTCGGACTGGAACGGCCTGGGCCCCGTACAGGACCAGGGAGCTCAGGTCAAACACCAGCCCAGGAAGGGCCACCTCCACGGGGCCGCAGCTGGAGGGAGGCTGGGCCTGAGGCTGGAGCTCCTCCAAGGCTGGGGGGGTGGGGGGTGGGGGAGGGGCGGAGTTATCTCTTTATTCAGGTTACATGAAGCCGATTGGACGAGAGGAGGATCCTGTTTGTTACTCATCTCATAGTGACAGGTCAGAAGTCACGAGTTGGATTTGAACCCACGAGACAAAAAGTACAACAGTAACAGATGTGTGTTCACATAAACAACTATAGGAAATACTAGACAGGTGTGTGTGTGTGTGTGTGTGTGTGTGTGTGTGTGTGTGTGTGTGTGTACAGATGCTCTCTGTCTCTCCAGATGCTCTCAGAGATGTGATGACAGCGACTCCTGACACCGTGTCACCGCAACGACTCGACACATCTGCACTGTGTGTGTGTGTGTGTGTGTGTGTGTGTGTGTGTGTGTGTGTGTTTTTTGCCGGTTTCATTCCAACTTCTGATCTCATGTGAAAAACGTGACAAAGTGGCGGTTGAAGGGCAAGAGAACTACCGGACCTGAAGCCCCATGTTGGATGATGAACAAGGTGGAGGAGGTGAGGATGAACCAGGAAGTGATGCTGCAAGAGAGCGACCAATCAAACGAAACAACGTCAGATCTTTGGTTTCCTTTGGTGAGAAGCGTCACGGACCGGTTTACGGACGTCACCGCACAGGAATTATAGTTACCTCTCGCTTAGCATTAACGTAAAAGTGTGTGTGTGTGTGTGCGTGTGTGTGTGTGTGTGTGTGCGTCTCACCGTGCGCCACCCAGCCGTGTTCGCAGCGATCACATGACCTGAGCTGGACACTTCCTGGTTTGAAACACACACAGCCGCACCCTGACACAGTACACCTGATGGACTGGAAGAGAGACAGACAGGCAGAGAGACAGACAGGCAGAGAGTAGATTGTTAGACAGCTGCAGCTATACTTATAGACAGTCTGTCTGTTGTCGGGTGAAAACCTTGTAACTCCAATTTTGCTGATTTTCATCTTTTAACTTCAAAACCCCCAAATCCCCCAAACCCTCAAAACCCTCAAAACCTCAAAACCCCCAAAAACCCCCAAATCCCCCAAACCCTCAAAACCCCAAAACCCCCAAAACCCTCAAAACCCTCAAAACCCCCAAAACCCTCAAAGACTTCACTACCCAGAAGCCCCCTGTGGCGAGGTCAGTGAACTACATCAGTGTGGTGGAGGAGGTGAAGAGGTTCATGTCATTTTGGATCCAGATCGGGTTCAAATTTTAGTTTCGGGTTTCAGATTTTTATGGGTTTTATTCTACTGCTGTTAACCTTTACACACACACACACACACACACACACACACACACACACACACACCCTACCTCCTCAGTGTCTGGGGTCATCCTCATTCTCGTGGTAAAACCAGGACTGGCTGCTGGATCCTGGAGTCAGTTAGACGCCTTCTGATTGGCTAGATTGGATTCAACTAATCAAAATCTTTATGATCAAACAAATATAATTCAGTAAATCAATCAGTGAGTGTTAATAGATGTTGGTAATTATTGACTGGACTATTGATCTGGAGGAGATCAATCAAAACATGATGATGTCTTCCTGTAGTTTCAATCATTCTATTAATACATTAATATTTATTTGATTGATTGATTGATTGATATTTTAGACACTAACTGGTTCGTCTGGTTCAGATCAGATATTGATTATTACTCTTGAATATCAGATCATTACAAATAGAAAGTCAATCAACAGAAAATGACGAGTTTAATTTAACTGAAATGAAAGATTATAAATGATAATAGATGATAAAGGATGAAAGCGGTGAACTCACCGGTCAGCTGATGAAAAAAACAACCTCCTCTTCTTCTTCGTCTCTGTGCTTTCTGTCTCCCACTCCTTTAATTATCTTTAATTATCTTTCTTTCTTTCTCTTTTTTCTTTCTTTCTCTCTCTCTCTCTCTCTCTCTCTTCCTCCTCTTTCTCTCCTCTTGGTGTTTTTAGAAAGATTCTGCGTTTTTCTTGATTCGCCTTAATTCTTAAATGAAAAACTCTCTCTCTCTCCCCCTCTCTCTCCATCCTTTGGCTCCTCCCACTAATTGGCTGAATAGATCCTATTGGATGAAGGTCAATCTAAATGATGCTTGATTGGGTGGAGGAATGTGCGAGTTTGTGAATCTTTCATTCTTTCATCAGTCTTTTTTGTTTGAGAGGTGTGTGTGTGTGTGTGTGTGTGTGTGTGTGTGTGTGTGTGTGTGTCAAGTTCACTTGATGCCTCCAATGAGCATCAGAACAATAATGCCCCCCAGAGACGACAACCCGTTTGAGGCCACCCTAGAGAGACACACCCAGAGCTGAAGCAGCAAAACTGAGAGAGAGACAGGGAGGGAGGGAGAGAGAGAGAGAGAGAGAGAGAGAGAGAGAGAGAGAGAGAGAGAGAGAGAGAGAGAGAGAGAGAGAGAGAGAGGGAGAGAGAGAGAGAGAGAGTTTGTCCTTTTATTCTTTATTCTTTCATCCATATCCTCACTGTGGTGTTCTTCACTGTGGTGTTCTTCACTGTGGTGTTCCTCACTGTGGTGTTCCTCACTGTGGTGTTCTTCACTGTAGTGTTCCTCACTGTGGTGTTCCTCACTGTGGTGTTCTTCACTGTGGTGTTCCTCACTGTGGTGTTCTTCACTGTGGTGTTCTTCACTGTGGTGTTCCTCACTGTGGTGTTCCTCACTGTGGTGTTCTTCACTGTAGTGTTCCTCACTGTGGTGTTCCTCACTGTGGTGTTCATGTCAAGAGGTTCATGTCATTTTGGATCCAGATCGGGTTCAAATTTTAGTTTCGGGTTTCAGATTTTTATGGGTTTTATTCTACTGCTGTTAACCTTTACACACACACACACACACACACACACACACACACACACACACACACACACACCCTACCTCCTCAGTGTCTGGGGTCATCCTCATTCTCGTGGTAAAACCAGGACTGGCTGCTGGATCCTGGAGTCAGTTAGACGCCTTCTGATTGGCTAGATTGGATTCAACTAATCAAAATCTTTATGATCAAACAAATATAATTCAGTAAATCAATCAGTGAGTGTTAATAGATGTTGGTAATTATTGACTGGACTATTGATCTGGAGGAGATCAATCAAAACATGATGATGTCTTCCTGTAGTTTCAATCATTCTATTAATACATTAATATTTATTTGATTGATTGATTGATTGATATTTTAGACACTAACTGGTTCGTCTGGTTCAGATCAGATATTGATTATTACTCTTGAATATCAGATCATTACAAATAGAAAGTCAATCAACAGAAAATGACGAGTTTAATTTAACTGAAATGAAAGATTATAAATGATAATAGATGATAAAGGATGAAAGCGGTGAACTCACCGGTCAGCTGATGAAAAAAACAACCTCCTCTTCTTCTTCGTCTCTGTGCTTTCTGTCTCCCACTCCTTTAATTATCTTTCTTTCTTTCTTTCTTTCTCTTTTTTCTTTCTTTCTCTCTCTCTCTCTCTCTCTCTCTCTCTCTCTTCCTCCTCTTTCTCTCCTCTTGGTGTTTTTAGAAAGATTCTGCGTTTTTCTTGATTCGCCTTAATTCTTAAATGAAAAACTCTCTCTCTCTCCCCCTCTCTCTCCATCCTTTGGCTCCTCCCACTAATTGGCTGAATAGATCCTATTGGATGAAGGTCAATCTAAATGATGCTTGATTGGGTGGAGGAATGTGCGAGTTTGTGAATCTTTCATTCTTTCATCAGTCTTTTTTGTTTGAGAGGTGTGTGTGTGTGTGTGTGTGTGTCAAGTTCACTTGATGCCTCCAATAAGCATCAGAACAATAATGCCCCCCAGAGACGACAACCCGTTTGAGGCCACCCTAGAGAGACACACCCAGAGCTGAAGCAGCAAAACTGAGAGAGAGACAGGGAGGGAGGGAGAGAGAGAGAGAGAGAGAGAGAGAGAGAGAGAGAGAGAGAGAGAGAGAGAGAGAGAGAGAGAGAGAGAGAGAGAGAGAGAGAGAGAGAGAGAGAGAGAGAGAGAGAGAGAGGGAGAGAGAGAGAGAGAGAGTTTGTCCTTTTATTCTTTATTCTTTCATCCATATCCTCACTGTGGTGTTCTTCACTGTGGTGTTCTTCACTGTGGTGTTCTTCACTGTGGTGTTCCTCACTGTGGTGTTCCTCACTGTGGTGTTCTTCACTGTAGTGTTCCTCACTGTGGTGTTCCTCACTGTGGTGTTCTTCACTGTGGTGTTCCTCACTGTGGTGTTCTTCACTGTGGTGTTCCTCACTGTGGTGTTCTTCACTGTGGTGTTCTTCACTGTGGTGTTCCTCACTGTGGTGTTCCTCACTGTGGTGTTCTTCACTGTAGTGTTCCTCACTGTGGTGTTCCTCACTGTGGTGTTCTTCACTGTGGTGTTCCTCACTGTGGTGTTCCTCACTGTGGTGTTCTTCACTGTGGTGTTCCTCACTGTGGTGTTCCTCACTGTGGTGTTCTTCACTGTGGTGTTCTCCACTGTAGTGTTCCTCACTGTGGTGTTCCTCACTGTGGTGTTCTTCACTGTGGTGTTCCTCACTGTGGTGTTCCTCACTGTGGTGTTCTTCACTGTGGTGTTCCTCACTGTGGTGTTCTTCACTGTGGTGTTCTTCACTGTGGTGTTCATCACTGTGGTGTTCCTCACTGTGGTGTTCTTCACTGTAGTGTTCCTCACTGTGGTGTTCTTCACTGTGGTGTTCTTCACTGGTGTTCTTCACTGTGGTGTTCCTCACTGTGGTGTTCTTCACTGTAGTGTTCTTCACTGTGGTGTTCTTCACTGTGGTGTTCCTCACTGTGGTGTTCTTCACTGTAGTGTTCCTCACTGTGGTGTTCTTCACTGTGGTGTTCTTCACTGTAGTGTTCTTCACTGTGGTGTTCCTCACTGTGGTGTTCTTCACTGTAGTGTTCTTCACTGTGGTGTTCCTCACTGTGGTGTTCTTCACTGTAGTGTTCTTCACTGTGGTGTTCTTCACTGTAGTGTTCTTCACTGTGGTGTTCTTCACTGTGGTGTTCCTCACTGTGGTGTTCTTCACTGTAGTGTTCTTCACTGTGGTGTTCTTCACTGTGGTGTTCTTCACTGTAGTGTTCTTCACTGTTGAGGATTGTTACTTGAAACAAAGAGGGTTGAAATAAAATGTTAAAGGATCCTCAGATCTCATCGGTGTGTCAGACTGGGGGAGGGTGGGTGAGGGTGGGTGAGATGGATCCAGGAGAGAGTTGAGTTGGTGGACTGACTCTCCCTGTATGATTGTTGGTCGTCGGTCTAGAAAGAAGGCCTTGCTCTTTGATTCTGATTGGCTGATATCAGACTGGAAACATCTCAACGTCTTCTCAGTCTGTCGCTGCATTGTGCTTTATGTACCAGCGTCTCTCGACTGACGCTGGATCAGTTTCTTTGTTCTCTTCAGTGCGACGCCACCTGTCCTTGGTGTGTCCGTCAGCCTCTCCGCCCCCCCAGGGAGCAGCTTCCCTGAAGGTTCCCCCCCGAGGCTGAGATTAAATCAGGGCGACAGTAGGGCACCTGGCCTGCCGCCCTGACACACACACACACACACACACACACACACACACACACACACACCTCCTAAGGTTAAGTGAATGATAGCCAGTGTGAGGGAGTCACTTCAAACTCTCAGTTCAGTCGTTTTCTGACCAGTTCCTGTTCTGGGTTAATGGTTTATACCAGCCTGTCAGCCTCTACTAGCCTGTCAGCCTCTACCAGCCTGTCAGCCTCTACCAGCCTCTACCAGCCTCTACCAGCCTCTACTCTCATTCTACTTTGTGTCCACCGGGTCGATTTGGAGGGAAATCTGCTGGATTGCTTTACGGCACCAAACAGGAAGAGGGCGCTGTTCTTCCAGCGCTAACGGAGCTAAAGATAAAGAGTTTCTGGAGACGGCAGATGGAGGAAGGAGAGAAAGGAAGATGGAGAAATCACTTCAACATGTTGATCCTCTTCAGGGAGGGGGAGGGGGGACAGGAAGCAACGGGGCTGATGGGAAATGTAGTCTTAATGTGGAGAAACACTAGTAACAATACCACTGGTGAGATAGAGGCTACCAGTCGTCTCCACCGTGGTCTCCCAGAAAAACTGAAATCTGGATGGAAAATACGACTTTCCAAAACCCCCCCCGAGCCGAAATGACCTGAAAAGTTTCTTATATTGTTTGTCTGAGGTACACACACACACACACACACACACACACACACACACATACACACAAACACACACACACACACACCAAGGTAGGGCTGTTGGACAGGCTGTGTGTCTGCTGGGACCTGGTGGACCTCTTTCCTGTTTTGATGTCGTACTAATTAGAATATCAGACGATAATCCTGTGTGTGTGTGTGTGTGTGTGTGTGTGTGTGTGTGTGAGATCACCACCGTTCGCTGACACACTTCCTACCAGAACCTCTCAGGGGGGGTCGCGTTTGAAATGTTGCAACGGTACCACCTCCTCGCTGTCCTGTGTGTGTGTGTGTGTGTGTGTGTGTGTGTGTCCTGGTCCTGTATTCTTGGCTCTGTCTTTCCTAAACTCACCAAACCAGGTCACTCTGTTTGTGCGATAAAGAAACGAAGGCAGCAGGGAGGATGTAACATGGCTGAGACTGTAGCAGGAGGAGATGAGACGCCAGCAGGAAGTCGAAGAGGAGCAACGCACTTCAGTCTGATCAATTCATCACTGATCCATCTGACTGATTTAGTGTCTAGATCATGTAGCTTGTTAGCTAGCTAACCATAGTATCTGGTCAGCTAATCATCACTGTCTTGTTGTTAACACATCTGGTTAGCACACTAGCTAACGTATCTAGTAGAAGCTAGCATTAGCAGTGGCTAGTAGTCCCATGTTAACAGTAACTAGTTAGCTAGCTACCAGTTAGTTCAGGTGAACTAGCTGACTCTTCTCCAGCTCCAACTCAGAGTGTTTTGGAGTAGAGACTAGGGCTAAAGACAAGACAGTTTACTGAGTCACAGTAACCTACATTTGGAGACAAATCTACCTGATCACACTGATCACTTTTACTGAGAACGTTACTGGATGATCTACAGACACACCACAACAACCTGGTTCAGATGGTGAACTGGTTCTAGCCTGCGACTCTTTGGGCTCTGTGGCGTTGGTGTTAGCGTTAGCATTAGCATTAGCGTCACGATGCCATGACAACTCCCTTATTAAAGTGGTGATCAGACAAACTGCAACATTCATCTTAACATCATCAGGCCTTCATTCTCTCTCTCTCTCTCTCTCTCAGTCACTTTCTGTCATTTGTCACCACAAACGTTGGCTCCAAGGGCTCAGCAGGTGAATTTTACATGATACTTGAGTGTGTGTGGTGAATATTACCTATTAAAGTGTTTCTTTAGTGTGTCGCCTCACGTACAGTTTGCTGTGTGTGTGTTCTCTCTCCCCTCATCCTACCTCTCTCTCTGTGTGTGTGTGTGTGTGTGTGTGTCTCCTTTAAAATCTGTGTCGTTACCCACCCCTGTGTGTGTTTCATGTGTGTGAGCTTCTTTGTAGTGAGTCCAACTTGGCATCGATGCAGTCGCTGTGGGAAAGTGTGTGTGTGTGTGTATGAAAGTGTGTGTGTGTATAAAAGTGTGTGTGTGTGTGTATGAAAGTGTGTGTGTGTATGAAAGTGTGTGTGTGTGTGTGTGTGTGTGTGTGTGGTCGCAGATACAACTAGGACAGCCGGCTGGGAGGAACAAGGACCCAGTAAAATGAAAAATAAAGTTTCTGAAATGAAAACAAACTGTGAATGTGAATGATGAGGAAGAGGAGGAGGAGTCAGAGAGGAAGGAGTCAGAGAGGAGGAGTCAGAGAGGAAGGAGTCAGAGAGGAGGAGCCAGAGAGGAGGAGTCAGAGACGAAGAGTCAGAGAGGAGGAAGAGGAGGAGTCAGAGAGGAGGAAGAGGAGGAGTCAGAGAGGAGAAGTCAGGGAGGAAGGAGCCAGAGACGTGATCCCAGATTCCATTTCACGATCATAGAAAAGGATCGTTTCTGTTTGAACCCTGCTCAGCTACAAGACTACCAGTAATCCTCGAGATCCCGGTTTTCTTTACCTCCATCTTCGTCTCCCAGCCTCACTGTAGTGTTCTTCACTGTGGTGTTCCTCTCTGTGGTGTCTCACTGGGGCCTCACTGTGGTGTTCCTCACTGTACTGTTCCTCACTGTGGTGTTCTTCACTGTGGTGTTCCTCACTGTGGTGTTCTTCACTGTGGTGTTCCTCACTGTACTGTTCCTCACTGTGGTGTTCCTCACTGTAGTGTTCTTCACTGTGGTGTTCCTCACTGTAGTGTTCTTCACTGTGGTGTTCCTCACTGTAGTGTTCTTCACTGTGGTGTTCCTCACTGTAGTGTTCCTCACTGTGGTGTTCCTCACTGTGGTGTTCCTCACTGTGGTGTTTTTCACTGTGGTGTTCCTCACTGTCAATCAAACAGTGTGTTGAATACTGTGACCTTTGACCTCAGTACTGCTGGCTGCTCTCAGGCCGTGGTTACACCTCAGTAATCGGAATCTGCTAATCGGAACACACAAGTGGTGCGTCTACACTTGACAGTTAATTGTGAGCTCTTTGGCCAGATATGTGTTCGGATTTCCGGTTCCCGCGCAGTATTTAAATCACCATAACAACAATCCCTGAAAATGGTGCTGGGTGTGCGGGAGATTATGCTCCTTTACTTTATGTTAAGAACTGTGTGTAGTCGCGGTAGGGCCGTACAAGGCGTTTGCTATTGAGGAGACAACAGCAATGTGCTCATTCATTGTGGTTCTTGGTGCAACGACATCTGTGGAGAGAAGCATGTGGGTCCGAGAACGCAGCCAGCACTGGTGGGAAAACATCGTCCTTCAGACATTTACTGATAGACTGGTTGCTGAACTTTCGTATGCGAAAACATACGTTTGATCACATCTGCGAACAGCTGCAGCCCGTCTGTGTCGCCAGCACACTCACCTCCCCGTGTCTGTGGGTAAGGAAATGGGCGTGATTTGATGACGTGTCCCCGCTGTATGCGGTTTGAGGTGCCTGATGGCGTCTAGACTATTCAGAGTTCGAGCTCGTCCACCTCGCGAGGTGGCCTGGCTGATCCGAACACAAAGCGAGCACAAAGCGACCTCTGTGCGTCTACACCTGTCACTTCATGCAGCCTGGCGTGATCGGATGACCGAGATCGCATTGAAAAGACAGGTGTAACCACGGCCTCAGTGCCGCTGCTGATCTGGGAATTGAAGCTGGTTCAGGTTTTCAGAGACGTTTCAAGATTTGAGGTGAGAGACCAGATTCTGATCCTGGACCCGATCCTGGACCAGATTCTGATCCTGGACCCAGACCCAATCCTGGGCGTTTTCATTCCCAGCGCGTTTCAGTCGACCACCAGTCCATGTTCACATGGTGGTCGTCCTCACGTCGTCTGTAATCCGGTTTGGTTTCAGAGCTTCTCTGGTCTCTCTGGGATCAGATCCCTTCAGATCCCCTCAGATCCCTTCCAGTGGAATCCAGTTTTCTATGAAGCTGGAGGTTCGTTAGGAATTAAGATCAATCTGACGAACTCAATGACATCGTACACTCCTTATGAATAAACCGCTTGTGTGTGTGTGTGTGTGTGTGTGTGTGTGTGTGTGTGTGTGTCAGGGGGACTAAATGGAAATCCCCGAGTCAGCTGTCTGCGATGCTAAGCTACGCTAGCCGCTCCATTGAAACTAAATGACAGCAGATCAACAAGGAGGACAAACAGTTCAGAGCGGAGCGGCACTTTAAAGTCCACCAGCAGGACCAGAAGGACTTAGTGGGAGGGGGAGGGAGGGGGGAGGAAGAGGTTGATACAGATAGAGGGAGTGAGATGAAGAAGGGAAGGAGAGGGAGGAGAGGAGGAGCGAGGGAGCAAAGAGGAGGGAGAAGGGAAAAAACGACAAACATCTTCAGAGGAATACAAGGAAAACACTGAGTCGACAAGTCTCTCGCCCAGAGAGAGAGAGAGAGAGAGAGTGAGAGTGTGTGTGACAGCAGCTTTCCTGACAGCTTAAAGTCGCTTTTGAAACAAATTCTCGAGTGTGTTGTCAAGACAAGAGGCACACACACACACACACACACACACACACACTGCCTAAGGGTATCTAAGTACAGTAAGCCCATCATACACACACAGAAAGTCTCAGAGGCAAATACAGAGACCACACACACACACACACACACACACACACACACACACAGGTTGTGCTGATGCAGCTGAATGAAAGTGATCAAGACTGAGATGTTTTCTGCTACAGACAGAAACTCAATGTGGTCTAAAAGGTCAAAGGTCACCAGCAACAAGACACTGTTTCAGTACGACACACACACACACACACACACAGACGAGTGTTGAGGTGTGTGTGTGTCTCGTCCTCGTCATAACAGACACCAGATGGCCTTCAAACCCCGTCACCTAGCAGCTGTGTGTGTGTGTGTGTGTGTGTGTGTGTGTGTGTGTGTGTGTGTGTATGTGTGTGTGTGTGTGTGTCCTTTATTGGACCCTGAGAGGAAAACAGGAGAAGACGACAGGCGGCCATGTTGAAAAGTTTAAAATCACAGAAAACTTTATTGATCGGGAGCGGCTGATAACTCTATGAATACAGTATATAGAAACACACACACACACACACACACACACACACACACACACACACACACACACACCTATCTCCTAACTCCGTTCTTCATGTATCCTCCTCTGTTCTTCTTCACGGCTTTCTTCTCCTTTGCTTTGCCCCTGGGGGGTTTGGAGAGGGGGAGGGAGGGGGGAGGAAGGGGGAGCAGGGAGGATGGAGGGGGGAGGAGGAGGAGGGAGGGGCCGAGAGGAAGAGGAGGGGGAGAGCTGCAGGAGCGAGAGAGGGGGTTACTGGAGGAGAGGTGATAGGAGGGAGCGGGGTTTGGGTGGGAGGAGGCGGGGCTCAGGCTGACTGGCGGCTCCCTCGGCAAATCGTTGAGCGGGACGGGGTGAGGGGCGTCCGGGTCGACCAATGGGGAGGTCGGGGGATATTCAGCCACCTGACACACACAGGGAGAGGAATGACACATAGTGTGTGTGTGTGTGTGTGTGTGTGTGTGTGTGTGTGTGTGTGTGTGTGTGTGTGTGTGTGTGTGTGCACGTGTCTCATCCTGCTATAGAAATCAGTGCAGCTCAGTGTAACTGACCTGACAGCAGATTAGCAGAGTGTCTTTAGTGAGTCTGGTTAATACACCCATCAGTCACAGACCAGACCAGACCAGACTAGACCAGACTAGACCAGACCAGACTAGATCAGACTAGATCAGACTAGACCAGACTAGACTACAGCAGACTAGACCAGACCAGACTAGAGCAGACTAGACCAGACTAGACTACAGCAGACTAGACCAGACCAGACTAGACTAGACAAGACCAGACTAGAGCAGACTTGACTAGACCAGACTAGAGCAGACTAGACTAGACAAGACCAGACTAGAGCATACTTGACTAGACTAGACCAGACTAGAGCAGACTTGACTAGACTAGACCAGACTAGACTAGACAAGACCAGAGCAGACTAGAGCAGACTAGACTAAACAAGACCAGACCAGACCAGACTAGAGCAGACTAGAGCAGACTAGACTAGACAAGACTTGACTAGACCAGACTAGAGCAGACTAGACTACAGCAGACTAGACCAGACCAGACTAGAGCAGACTAGACCAGACTAGACTACAGCAGACTAGACCAGACCAGAGCAGACTAGACTAGAGCAGACCAGACTAGACTAGACCAGACTAGAGCAGACTTGACTAGACCAGACTAGAATAGACCAGACTAGACCAGACTAGACTAGACCAGACTAGCCAAGACCAGACAAGACCAGACTAGAGCAGACCAGACTAGACCAGACTAGAGCAGACTAGATTAGACTAGACAAGACTTGACTAGACCAGATCAGAATAGAGCAGACTTGACTAGACCAGACTAGAGCAGACTAGACTAGACAAGACCAGACTAGAGCATACTTGACTAGACTAGACCAGACTAGACTAGAGCAGACTTGACTAGACTAGACCAGACTAGACAAGACCAGAGCAGACTAGAGCAGACTAGACTAAACAAGACCAGACTAGAGCATACTTGACTAGACTAGACCAGACTAGACTAGAGCAGACTTGACTAGACTAGACCAGACTAGACTAGACTAGACAAGACCAGACCAGACTAGACCAGACTAGAGCAGACTAGAGCAGACTAGACTAGACAAGACTTGACTAGACCAGACTAGACTAGACTACACTAGACCAGACCAGACTAGACTAGACTAGACCAGGACATGTGATGTGGTCTGGGCGTCTTACCGGGACGAAGGCCAGGTTGTCACGGAGACAGGCGTCCTGCAGCTCGCTACGCAGAGCGGTCACGTGACTGTGGTGGGCGGAGACTTCCTGCTCCAGCCAGCCAATCCTGGAGCTGGCAGCCTGGTAGAGATCAGAGAAGGTAGAGAGCAAACGCTGGAGGGAGAGAGAGGTAGAGAGAGAGAGGTAGAGAGAGAGAGAGAGAGAGAGAGAGAGAGAGAGAGAGAGAGGTAGAGAGAGAGAGAGAGAGAGAGACCAATAATAAATGAATTATGAATGGATGATAGATTGATGAAGAGAAGGAGAGAAAGGGAAAACCAGACTGGAAGGAAGTAATGGATGGATGAAAGGAAAAAAGAGAGGAAGGAAGGAAGGAAGGATGGATGGATGGATGGATGATGGATGGATGGATGGATGATGGATGGATAGATGATGGATGAATAGATGGATGATGGATGGATGGATGATGGATGGATGGATAGATGGATGGATGATGGATGGATGATGGATGGATGATGGATGGATGGATGGATGATGGATGGATGATGGATGGATGGATGATGGATAGATGATGGATGGATGATGGATAGATGATGGATGGATGATGGATGGATAGATGATGGATGGATGATGGATGGATGGATGATGGATGGATGATGGATGGATGGATGGATGATGGATGGATGGATGATGGATGAATAGATGGATGGATGATGGATGGATGGATGGATGATGGATGGATGGATAGATGGATGGATGATGGATGGATGATAGATGGATGGATGGATGATGGATGGATGGATGATGGATAGATGATGGATGGATGATGGATAGATGATGGATGGATGATGGATGGATAGATGATGGATGATGGATGGATGATGGATGGATGATGGATGGATGATGGATGGATGATGGATAGATGATGGATGGATGATGGATGGATGATGGATAGATGCAGGTAAACAAGAAAGCAAGTATTAAGGAAAGAACAAAAAAGAGGAAAAGCCGTCGATAGTGAAACACACCAACCTGACACACGGACACCTCGGGACCTCCCATGATCCTCTCTACTCCGCTCTGCTCCAGGTGCACCCTGGGTAAGTGCAGGGGGAGGAGCTGAGCTGACAGCGAGTGACGTGATTGGATGAGACTGTCCCTGACCTGAGACAGACACTGGGTTATTTTATATGGTGTGTGTGTGTGTGTGTGTGTGTGTGTGTGTGTGTGTTTGCTCACCTCTTTGCAGCTGCTCTCTGCAGCCTTCATATAGCTGACCAGAGAATCCTTACACCTAGGAAGGAAAGAAGGAAGAGGGAAGGAAGCAAGGAGAGACAGAAGGAAGGAAGGAGGGAAGAAAGAAGGAAACAGGGGAAATGAGGAAGGAAGGAAGGAAATAAGGGAACAGAGGAAATGAGGAAGATAGGAAGGAAGGAAGGAAGTGATTATCATGAGATGTGTTGTGTATAAAATGTGTGTGATGTTATATTATGTATGTGTGTGTGTGTGTGTATGATTGTGTACCTGGTGGTCTCTCTCAGGTCCTCCTCTGCCTGTCGTAGTCTCTCCTCTAGCTCCCTCCGCTCCCTCTGCACCCCAGACAGGTGCTTACCCAGAATCCTCAGCGAACGCTCCTTACGACTCACTTCCTGTCGAGCCTGCGACAGAGACTGGAGAGAGACAGACAGACAGACAGAGTGTGAGACAGGCAGAGAGACAGACAGACAGGCAGGCAGACAGACAGACAGGCAGGCAGACAGCACCTGGGCGGTCTGGCTCAGTGTGTGCTGTGTGTGTGTCTCGTCGGCGGTGTGTGTGTGGAGGCGGAGCTTCAGAGTGTTGAGCTGCTGGTTCTGTTCCTCCACCAGAGCCTGAGCCTGCTGCTCCCTGCTGAGGGCCTGACGGAGCTCCACACACAGGCTGTCAAACCGCTCTGCTGGGACCTGCACACACACACACACACACACACACACACACACACACACACACACACACCCACACACACACACACACACAGCATGTCAGTAGCATGTCAGTAGCATGTCAGGCGGACAGAGTGCGGGCAGCCTCACCAGGTTGCAGGGGTCCTCGTGTCGCCGGCCGAGCTCGCCCTTGGCTGCCCGTTTCAGATTGGCCACCTCCAGCCTCAAGCCCCGCCTCTCCACCTCGGCTGAGTGCAGCCGTTGGCTGAAGACCAGGAAGTGCTGCTGGAGGGTGGAGACCAGGGCCTGATGGCAAAGAGAGGTCAAAGGTCAATAGATGGAGACGATTCCAACTACTACTACTACTACTACTACTATCATTACTACTACTACTACTACTACTACTATCATTACTACTACTAGTACAACTACTACTGCTATCATTACTACTATTACTACTATCATCATTACTACTATCATTACTACTACTACTATCACTACTACTACTACCACTCCACTTCAAACACTTGACTCATCTTCATCTCTAGTCTCAGCCAACATCCTAGTCAACCCTTATCTAATAGTGAGTGTGGAAATGTTCTCTACTAGTTAGAGTGGACTTGTTCCTTACTAGTTAGTGTTAGAGTGGATTTGTTCCCTACTAGTTAGAGTGGACTTGTTATCTAGTAGTTAGAGTGGATTTGTTCCTTACTAGTTAGTGTGGACTTGTTCCGTACTAGTTAGTGTGGACTTGTGCCCTACTAGTTAGTGTTAGAGTGGACTTGTTCCCTACTAGTTAGAGTGGACTTGTTCTCTACTAGTTAGTGTTACAGTGGACTTGTTCTCTACTAGTTAGAGTGGACTTGTGCCCTACTAGTTAGTGTTAGAGTGGACTTGTTCCCTACTAGTTAGAGTGGACTTGTGCCCTACTAGTTAGTGTTAGAGTGGACTTGTTCTCTACTAGTTAGAGTGGACTTGTGCCCTACTAGTTAGTGTTAGAGTGGACTTGTTCTCTAGTAGTTAGAGTGGATTTGTTCCCTACTAGTTAGAGTGGACTTGTTCTCTACAAGTTAGTGTTAGTGTGGACTTGTTCTCTACTAGTTAGAGTGGACTTGTGCCCTACTAGTTAGTGTTAGAGTGGACTTGTTCCCTACAAGTTAGTGTGGACTTGTTCCCTACTAGTTAGAGTAGACTTGTGCCCTACTAGTTAGAGTGGACTTGTTCTGTACTAGTTAGTGTGGACTTGTTCCCTCCTAGTTAGAGTGGACTTGTTTTCTAGTTGTTAGAGTGGACTTGTTCCCTACAAGTTAGTGTGGACTTGTTCCCTACTAGTTAGAGTAGACTTGTGCCCTACTAGTTAGAGTGGACTTGTTCCGTACTAGTTAGTGTGGACTTGTTCCCTCCTAGTTAGAGTGGACTTGTTTTCTAGTTGTTAGAGTGGACTTGTTCCCTACTAGTTAGTGTGGACTTGTTCCCTACTAGTTAGAGTGGACTTGTGCCCTACTAGTTAGTGTTAGAGTGGACTTGTTCCCTACTAGTTAGAGTGGACTTGTTCTCTACTAGTTAGTGTTAGTGTGGACTTGTTCTCTACTAGTTAGTGTGGACTTGTTCCGTACTAGTTAGTGTGGACTTGTTCCCTACTAGTTAGAGTGGACTTGTGCCCTACTAGTTAGTGTTAGAGTGGACTTGTTCCCTATTAGTTAGTGTGGACTTGTTCCCTACTAGTTAGTGTTATAGTGGACTTGTTCCCTACTAGTTAGTGTGGACTTGTTCCCTACTAGTTAGTGTTATAGTGGACTTGTTCCCTACAAGTTAGTGTGGACTTGTTCCCTACTAGTTAGAGTAGACTTGTGCCCTACTAGTTAGAGTGGACTTGTTCCGTACTAGTTAGTGTGGACTTGTTCCCTCCTAGTTAGAGTGGACTTGTTTTCTAGTTGTTAGAGTGGACTTGTGCCCTACTAGTTAGTGTTAGAGTGGACTTGTTC
>JAXDDX010000247.1:212500-237500 GCA_034670405.1 Hoplostethus atlanticus
AGAGAGAGAGAGAGAGAGAGAGAGAGAGAGAGAGAGAGAGAGAGAGACAGAGAGAGAGAGAGAGAGAGAGAGAGGTTGTTTCTCTCCAAGTTGATCATGAACTTGGAGGTGAAACGTTTCATGTTGCAGCTTCACGTGTTAATGCAGACGAGGAGTTCATCTGGTCTGTTGGTGTGTTGCGCTCCTCCTCCCTCTCTCCCTCTCCTCTATCTCTCTCTCCTCACCTCCCTCTCTCTCCTGCTCCTCTCCTCCTTCTCCGTCAGGTATTTCAGTTCGTTGGCTTGTCGCCTGACCGCCTCGGCCTCCTTCTCTCTCTCCTTCTCCACCTCCACCATCCTCCTCTCCAACACCTCCAGCGCCTCCTCCTGCTCCTGGAGAGAGGGAGGGAGAGAATGAAAAAACATGATGCAACTGATACAGAATTTGAGGTCTGTCTGCCTGTCTGTCTATGTGTGTGTCTGCCTGTCTGTCTGTGTCTATCTGTCTGTCTGTCTGTCTGCCTGTCTTACCTGCAGCAGCTGGTGCAGTCGTTCGTTCTCTGAGCTGACGCTCTGCACCAGTCTGTCACGCTCCTCCACTTCCTGCTGCAAAGCATGCTGGTCCTCCTCCCTGGCCTGCCGGGTGATGTCCAGAGCTTTCTGCAGGTCGGCCACCGTCTGCTGGAGCTCTGCTGCACGCACTGCACACACACACACACAGTACTACAATATTGTACTACTACTACTACTACTACTACTACTACCACCACCACCACCACCAGTACTACTACTACTACTACTACTATTACCACCACCACCACCACCACCACCACTACTACTACTACTACTACTACTACTACTACCACCACCACCACCAGTACTACTACTACTACTACTACTACTACCACCACCACCACCACCACTACTACTACTACTACTACTACTACTACTACTACTACTACTACTACCACCACCACCAGTACTACTACTACTACTACTACTACTACTACTACTACTACTACTACTACTACTACCCCCCCCCCCCCCCCCCCCGCCTCAGTACCAGTCATCCTCTCCCTCTGGCTCCTCCTCTCAGCAGCTCCCTCAGCCTCCCTCCTGCTCACCACCAGCTGATACTCCAGTGTTTGTCTCTGGGCTTCTCCTCTCTCGACCTCCGACCTCAGCCTGGCCAGCCGGGCCTGGAGACCGGACACCTGGAGGACAACACAGACAGGTTCACACTGTGAGTACTCTGAGTACACTGTAACCCCACATAGGAAACAGTAGACCTGCCTCGTCCACTTCTACTTAGGTGGAGAGACAGACATCTGGTGTTTATAGTATTTGTCTATAGTATCTCCTCATGTTTATAGTATTTGTCCAGTATTTATAGTATTCACCTCCTGGTTGTGGACGGACGTCAGCTCCAGCTTGTCTTTCTCCAGCTGGTGGACTCTCCATCTGAACCTCTCCGCCTCCTCTCTCCCTTCACCTCCTTCTGAGTCTCTCCCCCTCCCCTCCCCTTCTCTCCTCCCTGCTCCTCTTCCTGTTTCAGGGCGAAGATGATCTCTTTCAACCTGAAGAAAAACAGAAAGGTGTCCTTTATAGAGGATCCATAGATGATCCAAATCAAATACATCTGTAATGCACAACCTAGATCAATGAATCCTTCCATCAGATCTGCTGCATTTTATTGATAACAGGTTTGTTCATCTTGTAAAGCGTGATTCAGCTTTATATAACCTATTAGTAGTAGTAGTAAGATGTTCATGGTCTGAAGACAGAACCACTGAAACTGCTGTCTGGAAACCAGTCCATTTCTGACTGAGCACAGCTGATGGAAGTTGTGCAGAATAAGAAAAAGGACACCAGGAAATCGGTAAAGGACCCGAAGTCCAACTGTGTTTACTGAAGCAGAGTCAGGAAGCTCTCAGTGGTGGAAAAAACTAATTCACGATCTTTTAAGGCCTTAAACTTAGACTGGCAGACTCCTCCAGACCTTTTAAGGACACCATGGAAACCAACGTCGCATCCCATTCCCCACCTTGCTATCTCTTCCTCGGAGCTCCGGCCAGAGGGGGCCGCGGCTCTCGGGTGTGACGCCGGCAGCTCTGCTCTGCTCTGCCCGCTCTCCTTCCGCCTGCCTCGGTCAGGGCGCCTCCTCCTCTCCGCTGGTTCGGTCGGCATCGCTCCGCTGGGGAGGGTCCAAGCCCGGCTGCTTTGAGCTCAACACCCCTGGAGACGAATTCCCCGAGTAAATACTGGGAGGAAACTCAGCTTGTTACCGGCGGTCAAAGCCAAACCAGCTACTCGGAATAGTTTCTAGAATAGAAAACCTCTGTTAGATAGACAGCGAGTTAGCTAACGTTAGCTACCTTGACAACGGAACCGGTTCTTAAAGGGGTTTAAATAACTTGGCTAACATTCGGTTAGCTAGCAGCTATCCAGTTCGTGTCCATTCAAACGCATTTTGCCGGTAGGAGAACTGAAGAGAGCCGTGGAGGCTGTGTCGCTACCGGGGGAGGGGGGTTGCCGGGCTGTCGTTGCCTTGCCAGCGGACGCACTCCACCGTCGCCCCGATACCTGCCGTCCTGTCTGCTACGAGAGATGCTAGCGGCAATATCCGTCCCGAAATCAGTTAGAAGTTGCCCTTCTTATTCGAATAAACTTTTTTTATATCCTTTTTTAATTCGGCACACATCAATACACCAACGAGCACCAAAATAGGTTTAAATTGAGATTGTGTTGACATAAAGTTCTAGCAGGTATGTGCGTTTGTCAGCCTCAAACTGACAGATTTGTTGATGCAGTTTGACTTTGTGTCGATACGAGTCAACAGTCAACATTTAGTATCTCGCCACAGAGCAACTTAAACCAACTTAAACCAACTTAAACCAACTTCAGCTGGTTTGGAAAACTCAACACTGCGTACTTGTGCCACAACTGTTGAAGGAAATGTTGAGGGGTGTTAAGGGAAGCGAGTATGTAATACTTACTACAACATTTCTTCAAAGGCCGTTTGAATCTGACGCCATCTTTAGCGTCCAGACGCTGAATAACTAACGTCATTTCCGCCTTAGTCATCCTAGCCTCTGGATTGGTCGAATCAGGTTGTGACGCGTTTAAAGAGCGTTGTCAACAGAAATTCCGTTAAGATTTTTAAAATTTCAAGAACTTGTAACAAACAAGGTATACACTTCCTAAAATACATTTTTATTGACTCGATTTTCTGAGTTTTTGAATTTTATTTTAATTTTATGTATTGTGTTGTTTTATTTTGTGTGTGTCATTTACTCTTCTTGTTTTTAGATCTTCCTGTAATACTTTGCAAAGTTTTTCTTCTTCTCTTATAATAATAATTTAAAAAAGGACACCCAGTACAGTAGATGGCAGTATAGGCGGTAGTCTTTGTTTTATGATGTCCCACAAACTCGGTGCAGAAGAAGAGAGAGTAGGAAAACAACATGGCTGCCTCCACGGAGCACGTTGAAACAGTTGAATCTGTAGAAACTGTCAAAACAGAAGATCCAGAAACCACAGGAGACTCAAAAACACCGATAACAGGAACAGAAGATCCAGCTCTAGACCCAGATCCAGATCTAGACCCAGATCCAGATCTAGATCCAGATGAAGACGACGGTGGACCGCAGGGTCCGAGGATCCGGGACACACCGGAGGACATCAGACTGGAGGCGATAGCCAACACGGTGGCGTTTCACCCGAACAGAGACATCCTGGCGTGCGGGGACATTGACGGGGACGTGTACGCGTTCTCGTACTCGTGCACGGAGGGAGAGAACCACGAGCTGTGGTCGTCCGGGCACCACATGAAGTCCTGCCGGGAGCTGGCCTTCTCCTCGGACGGGCTGAAGCTGTTCTCCGTCTCCAAGGACAAGGCGGTGCACGTGATGGACGTGGAGCTGGGGAAGCTGGTCACGCGCATCCCCCGAGCGCACAGTGCTCCCGTTAACGCTCTGCTGCTGGTGGACGAAAACATACTGGCGACCGGAGACGACGGAGGCACGGTGAAGGTGTGGAGAGGACAGTAGTACAGGAGATACTACTGAAGTACTGCAAATACTACTGCCGTACAGTAGATACTACTACTCCTATTACTACTACTATTATTGTATTATGGGGTCTTTGTCTCCATGCTGTTACACAGCAGATCATTTACTCCTCGTAGAGTCCATCAAGGGTAGAACCGAGACAACGGGTTTCATCCAGCCGAGTTTGTTCTGTTCTAACTGAGTTCTAACTGAGTTCTGCTGTAACTGAGTTCTAACTGAGTTCTAACTGTGTTCTGTTGTAACTGAGTTCTACTGTAACTGAGTTCTAACTGAGTTCTAACTGAGTTCTGTTGTAACTGAGTTCTGCTGTAACTGAGTTCTAACTGAGTTCTAACTGTGTTCTGTTGTAACTGAGTTCTACTGTAACTGAGTTCTACTGTAACTGAGTTCTAACTGAGTTCTGCTGTAACTGAGTTCTAACTGAGTTCTGCTGTAACTGAGTTCTACTGTAACTGAGTTCTAACTGAGTTCTAACTGTGTTCTGTTGTAACTGAGTTCTACTGTAACTGAGTTCTACTGTAACTGAGTTCTAACTGAGTTCTGCTGTAACTGAGTTCTAACTGAGTTCTACTGTAACTGAGTTCTAACTGAGTTCTGTTGTAACTGAGTTCTGTTCTAACTGAGTTCTACTGTAACTGAGTTCTAACTGAGTTCTGCTGTAACTGAGTTATAACTGAGTTCTACTGTAACTGAGTTCTAACTGTGTTCTACTGTAACTGAGTTCTACTGTAACTGAGTTCTAACTGAGTTCTACTGTAACAGTTCTAACTGAGTTCTGTTGTAACTGAGTTCTAACTGAGTTCTGCTGTAACTGAGTTCTGCTGTAACTGAGTTCTAACTGAGTTCTACTGTAACTGAGTTCTAACTGAGTTCTGTTGTAACAGTTCTACTGTAACTGAGTTCTAACTGAGTTCTGCTGTAACTGAGTTCTAACTGAGTTCTAACTGAGTTCTGTTCTGAGTTCTACTGTAACTGAGTTCTAACTGTGTTCTGTTGTAACTGAGTTCTACTGTAACTGAGTTCTAACTGAGTTCTAACTGAGTTCTGTTGTAACTGAGTTCTGCTGTAACTGAGTTCTAACTGAGTTCTAACTGTGTTCTGTTGTAACTGAGTTCTACTGTAACTGAGTTCTACTGTAACTGAGTTCTAACTGAGTTCTGCTGTAACTGAGTTCTACTGTAACTGAGTTCTAACTGAGTTCTAACTGTGTTCTGTTGTAACTGAGTTCTACTGTAACTGAGTTCTACTGTAACTGAGTTCTAACTGAGTTCTGCTGTAACTGAGTTCTAACTGAGTTCTGTTGTAACTGAGTTCTGTTCTAACTGAGTTCTACTGTAACTGAGTTCTAACTGAGTTCTGCTGTAACTGAGTTATAACTGAGTTCTACTGTAACTGAGTTCTAACTGTGTTCTACTGTAACTGAGTTCTACTGTAACTGAGTTCTAACTGAGTTCTACTGTAACAGTTCTAACTGAGTTCTGTTGTAACTGAGTTCTAACTGAGTTCTGCTGTAACTGAGTTCTGCTGTAACTGAGTTCTAACTGAGTTCTACTGTAACTGAGTTCTAACTGAGTTCTGTTGTAACAGTTCTACTGTAACTGAGTTCTAACTGAGTTCTGCTGTAACTGAGTTCTAACTGAGTTCTAACTGAGTTCTGTTCTGAGTTCTACTGTAACTGAGTTCTAACTGAGTTCTGTTGTAACTGAGTTCTGCTGTAACTGAGTTCTAACTGAGTTCTGTTGTAACTGAGTTCTAACTGAGTTCTGTTCTGAGTTCTACTGTAACTGAGTTCTAACTGAGTTCTGTTGTAACTGAGTTCTGCTGTAACTGAGTTCTAACTGAGTTCTGTTGTAACTGAGTTCTACTGTAACTGAGTTCTAACTGAGTTCTGCTGTAACTGAGTTCTAACTGAGTTCTGTTGTAACTGAGTTCTACTGTAACTGAGTTCTAACTGAGTTCTGCTGTAACTGAGTTCTAACTGAGTTCTAACTGAGTTCTGTTCTGAGTTCTACTGTAACTGAGTTCTAACTGAGTTCTGTTCTAACTGAGTTCTACTGTAACTGAGTTCTAACTGAGTTCTGTTCTGAGTTCTACTGTAACTGAGTTCTAACTGAGTTCTGTTCTAACTGAGTTCTACTGTAACTGAGTTCTAACTGAGTTCTGCTGTAACTGAGTTCTGTTCTAACTGAGTTCTACTGTAACTGAGTTCTAACTGAGTTCTGCTGTAACTGAGTTCTAACTGAGTTCTGTTCTGAGTTCTAACTGAGTTCTACTGTAACTGAGTTCTAACTGAGTTCTGTTCTAACTGAGTTCTACTGTAACTGAGTTCTAACTGAGTTCTAACTGAGTTCTGTTCTAACTGAGTTCTGTTTCCTGCTGAAGGTCTGGGACATGAGGAGAGGGACGGCCTTCATGGATCTGAAGCACCATGAGGATTACATCAGTGACATCACTGTGGACCAGGCCAAGAGGATCCTGCTGACCACCAGGTTAGAGCAACACATCCAACAGGACCAGGATCAGTGTTGGATCTGCACTAACATCTAACATCACATCTGGAGTCACCAGGTTCTGAGACGAGGCCTTCCTGTGTTTCCCACTAACCCACTCTCCTCTACCGCCCTGCACAGCGGCGACGGGACCATGGGCGTCTTCAACATCAAGCGGCGAAGGTTCGAGCTGGCATCGGAGTGCCAGAGCGGCGACCTGACCTCGGTGGCCGTGATGAAGCGAGGCAGGAAGGTGGTCTGCGGTTCCAGCGAGGGAACCGTCTACATCTTCAACTGGAACGGCTTTGGCGCCACCAGCGACCGCTTCGCCGTGAAGGCGGAGTCCGTGGACTGCATCGTCCCCATCACTGACAGCATCATGTGTGCTGGCTCTATGGACGGGTTCATACGGTGAGTCGGGGCGGGTGATCATCAGCAGCGGTAGTCTCTTTGTGCGTTGGTTAAATTCCTAAAATGTCAAGTTCTCTCTGCTCCGTCTTCCCAGAGCCATCCACCTCCTCCCCAACCGGGTCATCGGCTGCATCGGGCAGCACGTCGGCGAGCCCATCGAACAGCTCGCCAAGTCTCGGGACTCACGCCTCCTGGCCAGCTGCGCCCACGACCAGCTCATCAAGTTCTGGGACATTTCCGGTTTGCCCAGTACAACCGTCAACGAATACCGCAAGAGAAAAAAGAAAGATGGCCGCCTGAAGTCTCTGAGCAAAAAAGCCCTCGGAGACAATGATTTCTTCTCGGGACTTGTGGAAGAAACGGAGAAGAAGGAGGAAGAGGAAGAGGAGGAGGAAGGAGAGGATGAGAGTGACAGTGACAGCGGCAGCGATTAAAGAGGAATTTCCTGTTTGAGATGTGTTGCTCCTCTGACTTGGACGGTTTGGTCCAGAGTCTGACCTAACTCTGTTTCACGACTGTTTGGTGTTTAGTCCAAAATCCCTGTAGAAAATATGAACGGGATTTTCCATAAATAATAAATTAGGGTTACTAGCTGTACTACATGAAATAAAACTCACCTTTTCATTTTTAGATTTCAGATTGTTGCTAGCGAAATGCTAATCGTTTGGGAAAGAGGACTACAGCAATCGTTAGCTAGCTAGTTTGACGTGATTAGCTAACTATAATAACTATCAATACAACGCAGTTAACAATCAGGAGCTCTAGTAAAGGAAGCAGTGCATCAGTGTTATTGTAGTCTACAACGATTAGCGTCTCCTCAGCAAGATATCAGATATTTTTTTAAATATCTTCAGGGTTTCTGTTCAACACAGCCGTTCATTTTGAAGATTCCCATCCAAGGTTAAGACTATTGGTGAACCAAATCTAAACATGTCCTTCTACATGTGTTGGCTGTCACATTAGTTTGGCCCACTTTCTCTCATTTAACAGTCTCTGATATCACCAGACTGTAAAATGCTAAAAATGACAAGACATGTTCCATACTGACAGGCGTTAAAACCCAAGGGTAGCTGTACCCGGCAGTTTTGTAGGGTAACATTTTTGTGAAAATATGACAGGGTGGTGATTGGATAAAATGTATTTGTGTATTAAATGAATTTCACGGACATTCTAGTTGAATAAGTTGTTTTTATATGTGTCTAAAAATGAGAAGAACCACAGAAGGAAGTTTACATTTAAGACATTTCAGACCGTCTCCTCTGGTACTTCCCCGCCCCAGGTGGTACAGTCCCAACTGTGGTCGGGGAAAACGCGCCACTGGCAGGTCACGTGACGCGAGCAAAGCGCCCAGCATGGCGGCGATCAGGAGACCGTAGTGTTGTCCACCAAGCTACCGGTAACGCGAACACACCGAGGACGTTTTTTAGGCCCAAAGTATCTGAGGATTGTAGGTCATCATAGTTCGTTGGTAAGTACGAACGGCATTCTGACAATGAATGCATTTCCGTCAATACGGGAGGAGTTAGTTAGCTTTAAACCCCCCGTTAGAGCTCGCGACTAGCTAGTTCAGGTTAGCTTGTCAGCTAGCATCCTTGTATTTGTAAACAATGAGTGAACATGCTTGTGAAAATGAAAGTAGCAGTAGGACAGTTTTCACTCAACACCGATGATGTGGCGGAGGAAATCACTGAAACTGAAATCACTTCACCACCTTTGTATTTGTAGACATATAAGTTTATTTTAGCTTCATCTAACCAGGTTGGTCCCACCGAGAATCTGTGAGAAACAGGAACAATGCAGATCGACAACATCTAAAGTCAGATGACATCCAAAGTTACACAAAAGAGCGGAAACAATCTATAAAATCAGTAAAATCTTCATTATAGCACCGTCAGAGACACTAGTCCAACATGACGCCTGTAAACAGCAAGGATACATCAGTAAGACATGTAGGTTATATGAGGGTCTTTTAACGGGGAACAGCATAAATGAACACTTTCTGAAAATGTATTTGATTTTTGCTGATATTATTGGTAGTTTTCCTCGTGATGATTGATCACCAAGTGGAGGCCATAGGTTTTATTTGCCACTACATCACTGCTTAACTTTAATGTGCTCCTGTTGTTGTGGATGTAAACATTTAACTCAGTTCAATGTTCATTATAAGCTAAATTAGGGGTGGGCGGTATAACGGTTGAACCGGTATACCGGTAGAAATCCGTTCCACGGTAGAGATTTGACTCTACCGGATGTACCGGTAGAAGGCTCCTTTTAGGCTCTTTGAATGTAAAAATACTTTTTCACATTTACAAACGTAACACACAAAGCTAGCGAACTGCGCGCTGCCATTTAAAGATAATAAACTAGTTTGTGGAAAAAGACGATGTGAAAAGGTGAGTAGTGCAACGTAAACTTCGACGTAAACAGACGCATGCTTTCTGAAGATGCATGGTGAAATGGAGGGCAGCGAGCATGATGCGGGAGCTCCCGTTCCCGATGCAAACAAAGAAGAAGAATGAGTTAGAAAGAAAGGTGCTTCGTCCATCATCTGGACGTGGTCTGGGTTTAAAAAGTCGGACCTTGAGCAGAAAACTATTATCTGCAAGCAATGTCGAGCGAAGAGTTGTTGCCGGCGGTGGTAACACGAGCAATCTCTTTGATCACCTCAAAACAAAACATGTCCGCGAGTATGAAGAGAGTACTAGGATGCGCGCAGACACAAGCAGTCCCTCCGCAAGTGGTGCTAAACGAAAAACCACAACGCAGACGTCGCTAGCCGAGTCATTTTCCAGCAAGCGGTGGAAGGACATTCCACATCCCATAGCGGAGTACCGATGTAAGGACATGGTTCCTATACAAACAGGCTTAAGGCATTGATCAAAACACTGGATCCGAAGGTATGTGATGCCAGGTCGAAAATACTTCAGCCAAACTGGAAAAGAGTTTGCATATAATGTGCTATTTATCTTTATAATTATTTTCTTGGCATGTTGCCTAACCTTTGAAGTTTTTGTTATATACAGTAGAAGTTATTTGAAGTATTGGAATACTTGAAATTTACATTTTTATGTTTATTTTTTTTGAAGATATTTCTTTGTATTGTTCAGAACCTATTTTGGAAAAAAGTTTGCATATAAGGTGCTATTTATATTTAATACAGTGCAGTTTTGCACAATAAAACATTCATAAACACTTAAGTTCAATGTCAATTTTGTCATAATATACAGATTACAGGATACTAATGGAAGAGCCCAGTAGAAACCTCATAGTTAACCCCCCGGGAATAAACTGTTACCATCCCAGAGACTTGTACTGCTCCTAAAGCATTTTCTATTATTATTATTATTATTATAAGAAAAACAAATATACCGTGATATATACCGTTACCGTCCACAATTCTAAATATACCGTGATATAAATTTTAGGCCGTACCGCCCACCCCTAAGCTAAATGTTAGTTCTGCGTGTTGGAGGTTTTTCTTAATGATACTGTATTTATAAGGGGAAATAAACCCATTCGGTTTCTGTTGGTACAGACAGCACACTAGATTGACAAAACAATACTATTGTTGACAGACAGTGAGCTGGCGATGCTTCGGGTTGGTTCAGCAGGAACTAAAGATGTTCTCTGACTGATCTGTAAAGAACATGCCCTACACATCCAGTTTATGGTGCAGGAGCCCAGCTAACACCTGAACCTGGATCAGATCAGGATGGCCTGTACCAGAGGTTGTGAGTTCGATTCCCTCTCTGTGTTTCCCAGTGCCGAGGCAGGATGCCGGGGAGGAACGCCGAGCGCTTCAAACCAGGAGACCTGGTGTTCGCCAAGATGAAGGGCTTCCCATACTGGCCTGCCAGGGTACACACACACACACACACACACACACACACACACACACACACACACACACACACACACACTATCTATGAATAAGTTATTGTTGGAGATTTCTATGCTGTAATACTGTGTGTGTGTGTGTGTGTGTGTGTGTGTCCAGATCTGTAAGGCGGAGGAGGCCAACAAGAAGAGGGTCCCAGTCTTCTTCTTCGGAACCCATCAGATGTACGTACGCACAGCTGTTAATCAATGACATAATTTCCTGTTTGTAACATGTAAACTTGAGCAACAGGAATGACCCTCCCCTCTCCCCCACAGAGGTCATCTTCCTCCAGAGAACATCGTTTCCTTCCTGGGTAACAAGATGAAGTACGGTAGCGGTGTTCGCATCCGAGGCTTCACTGAGGGCATGTGGGAGATCCAGAACACCCCCGGAGTAGGAAGCAAATTCAAGGTGGTAAAACAGTCGACTAGTGGGCTCGTTAGGGAGGATGTGAGTTAACAGCTGACTAGTGGGCTCGTTAGGGAGGATGTGAGTTAACAGCTGACTAGTGGGCTCGTTAGGGAGGATGTGAGTTAACAGTTGACTAGTGGGCTCGTTAGGGAGGATGTGAGTTAACAGCTGACTAGTGGTCTCGTTAGGGAGGATGTGAGTTAACAGTTGACTAGTGGGCTTGTTAGGGAGGATGTGAGTTAACAGCTGACTAGGCTCGTTAGGGAGGATGTGAGTTAACAGTTGACTAGTGGGCTCGTTAGGGAGGATGCGAGTTAACATCTGACTAGTGGGCTCGTTAGGGAGGATGCGAGTTAACAGCTGACTAGTGGGCTCGTTAGGGAGGATGTGAGTTAACAGTCGACTAGTCTGCTCGTTAGGGAGGATGTGAGTTAACAGCTGACTAGTGGGCTCGTTAGGGAGGATGTGAGTTAACAGTTGACTAGTCTGCTCGTTAGGGAGGATGTGAGTTAACAGCTGACTAGTGGGCTCGTTAGGGAGGGTGTGAGTTAACAGTTGACTAGTGGGCTCGTTAGGGAGGATTTGAGTTAACAGCTGACTAGTGGGCTCGTTAGGGAGGATGTGAGTTAACAGCTGACTAGTCGGCTCCTTTAGGGAGGATGTGAGTTAACAGCTGACTAGTGGGCTCGTTAGGGAGGATGTGAGTTAACAGCTGACTAGTGGGCTCGTTAGGGAGGATGTGAGTTAACAGCTGACTAGTCGGCTCGTTAGGGAGGGTGTGAGTTAACAGTTGACTAGTGGGCTCGTTAGGGAGGATGTGAGTTAACAGCTGACTAGTCGGCTCGTTAGGGAGGATGTGTGCTGGTGATTTTAAACCAGACCGTCGGGTCTCTAGCTCTGACTCCTCTGGTGTTTTGTCTCCTCAGTCACCAGCCAAGACGACGGACAGCAAGACCACTTCCTCTAAAGCCTCCAGTAACACCAGCACGGGAAAAGATGGAAAAACTCCTGCTAGTAAAACTACCCCCGCTAAACCTCCTCCTAGTAAAACTACCCCTGCTAAACCTCCTCCTAGTAAAACTACCCCCGCTAAACCTCCTCCCGGTAAAACTACCCCAGCTAAACCTCCTCCTGGTAAAACTACCCCAGCTAAACCTCCTCCTGGTAAAACTACCCCTGCTAAACCTCCCAATAAAACTACCCCTTCTAAACCTCCTCCTGGTAAAACTACCCCTGCTAAAACTACCCCTGCTAAACCTCCTCCTGGTAAAACTACCCCTTCTAAACCTTCTACTAAAACTACCCCTGCTGAACCTCCTACTAAAACTACCCCTGCTAAACCTCCTACTAAAACTACCCCTGCTGAACCTCCTACTAAAACTACCTCTGCTAAACCTCCTACTAAAACTACCCCTGCTAAACCTCCTACTAAAACTAACCCTGCTGAACCTCCTACTAAAACTACCCCTGCTAAACCTCCTACTAAAACTACCCCTGCTAAACCTCCTACTAAAACTACCCCTGCTGAACTACCCCTGCCTCCTCCAGAGGATAAGACTCATCCTGCTAAAGCTACTCAAGCGTCAGACTCCAAACCTGAGGAGGAAATGGAAACAAGTTCAAAGGTTACTACAGAGGCTACTAGTACTACTGTTAGTACTAGTACTACTGTTACTACTAGTACTACTACTACCAGGAGCAAAGCAGCAGACTCCAAGGCGACTCCTAGTAGTGACTATACTACAGAGAGGAAGAACAAGGTAAGAAGGAGGGGGAGGGTAGGGGTGGTAGGAACGATGGGTGGATGGAGGGAGGACAGAGAGATAGACAGGTGGATGGAGGACAGACAGACAGACAGACAGACAAGTGGATGGAGGACAGACAGACAGACAGACAGACAGGTGGATGGAGGACAGACAGACAGACAGGTGTGACTGGTTTGATTTAGTGTTCCTGTGTTTCCCCTCAGGCTCAGGATGAACCGCCCAGTAAGAAGAGGAGTGGTGGTGCTGCCGGCCCTGGTAACACACACACACACACACACACACACTTTATTTTATTCATGTATTTATTTTTTCCTTGACATCATTTGGTACCAAAGCGACTTAATTAACTTACTGCTGTATTCAGATGTCTCCAGTTTTATATCAAATATATATACATGATATTATATTATATATATATATAAATATAAAATATATATATTGTCACATATATTGTCACATTTCCAACAACTCTGAACTCTGAAATCTCACGAGAGTTGTTGCAGGAAGAGGACGTGGAAATGTGACAAAGGTGGTCTATGAAAGCAAGAGGGTTGACTTGTTGCAGGAAGAGGATGGTGTAAACATAAATCAGCATTGGAGACGTGTGTTGGAGTATAGAAAGCGTAGTTTAGAGTATTTGTTTTTCCCAAAGATAAAAAACAACAACAATGGTTCGTTTTTGCGCATTTCCGAACTGTGCCAACAAAATGTTGAGGAAGACTGCGCAGTTTTCATAGAATACCTTTGTCAGGTTTCTACCGTCCTCTTCCTGCAACAAGTGAACCCTCTCACTATAGACTACCTTTGTCCACCATCCATTTCAGAGCAGGACTTCTCCTTGAGCTAGACTTTAGTTTTCTGGTTAAAAAAGGTCTATTTCTGTAGCGATCCTTTCAGTAATGTTGTCAGACACTTGTCAGACACACGAATAACAATCTGAGCCTGTCAGTGGCAAAATCAAGCACTTTTAGTGGACGTACTTTGACCGGCCCACTTGCCCCTACAGATTACGTTGCAGCCATTGAGCCTGTTTCGCAACTGCCGACTGAGCCGATCTACCGGAGCAATTCCGAAACCTTTTGGACCTATTTTGCGGTATAATAGGCGATTTTGTGGATATAGATGCCAGGTTTAAAAATCCCGGAATTCTCCTTTAAGAAATCAGGTTTTATTCCCAAATTCCTGGGGTAGTACTACACTACCCACAATCCTAGCTCGAGTTCCACCAATCAGAGACATCGCTGTTACCATGGAGATGTTACACACTCCAAAATTTCTCGGTTGGCAGTCAGAACTGACTGAGCGAACATAGCCAGCATCTGCTAGCAAGCAGCTAACGTCCTCCACAGAAGAGAGAGGCGAGATCACCTGCAATGCCTTATGGGATACGTAGTTCATTCCCTCTTAAAAGACGTCAGTAGACAGTTTTGTAGCTTGAGTTGTTCCAAGGTCCTGATTCATCTGGTAGCTGAAACGTCTGTTCCCTTGTCGCCTACAGCCGGTAAGAGACCGAAGCCTTCTGGTCCGACGCCAACCTCCCAGGAGGACGAAGGGAAGGAGGAGGCAACAGAAGAAAAGAAGGAGAGCAGAGGAGCGAAGAGAAAGAGGGAGGAGGAGGAGGTGCAGAAGAAAACAAAGCAGAAAACAAAGCAGGATGGCGTGGAAGGAAAGAAAGACGTGACGGTGAAAGAGAAGGAGAAGGATCGAGGAGGAGTGGAGGAGGAGGAGAGAAGAAGAAGAAGAAGAAGAAGGAGGAGGAGGAGGGGGGAGTCGGTGCTGTGGACAAGGAGGTAAGGTTACATTCCCTTCCTCACCGCTCATGTGTCTCCTTGTTTCCTTGCGTCCTAAACTGTTGACAGGATGGTTTGACATCGATGCTGCTGCAGCTTCAACAACATCTTTAAATCTGAGCTGCTCATCGGTGAGCAGCTCAGATTTAAAGATGTCGTTGAAGCTTCAGCAGCTCACCATCATCAGATTGCTTCTTGTTTCCTACTGATGTGATCAGAAGTTGAAGACATTCAAAGCTTCAGTTCTCAAGTTTAATCTGAAAGACGACAAGAACAAACACCTGACTCACTGCTACTAATACTACTACTAATACTACTACTACTAAGAATGGTACTACCACTAATGTGTGTGTGTGTGTGTGTGTGTGTGTGTGTGTGTGTGTGTGTGTGTGCGTGCAGCGACAGCGCCGCCTGGCGGCCAGGAGGGAGAGTGTGTTGAGGTCTCTGAGGGGCCTGCTGAAGGCCGGGAGAGGAACCAGGAGGAAGGAGACTGGGAGGAGCTCTCAGTGAGGAACACACACACACACACACACACACACACACACACACACACACACACACACACTGTATACACACACACATTCACAGTTAGAAGCAACCTGGTTTAATGTCTAACTTGATTCTCCTCAGGAGAGCTGGGGATGGAGGGAAGAGGAAAGTCAAGACGCCGGGTGGTCAAAAGACGACAAACAGGAAGGCCGGCTTGAAGAAATCACCCGTTACCATGGTAACGGGCAAGAAAACAGGCGCCAAAACTGCCACAAGCAAGAAGACCGCTGGGAGGAAAACGACAGACAACAGGAAGGACGACAAAACGGACTCAAAGAAGGTGAAACAGAAAGCAGCCGCTAAGAAGGACGACAAGAAGACCACCAAGACGGCGGAGGTGAAGAAGGATGGAAGGAGGAAGGAGGAGGAGAAGAAGAAGAAGAAAACAACGGAGAAGAAGAAAAAGCAAGAGCAGGAAAAGAAACCGGACAGACAGAATAAAACGGAGGAGAAGACTGATGCAACAAACACTGGAAAGAAAGGCGAGAAGAACGAGGGAGCGAAGGGAGAGGAGGAGGAGGAGGAGAAGAAGGAGGAACGGAAAATCATCGGAAAGATCGTGAAAGCGACGGCGGGGCAGGGAGCCAAGATCCAGGTGAAGAAGATGATGGGAGGAATGAGAACAGAGGACGACAAAAGGGAGGAGAAGAGGAAGAGCGAGGGTCTAGAGAAGAGTCCCCAGAAGAAGACGACGGAGGGCGAGAGGAAACCCGAGAAGACGAGCGCCGAAGGAGACGGGAAGAACAAGAGGAAGGAGGCCGAGGTGGGCAGGAAGTCGCAGCGAACGAGCACAACCGGCGACGGAGGACAAGAAAGACGGGAGCGCCGCGGAGGAAGAGAAGGACAAACAGAACAAGGGAGAAGACGAGAAGAAAAGCGAACCGAGGACGACGGACGAGAAGACGCAGGACGGCGAGGAGGGGACAGAGAAGAAGACGAGCAACGGAGCAGAATCACCAGAGAGGAAGAACGGAGGAGCGAGGGAGGCGGCGGAGGGAGGTCAGGAGAAAGGAGGAGAAGATGACGATAAACCCGGCGTGGAGTCGGAGGAGAAAAACGATGAAACGGCGGCGGATGAAGCCAAAAACCCCCCGAGAGAAGAGAAGAAGAAGAACACCGGGACGCCGCCGGAGGAGCGAAGGAGCGACGCCGCCGGAGAGACGAAACCGGAGAGGGGGAGCGAGGAGGAAGAGAAGACGGAGGGCGGCGTCGGCGGCTTCTCAGACGAAGGGGACCGGCCGAGGGCGGCGGCCCCGATGCAGCCGGTGGTGAAGCTGCAGAAGAAGAACCAGACCAGGATCACCACCATGACGCTGGTGGACTCCACGCTGCACCGCATACATGGAGACATCAGGATCTCCCTGAAGACAGACAGCCCTGTGAGACACACACACACACACACACACACACACACACACTAACACCCAATCAACACATCAGTAACGGTCCTCTTCCTCAATAGAGTGGTGCAGTAACGAGTCCTAAACCAGGAAGTGAGTCAGCATGTTTCCACTTCCTGTTCCCTCGTCTCAAAGTCAATGGGTTGTTGGTTCGATGTCTGAAATCAGGTCTGTGGTTGACACAGCTTAAGAGGTTTTCACATTTTGTTCTACTAGATAAAACACGTCAGTAGATACACCACTCGTGAGTTTTGAAGCTTTTACGTGTCTTAAAAAGTGCTAACAAGTGGCTAAAGACTACAGAGGTTGTCGGGGACATTGAACGCATCACGAACACGCTAACTCAGCGGTTCCCAACCTTTTTTGTACTACGGACCGGCGCATATAATTACACATTTTTGGCGGACCGGAGGAGTCAATTATTGAGAATTTTTAATGTATGATTGACAATATCGACATTTAGATTGACTAGCATATATAGCTATATGCGCCAGCAGGTGGCAACAGAAGGCTAATTTTAGAAAAATAATAATATTTGATGAGAAATATGTTGTGATATGACATAGAGCGCTTTTACTGTAATCAGAAATCACCGTTTCCCCTTTAACGTTACGCACCCACACCACATTAATATGCACATCTGTACACAGCCTATCATTTTCAAAATGTATATTAGATGTATAGTTAGCCTGCCATCCCTCGGCTTGTTTGCCTGAAAGTCGTATCGAGGCGAGATTGTTGAGAGTGACACGCAACGTGTTTCTCACATCCAGTCTATTATTATTTATTTATTTATTTATTTATTTTAAGTAGTCACGCCACGGACCGGCAGCAGACGCTTCACGGCCCGGTACCGGTCCGCGGCCCGGGGGTTGGGAACCCCTGCGCTAACTCATCTACTCACTAGTCCTCCTTTACAGAGTGGTAGAACGACTGCAGACAGAAACACTGAAAGATGACAAACTCTCTCTCTCTCTCTCTCTCCCTGTCTCTCCCTCTCTCCCTCTCTCTCTCTCCCCGTCTCTCTCTCCCTGTCTCTCTCTCCCCCTGTCTCTCTCTCTCCCTGTCTCTCTCTCCCCCTGTCTGTCTCTCCAGGACATCAGTAAGTGTGTCTCTGCGTTGGATCAGCTCAACATGGTCTATCTGACGTCTAAACACATCCAGAGACACAGCGAGCTGATCGCCACGCTGAGGAAGGTACACACACACACACACACACACACACACACACACACACACACACCAGGGGGGATCCCACTGATCTTCACTGCAGCTCCACCTGGTGGTCGTGGTACAAACTACAGTTGACCTGCTGGTTGTTAGGTTAGTTGTCCCTCTGCTAGTTAACTAACTATGTCCAACTTGTGTGTGTGTGTGTGTGTGTGTGTGTGTGTGTGTGTAGCTGCGGTACTACCGGGCCAGCCAGGCCGTCATGGACAAGGCCTCCATGCTCTACAACCGCTTCAAGAACGTCTTCCTGGTGGGGGAGGGGGAGGAGGTGGTGAGCGCCTCCTTCCTCCGCTCGCTGCTGGAGGACAAGGAGAAGGAGGAGGCGCAGAGGGTGGAGCGCTGGAGAGAGAGGAGGAGGAGGGAGGAGCTGCTGCAGGAGGTGAAACGACGCATGGGGCAGGTGGAGGAGAGGAGGAAGGCCGGAGGAGGAGAGGGGGAGGAGAGGAGGACGGGAGAAGACAAGCAGGAGAAAACCACAGAGGAGAAGATGGAAGAAGAGGAGGAGGAGGCTGGACAGAGCGAGGGAGAGAGAGAGGAGAAAACAGAAGTCCTCTGATAGGATAACCACCTAGTAACCACCTGGTAATCACCTAGTAACCACCTAGTAACCACCTGGTAACCACCTGGTAACCACCTGGTAATCACCTAGTAACCACCTGGTAACCACCTGGTAACCACCTGGTAATCACCTGGTAACCACCTGTGTCCCCCCCTCCCAGCTCCAGTGGACTGGTCCTGACCTCTCAGTGTTACAGGGGCAGTATGGACTGAACCAACTCTCTACGGGGGGGGGGGGGGGGGGGCTGTAGACAGTCAACCTGAAACACCCTCTATGGACAATGGGACCTTCCCTTCCAAAACTATATACCTCATCATCCTACTGTGACCTGACCCTGACCATGACCTTAACTTGACCTTAAACTGACCCTAACCTGACCTACTCCTTATCTGTTTTAAGGAGGAGGTAAAATATATATATGTTAGTTTTTGTACGTTTTTCTTCTGGACCAGGAGTAGAAAAAACTTGACTGAGTTTCCATCAATAAACCACCTGACTGTAGTCATCAGTAGAACTCAGCCTCTACCATCCTCTACCATCCTCTACCATCCTCTACCAGCCTCTACCAGCCTCTACCAGCCTGTCAGCCTCTACCAGCCTCTACCAGCCTCTACTCTCATTCTACATTGTGTCCACCGGGTCGATCTGGAGGGAAATCTACTGGATTGCTTTACGGCACCAAACAGGAAGAGGGCGCTGTTCTTCCAGCGCTAACGGAGCTAAAGATAAAGAGTTTCTGGCAGACGGCAGATGGAGGAAGGAGAGAAAGGAAGATGGAGAAATCACTTCAACATGTTGATCCTCTTCAGGGAGGGGGAGGGGGGACAGGAAGCAACGGGGCTGATGGGAAATGTAGTCTTAATGTGGAGGAACACTAGTAACAACACCACTGGTGAGATAGAGGCTACCAGTCGTCTCCATGGTCTCACTGGTTTACAGTCATTAGTATTGATCAGGATCAATATTGATCTGATGATGATGTATTGATAACTGATACTGATCAGCGTATCGATCATCTCTCCTGGTTGTCTTGTTCTGTTGTAAAATGCTTCGCCTCGCTGTGATTTTATATTGTCGATAGAAAGTTTTATTCTTCCTCCTTTCATTGATTTTGTGTTTTTTTTTTCTTCTACTTTTTTCTACTCTGTTGCTGTCCACTGTGGCTGTTACCTTTGTAAATAAAGTTCTGGTTCCTTCACTCTCACCTTTGACCTGGGAATTAAGGGAACTTGGACAGGACGTGAGATACATAGACTCAGAATTCATTGATGATTGATTGACAGCAGGTCTGGTAGGATGAACACCAATCAGATTAGAGTTACTGGTGGTTTTACTGGACACTCTACTTCCTGTAGTAGAAAATAACATTAAAATGTAGCATCAAATGAAAGGTTTCTACAATACAGTAGAGTAGAAGACAGTAGACTATAGTACAGTAGAGTAGAATAGAGTATAGTACAGTAGTGTAGAATACAGTAGAGTAAAATGGAGTAGAGTAGTACAGTAGAACAGAGTAGAGTATAGTAATGTAGAATAGTGTAGTACAGTAGAACAGTGTAGTACAGTACAGTAGAGTATAGAACAGTAGAATACAGTAGAGTATAGTAATGTAGAATAGTGTAGAACAGTATAGTACAGTAGAATAGAGTATAGTACAGTAGAATAGAGTACAGTATAGTAAAGTAGAATAGTGTAGTACAGTAGAACAGAGTATAGTACAGTAGAACAGAGTAGAGTGTAGAACAGTAGAATAGAGGATAGAGTAGAACAGAGTAGAGTATAGTACAGTAGAACAGAGTAGAGTATAGAACAGTAGAGTCCTTATGTGAGATGTTTGATTAAAGAACATAAGAAGTCAAACTCTCTCTCCGTGTCTCTCGACCATCCTCTCTCTCTCTGGTTTCGGGGGCGGAGAGAAGGAAGGAGGAGGAAGGAGAGGAGGTGTGTTCGTGTGTGTGTAACGTAGACGGGTTTTCACGGAAGGGAACGGACGGTTGGCACGGTGATACGGTGACGGGCGGACCGACGACGAACCGGAAAAAAAGAAGAATATCAACGAGAAAAACGGGAGAATAAATACTAGAAGAAAAGACGGGAAGGGGATTTATTTACACAGAGAGAGAGAAGGAGAGAGAGGAAGAGAGGAGAGAGAGAGGAAGAGAGAGGGAGGGAGGGGGAGAGAGAGAGAGAGAGAGAGGATGTCTGTATGATATTGTCAGGATATGGAATCACCTCCTCCGGTAATTACACTAATAATACAACCAGAGCGCGCTACTGTGTGACCGGCGGACCTGCGGGAGGACACCATGGCCCACGTAGGCAACGGAGCGACCGCCGAGGAAGAGGTGGGAGTCCGACAGCACGGCAATATTCCTATAGTGATCCTACAGTGATCCTATAGTGATCTTATAGTGTGTATGGTGGTCAATGATGACCTGATCCTCTATGGTATCACTATAATTCCTATAGTGATCTTATAGTGATCCCATAGTGGGTTAGTGGCTCCACAGTGACCTGGTCCTCTATGGTATCACTATAATATTCCTATAGTGATCCTATAGTGATCCTATAGTGATCCCATAGTGGGTTAGTGGCTCCACAGGGACCTGGTCCTCTATGGTATCACTATAATATTCCTATAGTGATCCTATAGTGATCCTATAGTGATCCCATAGTGGGTCAGTGGCTCCACAGGGACCTGGTCCTCTATGGTATGACTATAATTCCTATAGTGATCCTATAGTGATCCCATAGTGGGTTAGTGGCTCCACAGGGACCTGGTCCTCTACACTGTAAAGAATTTCACTGTCAAATAACGGTAAATTACTGGCAGCACAGTCGCCAGCAATATACTGTAATTCTACAGTATTGATACTGTCAAATTAATTTACAGCCTAGTACTGTAAAAATGAAATACAGTATATTTCTGTATTCATGTCACTTTACAGTAAAATACTGGCAGCACAGTCGCCAGCAATATACTGTAATTCTACAGTATTCATACAGTTGAATGATTTCACTGTCTATTACTGTAAAAATGAAATGCAGTATATTTCTGTGTTTATTTGGATTAACAGTAACATACTGGTTAGGGGGTTACCAGCGGATTACTTTAAATTCTCACTGTTGTTTGCTGTAGACAGGCAGTATTGATAATACAATAACTCAGTTTAGCAGTTTAGAATACCTAAAATATCAATATTCAATGCTATTAACATTAAAACCTTATTGTTCTGCGGGAAACCTACTTAAAAATATGCATTATTCAAAATTATGCAAAATAAGCAATTGATCAAGTCTATAATCACAAGTATCAAACAGACTTTTATTTAAAAAGGCAATGTCAACATAAATACTGATACTGTTAAAACAAAAAACAGTTGGAAGACCCAGAGAAACAAACCAAAGAGATTTTGAGTAGCAAAATAAAAACTGCCTTATAGTGTCTGCTCAGAAGAACAATGGCAATAAACTAAAATTCTTTACATTGCATGTCAGGGACTGCCCCTTACCAAACGTGAAAAACCTGAGACATGAAATGAGTTGCAACTCCTTCCAAATGATTGTTATAAGTGACTTATCTCACCAAACGTGAACTTGAGCTTGGATCAAACAATTGGCCTGAATGTCAAGGCAGCTAATACAGAGGAAATAAGTGTTTAACCTATAAAGAATCCTGTGAGGTACGCACATGTTCTTTCAAAAAGCAGTATACAAAATATCTACAATATCAACATTCACTGCAATGTAATGTACATAAGAACTCTACTGTAGTATTAAAAAACATTTTGAAAATGTGCATTAAGAACATTTTGAAAATATGCATTACTAAGAACATTTAGAAAATATGCATCATTAGGAACATTTGGAAAACTGTTAAGGCTCATGGTTTACCTCTTAAAAGAGTCCTGTGAGGTAGGTGCATGGTTTACCTCTTAAAAGAGTCCTGTGAGGTAGGTGCATGGTTTACCTCTTAAAAGAGTGCTGTGAGGTAGGTGCATGGTTTACCTCTTAAAAGAGTCCTGTGAGGTAGGCTCATGGTTTACCTCTTAAAAGAGTCCTGTGAGGTAGGTGCATGGTTTACCTCTTAAAAGAGTCCTGTGAGGTAGGCTCATGGTTTACCTCTTAAAAGAGTGCTGTGAGGTAGGTGCATGGTTTACCTCTTAAAAGAGTCCTGTGAGGTAGGCTCATGGTTTACCTCTTAAAAGAGTCCTGTGAGGTAGGTGCATGGTTTACCTCTTAAAAGAGTGCTGTGAGGTAGGTGCATGGTTTACCTCTTAAAAGAGTCCTGTGAGGTAGGCTCATGGTTTACCTCTTAAAAGAGTCCTGTGAGGTAGGCTGCATGGTTTACCTCTTAAAAGAGTCCTGTGAGGTAGGCTCATGGTTTACCTCTTAAAAGAGTCCTGTGAGGTAGGCTCATGGTTTACCTCTTAAAAGAGTCCTGTGAGGTAGGTGCATGGTTTACCTCTTAAAAGAGTGCTGTGAGGTAGGTGCATGGTTTACCTCTTAAAAGAGTCCTGTGAGGTAGGCTCATGGTTTACCTCTTAAAAGAGTCCTGTGAGGTAGGCTCATGGTTTACCTCTTAAAAGAGTCCTGTGAGGTAGGCTGCATGGTTTACCTCTTAAAAGAGTGCTGTGAGGTAGGCTGCATGGTTTACCTCTTAAAAGAGTCCTGTGAGGTAGGCTCATGGTTTACCTGGATGGTCGTCGATCCTCTCCCTAGATTGACTCCAGTGCCCCCCCTGTAAAACAGCAACAAACAAAATAAGTAATCAAAATAACTCTAGAATCGGGAAGGTACAACAACAATGCATAATCAACGGTTATAAAGCAGATAATTCCAGGCCTCACTTTTGAGCATATGTGACTGTTTTGTGTGTTCGTAAAAATCACTACACCCAAGTCTCTTATGGCTTAATGTGGCAACATCAGTCTGTCAAAAAAACACATGGAGAGAGAGATAGAGTGAGGAGAGAGAACTCACTGACCTATATGAAGTCCCATTCAAGGTCAAGGAGGTTCTTCAGTAGTGTTGAGACTTGTGGATTGACTGTGGCAGACTTCTTCTGGACGATCGTACCTGTCTTCTTAGAGACAACCTTGCCCTGGCCAGCCTTTGTTCCTCTCTCTGGATTGATACCAATGAAGCGGCTGAAATCAAAATAGTCTAAGATCAGAGATTGAATGGAAAACTATTAGCTAACACTTTGTAGTATTAAAAGGATAGTTTGCAGCTATTAACAAGGAGCAAAAGGCTATCAGCTAGCTAGCTAGGTTAGCTACAACCACGATTAAATCTTTAGAAAATTCACAGATGAGCCAAAACGATTAGCGTTTGCTAAAACATACTGTGACTCTAAAATGTATGTACAAATGTTTGAGCCCATCCCAGAAATCTCAGCCTCACTGATAAGTGATATTTTAAAATCATACACTATATAGAGCTCTAAGCACCTGTTGAATGCTGTTAGCTAACTCGCTAGCTAAACTTGCTTTAAAATTTTATTTTTGGTAATGCTACCTTTCTGAATAAGGTACTGACGAGGGAAATAAGATGTTTTTAATTACCGTCTAATTTGTAGATGCACAACCCGATGGAGATGAAGCAGGATTTCTGTCAGCAGTTGGTCAGCAGCATGTCCTCCGAAGTGCATGTCTTCCTCCAGAAAAACTGTCTTGCAAATGAGCGTTCCCGAGAACGTCATCTCACATGTTCCTAATGACAAATTATTTCCGACTTTTTATTTTTTTCTAATGGAAAATTAACTTCACAAACTTTGACACAGCAGTCATTTTAGAATTAAAAGATTATCAAACTTCTTATCGAGCTCCAATTCTCTCACTGCCACACCCAACTTAAAAAATACTGTATTGTACTGTAATATAAAACAGTAACATACTGTTTTGGGCCTCTGTGCTGTTGCTTCAAATTGACCAGCCCACAATGCATTGCTAACTACAGTACAAAATCGTATTACATAAATACAGTAGATTACTGCTGAAAATTGGCTGTAAATTAACAGCAATTGCTTACAGTCTATGGTATGACTATAATTCCTATAGTGATCCTATAGTGATCCCATAGTGGGTCAGTGGCTCCACAGGGACCTGGTCCTCTATGGTGTTTGTATAGTGACTCAGTGAGTTTATGGTGGTACTTCACGGTCTTCTTATCTTTATTTGGCATATTCCTGGTTACATTGTTACTGTATTAGTATAGTATCAGGGGTCAGAGGTCACAGCACCCTGACACGTGAGAGGAATCTGTTGACCCTCCAAAGGGGGCGGAGACTCCACTAGAAACAGGAAGTAGTTAAAACTGTGGAGGTCGGGGGTGGATGGGTGGAGACATTTACCTTCTACTCAGGCGACCCGGGTTCAATTAACCATTACCAGACCTGAACCAGACTGGTTTAGTTACCAGACCTGAACCAGACCTGAACCAGACCTGAACCACACTGGTTTAGT
>JAXDDX010000247.1:242500-270000 GCA_034670405.1 Hoplostethus atlanticus
ATATACACATATACATATACACATATATACATATACACATGTACACATATATACATGTACACATATATACATATACACATATATACATATACACATATACAAATGTATACATATACACATGTACACATATATACATGTATACATATACACATATACACATGTACACATATACACATATACACATATATACATGTACACATGTACACATGTACACATGTACACATATACACGTACACATGTACACATGTATACATGTACACATGTACACATGTACACATGTACACATATACACATGTACACATGTACACATATATACATGTACACATATACACATATACACATATACACATATACACATGTACACATATACATATATACATATACACATGTACACATGAAGAGTGCTGCTGAGCTGAAGGGGTCTGAACTGTAACAGATGAACATTGAGTTTGAACAGGAAACAGGAAACGCATCACTTCCTGTCTCCAACATGATGAATTGAACTAAGGTTGAATATTTCTGTGTTCTCCAGGACTGCTTTGAAGATGCCTACGACCGCATACCTGTGTAAGTACAACCAGACACACACACACACACACCTCCTCGGCTCTTTGCTTCTCTCTTCTTTTCTGAGTGTTATAGAAAGTGAGCAGAGAGGGTAGGAGAGTGTGTATGTGTGTGTGTGTGTGTGTGTGTCTGTGTGTGTGTGTGTGTGTGTGTGTGTGTGTTATATGTGTTTGTTTGAGGTCACTTGAGGTCACCAATCTATCGCGGCTGTAAACTGTAAACTGTCTCTCTCTCTTCCTATTTTCAGCCACATCATCTGAGACGTGGTGTTTGGCAGCCTCTAATTTAGTGTGTGTGTGTGTGTGTGTGTCTGTGTGTGTGTGTGTGTGTGTGTGTTTGTCTGTGTGTGCAGGGCGTGTCAGATGGACCTCCAGACGGCCATCCAAGAGACTCAGTGTGCTCTCAATCTGGTCCTCAGCAACAAGTTCTCTGAAGCCCTGGACCTTCTGAAACCATGGTAACGCTGTGTGTGTGAGTGTGTGTGTGTGTAAGTGTAAGTGTTAACTGGAAATACAGCACTTTGTGGGTGCTATACAGATATAGTAGTACGATAAACCACTAATACTGCTAGTACTACTACTAATATTCCATGTGGAGATAATACAAGATCATTTGCACCGTGTGTGTGTGTGTGTGTGTGTGTGTTAGGTGGAGGGAAAGTATGTACCATGCGTTGGGCTACAGCAGCATCCTGGTGATGCAAGCCGCCATGACCTTCGAACACAAAGACATCCAGACTGCCATGGCAACCATCAAAGATGCCTTACACACCTGTCAGAGGTGAGTGTGTGTGTGTGTGTGTGTGTGTGTGTGTGTTAATGCGTTGTGTCTGATGTCTTATTTTCATTTATAGATTTATTTTTGGATTTATTTCCCCGGTTATTTATTTTGTGTACATTAATATATAATATCAATATATACTATTGATATTATATATTAATATTCATAATTATCCATGAAGCACTTTGGAAACTTCTTTATAATAAAGTTATTCTTATTATAATTAACTAAATTTAGTTATGTATTATTTATTTGTTTATTATTTGTTTGTGTATTTCTTTATCAATATATTTATACATTTATTTATTTATATATATTTTTTTATACACATTTCTTTTAGTTTTTTATTTTTTTATTCAGTATTTTTACACATATTAATTTCTAATTATCAGTTTTATTTCCTCCCTAACCCAGCAGCTAATAAACCTGTAGGCTAGCTACTGTTTGGTCGGTAGGTTAGTAGGACTAGCTGACTAACTAGCTGACTAACTAGCTGCTAGTTAGTTAGTAACATGGAGTCTGCTTCTCCAGGTTCAGGAAGAGGAACTCTATGGTCGGATCTCTGTCCAGTCTGGTCAGCAAGCAGTCCAACCTCCAGGAAGGTACACACACACACACACACACACACACACACACACACTCAGAGGAAAGATGGCTGCTGCTAAACAACAACTAGAGTCAAATCCTCCTTGAACACTCAAACATCTAAAAACATCAACTGGCCAATCGTAGACGACGTGATGTCACGTTGATAGACCAGAATGCAATGCAGCAAAAACACATTGTGTTCTCAGTCCGGGGTCGATAGAAACAGCAGAGTGACGCCTCTCTCCGGTTGTCTTCCAGAGGAGATGCATGCAGAGATCTGCTACGCCGAGTGTCTCCTGCAGAAAGCTACTCTGACCTTCGTACAGGTCAGAACCTGTCTGTCTACCTGTCTGTCTGTCTGTCTGTCTGTCTACCTGTCTGTCTACCTGTCTGTCTTCCTGTCTGTCTTCCTGTCTGTCTTCCTGTCTGTCTACCTGTCTGTCTCTCTACCTGTCTGTTTACCTGTCTGTTTTCCCGTCTACCTGTCTCTCTACCTGTCTGTCTTCCTGTCTGTCAGTGTCCTCTCTGGATCGATGACACGATGGTCTGACTCTGAACCAGAGAGGTTTCTAGTGGTCCCGGTAGAACCAGCCTTCCTGACGGTTTATTGGTTGTGGTGCTTACTGGGCGTTGCTCTGCTAATCAGATCAAATGTGATTGGCTGAATCTGTTTCTCTCTCAGGATGAGAACATGATCAGTTTTATCAAAGGAGGGATCAAGATCCGGACCAGCTACCAGATCTACAAGTGAGTGATTGACTGAAACCATTTAGCAGCAGGGGGTCATCAAGGTTCAGGGGTAACGCTAAGCCCAGTGACTAGTTAGAGTTAGTTAGAGATTAACCTGTTAGAAACTAGTTAGATACCAACCTGTTAGGGACTAAACCGTTAGAGACTAGTTAGAGGCTAACCTGTTAGAGACTAGTTAGAGATGAACCTGTTAGAGACTAGTTAGGGACTAAACTGTTAGAGACTAGTTAGAGTCTAACCCATTAGAGACTAGTTAGAGACAAACCTGTTAGAGACTAGTTAGGGACTAAACCGTTAGAGACTAGTTAGAGACTAATCTGTTAGAGACTAACCTGTTAGAGACTAGTTAGACTAATCTGTTAGAGACTAGTTAGAGACTAAACTGTTAGAGACTAGTTAGAGACTAATCTGTTAGAGACTAACCTGTTAGAGACTAGTTAGGGACTAAACCATTAGAGACTAGTTAGAGGCTAACCTGTTAGAGACTAGTTAGAGACTAATCTGTTAGAGACTAACCTGTTAGAGACTAGTTAGAGACAAACCCATTTGAGACTAGTTAGAGACTAATCTGTTAGAGACTAGTTAGAGACTAACCTGTTAGAGACTAGTTAGAGACTAATCTGTTAGAGACTAACCTGTTAGAGACTAGTTAGAGACTAACCTGTTAGAGATTAGTTAGAGGCTAACCTGTTAGAGACTAACCTGTTAGAGACTAGTTAGAGACAAACCCATTAGAGACTAGTTAGAGACTAATCTGTTAGAGACTAGTTAGAGACTAACCTGTTAGAGACTAATCTGTTAGAGACTAGTTAGAGACTAACCTGTTAGAGACTAGGTGCCGATCCGTACCATCACTTAGTTTGATGTCGAGCTGTCAGTCATTTCTTTCAGACTCATCCAAACTGTCAAAGTATCATCAGCATCATCCTTGTGTCATTTCCTGTCTGTGACATCATATTCTGTGTCGTCCAATAGAGATTGCCAGAATGTGCTGAACGCCAATCAGAATCTGGCCGGCCACTCTGATTCGTTCAGACAGTTTGAAGGCGCGGTCAAACTGGGCATTGGATCCTTCAATCTGGTGAGTGGTGGGGGCGGAGCCGGGTCCCAGATGGGCGGAGTTTAACTGACTCACTGTGTTATCCTATGACCTTAGCTCCTCCCACCTGCTGCAGCAAGTAGTACATTTGATTTGTGATTCAACATAACAGATTTAAAAAAGACAATCTATCAAATCTGTTATCGGAGATGATCAATCTTATTAACAATACTGGTATATGTAATATTGAATCTCTCTATCTGTCTGTCTGTCTGTCTGTCTGCCTGTCTCTCTCTATCAGATGCTGTCTCTCCTCCCTCAGAGGATTTTGAGATTACTGGAGTTCATTGGATTCTCAGGAAACAGGGTCAGTACAACCTGTCTGTCTCTCTATCTGTCTGTCTCTCTATCTGTCTGTATCTCTATCTGTCTGTCTGTCTGTCTGTCTGTCTCTTTATCTGTCTGTCTCTCTATCTGTCTGTCTCTCTCTCTATCTGTCTGTCTCTCTATCTGTCTGTCTGTCTCTCTATCTGTCTGTCTCTATCTGTCTGTCTCTCTCTCTATCTGTCTGTCTCTCTATCTGTATCTCTCTATCTGTCTGTCTCTCTATCTGTCTGTCTGTCTCTTTACCTGTCTCTCTCTCTATCTGCCTGTCTGTCTCTCTACCTGTCTCTCTCTCTATCTGCCTGTCTGTCTCTTTACCTGTCTCTCTCTCTCTCTGCCTATCTGTCTCTCTACCTGTCTGTCTCTCTATCTGTCTGTCTGTCTCTCTACCTGTCTCTCTCTCTATCTGCCTGTCTGTCTCTTTACCTGTCTCTCTCTCTGCCTGTCTGTCTCTCTGCAGGACTTTGGTCTGACTCAGTTGAGGGAAGGATCTTCCAGTCACAGTTTGAGGTCGATCCTCAGCGCTCTGACGCTGCTGTTCTACCACACATACGTTTCACTGATACTGGGTACGAACACACACACACACACACACACACACACACACACACACACACACACACGCACGCACGCACTTTTGTCTTTTGTACTTTTGTCATGTCATCATATTTACTAAACTTGAATTGAACAATACATTCAGACAACTTGCTAATCGATGAAGAGTCTCTGAAATCACCGATGAGCCAGGTAGATGAAATAAGGTCAAGGTCAAGGTCAAGCCTTCATCACGTCCTCTTCAGATCCACCACTGGCTCCAGGGAGAGAGGAAACACACAAAAAGAGACAAAGAAGAAGAAAAACGAATCACACGCTTAAAACAAATGACGGCTGAAATGATCAAACGATCAGTATCATCAGAATATGATGATGATATTGATGATGATGATGATGATGATGATATTGATGATGATGATGTGTTTGACCAGGTACTGGGGAGGGGAACCTGGTGGAGGCCGAGGCCCTGCTGGAGCCGTACCAACACAAATACCCCAATGTAAGTGAAGCAGCCGGGGGGAAACCAGACGGCTGAATGAATGGATGAATGGATGATGGAGGGAGGGATTCATATGATTGGTGAATGAATGAATTGTTGAAATAGACAGACAGACAGACAGACATCTCCTGACTGTCTGTCTCTCTTTCAGGGCTCCATCATTCTCTTCTACTCTGCTCGCATCGCCACACTGAGAGGAAACTTCGAGAAGGTTTGATGATCCTCTACTCTTGAACTCTTGCTGTCCGCCCATTTCCACGACCTTGAAAGTCATTGAAAAGTCCTTGAATCTGCCCCCCCCCCCCCCAGGCCCAGTCCCGGTATGAGGAGTGCATCTGCAGCCAGCAGCAGTGGAAGCAGATCCACCACCTGTGTTACTGGGAGCTGATGTGGAGTTTCTCCTACCAGCAGGACTGGCAGCAGGCCTTCCGCTACGCAGACCTGCTGTGTAAGGAGAGCCGCTGGTCCAAGGTGCACACACACACACACACACACACAGACTAAGTTATAGTAAAAATCATTTGGAAGCTAATTCCCATCCTCCCTTTTCACCCCCCCCCCCCCCACCTCCACCTCCAGGCCATCTATGTGTACCAGAAGGCCGCCATCCTCAGTATGATGTCAGAAGAGGAAGTGAAGGAGACCGGGGAGAACATTGTGGAGCTCTTCAGGTCTGACGCCCCAAATGATGTTATGTTTGTTTTCTATTTGAATTTACGGATCAGGAGTAAAAGCTGACGTCTGGTCCTGCAGGCAGGTGGAGGGGCTGAAGCAGCGCCTGGCGGGGAAGTCCATCCCCACGGAGAAATTTGCAGTGAGGAAGTCGAGACGCTACAACGCCGCTGACCCTGTCCGGCTGGTCATCCCCGCTCTGGTACACACACACATACATGAAGCTAGTATGCATGAAGCTAACATACATGAAGCTAGCATACATGAAACTAGCATACATGAAGCTAACATACATGAAGCTAGCATACATGAAACTAGCATACATGAAGCTAGCATACATGAAGCTAGCATACATGCTAGTTACATTTAACGTGGGTTTATGGCTCACATGCAGCGCAATCGGAATAGTTTCTAGCGATGCTGTTGTCGGCCATGTTGGCGAAGGCAGGAACATCACAACTCAACTAAACTAATCTGTGAACCATCTAAAATCCCAATTTCCCAGAATTCAGTTGTACGCTCATGGTACATCCTGGTGTTAATGTTGTATATCCCATAATCCCATAAACAGCACATGTAATGTGGAATGAAAGATGTAATGTCTGATGAGGTCATTATGCCCCGCCCCCTCGCTGTCCAGGAGATGATGTACGTGTGGAATGGGTTCACCATCGTAGGGAAGAGAGCCGACTGTACTGAGTCCCTCCTGGTTACCATAGAAACAGCAGAGGAGCAGCTACGCAATGAGCCCAGTTAGTACAAATACTACGAGTACTAGAACTACTACTATTACTATTATTACTACTACTACTACTACTACTACTGCTGTTACTACTATTACTACTACTACTGCTACTACTACTACTACTGTTACTACTATTATTTTTACTACTATTACTACTACAACTACTGTTGTTACTACTACTACTGCTGCTACTGTTATTACTACTACTACTACTACTACTACTACTACTGCTACTGTTATTACTACTACAACTACTACTAATAATAATAAACTTAGGAAAACAGGAAAATTCACATTTGCTTTCTGTCTGTCTGCCTGACTATCTGTTTCTCTGTCTGCCTGTCTATCTGTCTGTCTGTCTGTCTCTCTCTCCAGAACCAACCGAGTTCCATCCAGATGACAGCTGTCTGGTCCAGATGTTGAAGGGTCTCTGTCTGAAACACCTGGGCAGGTTACTGCAGGCCGAACTCTGCTTCACCCAGGTCCTGTCCAGGTAACACACACACACACACACACACACACACACACACACACACACACACACACACAGGCAATCAGGGTTGCTTTTATCTTCTTAAAGTGTGAAAATGATTGCATGTGTGTGTCTTTGTGTGTCTATCTGTGTGTGTGTGTGTGTGTGTGTACTTTCAGTGAGCGTCGTATCAGATATGACCACTACTTGATTCCCTTCACCCTCTATGAGTTGGGTCTGCTGTATAAACAACAGGGAGATTTCACCAAGGCCACCAGATACATTGAGAATGCCAAGTAAGTCTTCCTAATACACCTTAGTACACCTTAGTACACCTTAGTACACCCTAATACACCTTAATACACCCTAATACACCCTAGTACACCTTAATACACCCTAATACACCTTAGTACACCTTTGTACACCTTAATACACCTTAATACACCCTAATACACCTTAGTACACCTTTGTACACCTTAATACACCTTAATACACCCTAATACACCTTAATACACCCTAATACACCTTAGTACACCTTAGTACACCTTAATACACCTTAATACACCTTAGTACACCGTAATACACCTTAATACACCCTAATACACCTTAATACACCTGAATACACCTGAATACACCTTAATTCACCCTAATACACCTTAGTACACCTTAATACGCCTTAATACACCTCAGTACACCTTAATACACCTTAATACACTTTAATACACCCTAATACACCTTAGTACACTTTAATACACCTTAGTACACTTTAATACACCTTAATACACCCTAATACACCCTAATACACCTTAATACACCTTAATACACCTTAATACACCCTAATATACTTTAATGCCATTTAATAAACCTGAAGTGGATGTTTGAGGTAGGTGAGGTAACTCTAACTCCTACTTGAAGTATTTCTGATTCTTCTCCTTCAGGATGAACTACAAGGATTACTCCATGGAATCCAGACTGCACTTTAGGATCCATGCAGCCCTGAACAGTCTGAAAGGATCACCTGTCAGCACTCCGTAGGCTCCAGCAACCTCTCAATACATAACATACCTTAGCATACCTAAAATACCACAAACGGATAGTACCTGAATCCATTCAGCCCTCAACAAAAGGTAATCTGGCAGCAAGTAAAACTAGACCTTTAACTACGTCTAACATCAGGAATCACAGTAGAAGATCGAGTTGAATTCAGAATCCTGGGCGGCCTCAGCGCTCGAGTCCAGGAAACTACTAGATCTACCTTTAACTACAACTGCAACTCCACTTGGACCTCCAGCTGGAAACAATAGTACTGGATCCAGTTCACTTCAGACCTCAAAGGATCCCCTGGTAGCCCAAACCTCCATGAAACGACACTTGAAGTATGGCTGACACTCCATTGACTCGACTTCAGGAGTCTGACGTCAGACTGGTGCCGGAAATAAATTCCCCGTTCAAACCTTCAATAGACATTTATATCCACATGGTAGCCAACAGCAGTAACTTAGTCTTACTAACAATTTACTGGTTTTAGGCTGAATCACAAAGTTTCAACTAATTTACTTTAATTTAATGTGCTTCTATCTCTCACTTCTTACTCTAAGTGACTTGCTCCATGGGATATGTAGTTTCATGGCCAGTAACACCAAATAGGTACACAAGCTTCATTGTTTTTGGAGAATATCATAGTTGAATTATACCTCATATGTTTACATCCCAATGGAAAAACCAGAAATGATTCCCACGGTACACTGAGCAAGGCTAGAGCAGCCCTGGACAGCCTGGACACTCAGGGGGGGATTCCCCTCAAGAGGAGATTCCCCTCAGGAGGAGATTCCCCTCAGGAGTGTTCAGGGATTTGTTTCTGGCACCAGCGACGTGGTAGTACATGTACATGTCTGAAGTACATGTACTTCAGACTCCAGGTAGCCCTGGTAGTACTCTGACTATGGCTACAAACTTGAAAACCCCAAATTCCACTCCAAGGTACAACAATAGTATGCAGGGACCAGATCCCACTCCAATCCAACAGATGGATCCAGCAGATCCTCTACAACAGAAACACCTTCAACTACAACGAACATTCACTTGTGACTATAGTGCTGTTGGAACTGTAGTACATGAAGTTCAGACTCCACCATCCTACGGCTGCAGCAGTCCACGCAACCCGCATCAGTTCTCCATTCAGCATCTACACCTTCAGTCACTCCCACATCGCTGCACCTCAAACCAGATGTGGAGTCCTCTAGACATCAGGCACCCTCCCGAGTCCCGACCTCACCAGGACTCAGAGGCTGAACCGGGTTCAGCTTTGGTACAGATGAGAAATCACACAGAACAACCAAATTCATGGGACTGTTTGGGTTGATACAGACGGAAAAACAAGGAGTCACTTCTTACTCTGTGACAACAGAGTAAGTCCGAATCAGTTCTGAATCCAAAGAGCTGAGTTGAATTCAAGTTGACTCTCCACTCTGATTTGCTCTCCAAGTTGTCTTTGCCTCCCTCCTCCTCCCTCCTCCTCCTCTCTGCTTTATAATATCAAGTTTGGGTGAAATTGTATTTGCAAACATATATAGTTTGTTTTACCCTACTTGGAGTCCCAGGGGGGTGGGGTTGAAGGAGGTTTCAAACACCAATGAGTTCCAGAAGGTCCAGACGATCACAGGACTAACTATACTGTGATTAACAGCTGACCTGATAAGCCCCTCCCCTCTGGTGCTCCAAGCAAACTGAAACAAATGATCTGGATAACGAAGGAGTTTCTGTGTGTCAGGGCTGGAGTCAGTCCACGTCGAGATCCCCGAGTCCACCAGGAACCTCCATTTCCTCAACGGAAAGGAGGCGAGCTCAGCATGTTCCCGATGCACACAGAACATTTCAACTGTTAGCATAAGAGCGGCACTCCTCAAACAGTAGTTCAATGGTCTCCTAGCAACAGCAGAGGCCACGCCCCCGGGCTGGAACAGGGCAGACTGGTGGATTCAGGGTCTTCACTCAGTCAAACCAAGTAAATGAATGAAAGTAAAGCACATTATAGTTCCTATTGACGTGAAGACCTTTTGACTTTTAGCTTCCATCATTGTTCCAAAATGGATAAACAGCATTTTGGAGTGACACACCTCCGATGCATATTGTTTGATCATCTAATCAATCTCAAATATCTCATCCACTATTTTAATCTGACCCAGGTCTGATGTGTGTGTTGTTTAACAGTGTGTTATATATAAACTCTGTATAGGATTATATTTTATTTACTATGCCTTTTGATTTCATAATGCAACATGCGCACTCATGCAGGCAGACATACAAATGACGCAGAACACACCGGCAGTCACAGCCTTGTCACCAACAGTGGCTTAGAGACACACACACACACACACACACACACACACACACACACACACAGCTGTAAACGCACACATTTAGTAAGGCATCCCTCATTCATGTTCAGAAGATCAGTTTTAGTTCTACAAAGATAAATAGAATATATATAAAACATGAATGAAGAAATAAAATATATAAATGACACTGACTTTGTTAATGACCATGGCTATCATGATGTTGGAAGGTCACCAGGCTAGCCAACTAGCTAACTTAGCTAGCTATAGGCTAGTGTGGCTAGTTTGAACTTGGAAGGTCAGCTAGGCTAACTAGCTAGCTTTTGTTGTTGTTTCAGCTAGCAGCAGAGCGCTAGGCTTCTTTCTCAATGGGCTTCAGTCTAAAAAAAACCTGTGGTTCTTTGGCTCCGACCACTGACGTTTAACTCAACCAATGAGATTATTTCTGCCTGAGAAATGTTTGTTTAACTAAAACTTGAATCTGTCCGTGTTTAGCTAACACTGTTAGCTAGTCTGTTTATAACATCCTGAACAGACAGAAGGATCCAGTCGGGGTCTGGGCTCAATTGGCTGCAGCTGGATCCAGGGAGAGTCAGTCCACTGACTCAACTCTCTCCTGCATCCAGCTTATGCCTCACCCCCCTCACCCCCCTCACCCCAGTCTGCCACAGTCAACCCTTCAGAAATGAGGTGAGACAGCTTCCTTCGACACCTGATGCTGATATTCAGAAAACTACATCCATAGTGCTGCTTAAAAACGGACTGAAGAGTGAAAGTCCTTTTGCTGTTAAAGGCCGACCAGGATCAGCAGCAACTCTGTCACTAAACCTGCAGATTTCCTGCCATTTAAAACATTGGGGAGAAGAAGAATGCACTTCCTGTTGACTCCCGCAGAGTCAGAAATGCGACTTGATTCCAGAAACGCTGTGGTTTTGTTCTAGTCTTCTGAACGAGGCCATGGTCATACCCAGCCCTCTCCCCATTGGCCTAATGAATGTATCAGTCAGCGTCCTATGACACCAAATGACGTCTGTGTCTTATTGGTTCTCTTGCCGGTATTTTGTTGGTGCCTCAGTGATTTTAGTTTCTGTCTTTGTATGATCTGAAATTTCACATAGGAAAAAATCTATTCGCCAAGTACAATCATGGTTTGTCTTGGTAACAGACACAGAGTCAGAAAGTAGTTCTGACCAGAGCCTTCTGTCTGAAACAGCTGAGCCAATGAAACGAAACCAGAGGTAGTATTGGTACTTCCTGATTTTAAATGAAGTACTGACGCCAGGCAACAGGTACTTCCTAGCTAGTAACCAGAGGTTTGGCTAAGAACACAACCGGCTGGCAGGACCGACAGGATGATCCGCCAACATGTCACTTCTATCCCAACCTCCCCAGACGGGAGGCTCTGGTCTGTAGTTTGTGTCTGTCTTGTGCCTCAGTGTGTCTGTGGGTTTTCAGTAGCGTTGGCATTGCATGTGTTTATTGTGTTTATCAAGACGCTTCATGGCAGGAAGTGGTTATTTAATATTAAAGGCTTTATGGTTGGAAATCCAAGCGGTGCAATAAACTGAAAATAGAAGGAAACTTTGTGTCATTCATTTTGATCAGTATCTCTTTTCTCTCACTGCCGTCCTCGTGGCTCGGTGTCTCCTCAGCGGTCCTCAGTGTGTTTTACCCTCAGGACACCTTCAGGGTCAGGCTGTAGATGTAGGAGTTCTCGTCCATCACGTGGCGTTTAAGGAGTTTCTAAGGCAACAATCTGGGAGTTGAGTATGTACCTCAGAAAATGATCCCATACCTGATCAAACTGACCCTTATGATCCTGAATCCTAGTTTGAGCCAGTCAGAATATTTGGGTTTACAGTTTCTCTTCAGTCTGGCTGCAGTCATAAATCCAGCCAAGGCCAGACCAAACTGCTTTAGAGACCCCTGCTGGTAGCACTGTGCCGGTACAGGCTGTCCCAGCCATTCTTCAACTGTGTGTAGAACCAGGGGACATTCCCACATGGAGGAAGGTACCAATGTCAGACCCATTCTATGTAGTCTAACTGGGTCCAGTAACATCTTGTAGTGTGTATACATTTAGCGACTTTATCAAAAAGCGACGAGGTTCAAGTCTCCGGTTCAAGCAGCACACCATCCCCGCCCACCAGCCAACGGTACTGCTGCTGAATCTGACCCTAGTGGTTCAAATAATAACGCACCATCTCAACTCATTCTAAAATCATTTCCTAAATGAAGGTTTAACGGTTTTGATTGCCCCCCCAATCAAAGCAGTCTAGAACCGGGCCTGCTACTGACGATCTGATTGGTCGAAGACACGTTCTGATGATTCCCGTCTGTTGTGGAGTCTGAAGGTGAATCTGCTTCTGGTTTCATGGAATCTGATTGAACCTTTATTATAAAGTTCTGTTGAAACTCCAAATAAAGACACCTGAGCTGAACGAGTACAAGGTGGTGTCTGTCTGCCTGCCTATCTGTCTGTCTGTCTCTCTGTCTAGCTGTCTGTCTGTCTGTCTAGCTGTCTGTCTCTCTGTCAAGCTGTCTGTCTTCATATATAACTGTCTGTCTTTCTTCCCAGCTGTATATCTACCTGTCTGTCTGCCTGTGTGTGATCTGTCTGTCTCTCTGAGTCTGACTGTTCAAGACAGTAAAGTACACAGATTTTGAAACGCTGTTTTGTTGAAACAATGTTGAACATTAACTGTGTGTGTGTGTGTGTTTGATGAAACATCATAATGTCACAATTTCAGTTTATTGATCACACAGTCTATGAAGGGACAAAGTGTGTGTGTGTGTGTGTGTGTGTCCACATTGAGGAGGAGCTAATGATTGATTGATGACATCATAGCTCTGAATAGAACAGACACCTATCAATCAGTCCAGTCTCTCCTTCTACTTCATGAAGAGAGACAGCACCCATCTCTCTCTCTACCTCTCTCTCTCTCTTATCGTTCCATCGTAGAGACAGAAGGTTTTTATCGTCCGTCAGAAGAGAACAAATCCGTTTTGGATTGGAGAAATCTTTATTGAACTTTATTGTGAAACGTTGAGGAGCCAGGATGAGACCAGCGGGGGTTTCTCTTCTCGTGGTGTTTCTCCTCGTCTCTCCCTCCAACATGGTAAGATACTAATAATGACATGACATGACCTGACATGACATGACATGACCTGTTTGACTGCCTGTGCTCTTTCCACCGGACGCAAGTCTTGAGCGATCCTTGTTGAGAGTGGAAGTCGTCCGAGTGATGAAGCTGTTGGCTGTGTGATGTTTTCCTGACACACTGTGTTTCACTTCCCTCCACCACCACTCCACATGAGCGTCGTCAGGATTTCCTACTCTTCTTGGTGCTTGTTATGTTGGGATGTTGAACCCGGGTCTCAGTCAGACGACACGGCAGCAGTTGAACCGCCATCCAGACTATTTCTGAATTAAACTGTTTTAGAAAGAGAAACCAGTCATGTGGTTCAGTGGCCTGTAGGTGGTGCTGTCAGCATTAGGCAAGCGTGTCAAGACACATCACACATGTTTTTGTGTCGCTACCCCCAGCTGTAGGACTTTGTTCTACTTCTATTCTACTTTGTTCTACTTCTATTCTACTTCCTCCTCCAGGAGGAGTTGGAGCCGAGACCCCATAACACAGACGCATTTCTGGGACCAATTAAATGTCTGGAGGAGAAGTAGGTGTCCTCTGCCTGTCTATCTACCTACCTGTCTATCTATCTACCTGTCTATTTATCTACCTACCCGTCTATCTATCTACCTGTCTATCTATCTACCTACCTGTCTATCTATCCACCTGTCTATCTACCTACCTGTCTATCTATCTACCTGTCTATCTACCTACCTGTCTATCTGTCTACCTACCTACATGTCTATCTACATACCTGTCTATCTATCTACCTGTCTATCTACCAGGTTGACTCGTGCATCATGTGACCGGGTGTTTTGTTCTCCATGGGAGCGTTGCATCGAGGGACGTTGTTCCTGTAAACTGGCCTATTTGTGCCCTAGAGAGGGCGTGGCCTCAGTCTGTGGGCGGGACAACAGGAAGTACCTCTCCTACTGCCAGGTAACCACATGGTAACCACATGTAGCCGAGCAAGGCACTACCACTGGGTTGAGGGAACTTCTATTTGATTCAATAACAATCATCTTGCACTTGTCAAGATGTTTCAGTGTTTACAGATGATCCATCCGCCACTTTTCAAACATTTCGTTTCACTATTCCAATTAATCAGAGAGTGACGGATCCATGAAGGATTTAATGTAGAAATACAGTCGTCTGAACCAGGAAGTGATGCTGCAGCAGAGCAGAGCGTCCCGTCCAGTAGATAAACCCTATTCAAACTTTCAAAGATACAATCAGTTGCCTCCAGCTGCCACTAGGAGCCGCCAAAGTACAGAGTTGCCTGGTGCAGCTTGTAGATGATGCTGAATGAATGAATGGAAAACGATTCATATTACAAGCTGTATGGACCTGTCTGTCTGTCTGTCTGTCTGCCTGCCTGCCTGCCTGCCTGTCTGTCTGCCTGCCTGTCTGTCTGTCTGTCTGTCTTTCAGGCGATGGCCATCTCCTGTCGGTTCAAGAGACCACTAATGTCTCACTTTGGAGAAAACTGTGGAGGTGAGTTGTCAAAGATACACACTATACAAAGACTCACTGTTACAGTGTGTCTGTGGTCTGTGGTCTGTTACTGGATGGATCTACAGACACACCACAACAACCTGGTTCAGACAGTGAACTGGTTCTAGCTGGTCTGGACTGACTCCTCCTGGAGGTGGAGAAGACACTGTGCATGCTATCATCCATCTGAGACACGATTAATTTATGACAAACTCAAATGAAAGTGCAGCGTGAATGACCTTCGTTATTGATTGTACGCCGTCTGTGATTGGATGACGTTAGCTACAACCAGATCTCCACTGGACCTCCATGATGGATCAGACCTGGTTGGTAGCAGATCAGTGATGCTGCTGCAAAGTCTTAATATTAACAGACTATTATTGACACCATAACACACCAAGTACAACTGGGTTCATATTCCTATAGAATGACCTCATGGACCAGTCATGGATTTGTCTAAGGTCTCTCTCTCTCTCTCTCTCTCTCTCTCTCTCTCTCTCTCTCTCTCTCTCTCCTCAGAGGGCGGTCCAAAGTTCAGCAGCACCATAGATCCAGACACAGGAGTCGTCAAGCTCTTCATTCCTGACAGTGAGAGAGCAGGAGGAGCAGGAGGAGGTGGGGAGGAGGTGCTGGTGTGCTCGAAGCTGTGGGACATGGCTGCTGCTAACGTAGCCTGCAAGGAGGACAAGTACCCACTGTGAGAGGAGATATCTACACACACACACACACACACACACACACACACACACATTTATATATATAATGTAGTTACTGTTAACATCTAACATCTACTAGATACGTTAGCTAGTGTGTGTGTGTGTTAACAACAGTGATGGTTAGCTGACCAGATGCTATGGTTAGCTAGCTAACAAGCTACATGATCTAAACACTAAATCAATCAGATGGATCAGTGATGAAATGATCAGTTCAGTAGAAACAGACAGAAATTAACCATGAAGATTCAATTCTGTTGAGACAGAAACACAACCAGCTGATCAGAGCTGAGAACCTCCAACATGGCCACCAGAGGGGGCGGGGCTACGTCACCTGAAAGCCATCTGATAATGATAACAATGATAATGTGATCATTTATTGATCTGAGGCTAAGTAGTGATTACAGAGACTGCCAGACTCTGACCTCTGACCTCTGACCTCCCTGTGTGTGGGGTACTATGTCACAATAGAGGATTTTAATTCACGCTGTAATAGGTGTGTGTGTGTGTGTGTGTGTGTGTGTAGCGGGGCAGGGTCGGCTGGGTTTGTGTCGTACAACTCACTGAACCCCGGCCGTAGCAACAAGGAGTTGCCAGGGAGGTGTGTGACCGTCCGTTGCCAAGGTTACGAGACCTCCCTGGCTGAGTGTGTCATCCACGACAAGGTCACCATCGGCAAAAGGAATGTCGCCACGGCAACCTGCTACCAGGCAACAGAAGGTCAGCATCTCCCATTCCTATTGGTCCACTTTTGTTCGATTCTGTGAGTTTTGCCACAGTATTGTGACCTGTGTGTGTGTGTGTGTGTGTGTGTGTGTGTGTGTGTGTGTGTTTCAGAGGAGGAGTGTGACTTCAGGTGTGTGAACAGCAAGTGTGTGTCTCTGAACCAGACATGTGATGGAGTTGACGACTGTGGAGACCGCAGTGATGAGATGTGCTGCAAAGGTAACACACACACACACACACACACAAAACACACACACACACACACATACACACACAATGTCACTTTGTCACTTCATCAGACAAAAGATGGGACATGCACGGGTGATAAAGCTGTGTGTGTGTGTGTGTGTGTGTGTGTGTGTGTGTGTGTGTGTGTGTGTGTGTGTGTGTGTGTGTGTGTGTGTCAGGGTGCAGGAAGCAAGCATTCCACTGCAGGACGGGTGTGTGTGTGTCCAAGGATGCGATCGGTGACGGAGTGATTGACTGTCTGGACGGCAAGGACGAATCACCGTCACACAGACCTGTTGACCACCGTGAGACTCACTCACACACACACACACACACACACACACACACACACACACACACACACACACACACACACTGCATAATGGAAATAGAGATAACGTTTGTCGTTGGCGTGAAGTGTTTTCATGTTTCCTGTCTCTCTCCAGAACCAGAGGACCACCCACTACTCCAAAACACAGGTACGCCCGTAACCATGGCAACATGCTCACACTAAGCTTGGGTATCGAAAAACAGCACCGACCGAAATATGTCGATACTTGTTGACGTGAGAGCTATTTTCACAGTCAGCCAATCACTACCGGCGTCTTGACGACAACGCTAGCTGTATAGTATAGTAGAGCTGCTCTAGGTTGGTGCGTGGTGCGTTCACTGACCAGGAAGGAGCTCGGTGATTTTCCTAACTGTAGCGGCTAAGTCAGCGCAGGAATGAACTATTTAGTTCAGTGATTCACTGACACAGCACTACTGATGATGATGATGATGATGATGATGATGATGGTGATGATGATGATGATGATGATGGTGATGAGGGTGATGATGGTGATGATGATGATAGTGATGATGGTGATGATGGTGATGGTGATGATGGTGATGATAGTGATGATGGTGGTGATGATGATGGTGATGATAGTGATGATGATGATGATGATGGTGATGATAGTGATGATGGTGGTGATGATGGTGGTGATGATGATGATGATGGTGATGATGGTGATGATGATGATAGTGATGATAGTGATGATGATGATAGTGATGATAGTGATGATGATGATGGTAGTGATGATGGTGGTGATGATGATGGTGATGATAGTGATGATGATGATGATGATAGTGATGATAGTGATGATGGTGGTGATGATGGTGATGATGATGATAGTGATGATAGTGATGATGATGATGATGATGGTAGTGATGATGGTGGTGATGATGATGATGATGATGATGATGATGATGGTATTTGTTGTTCTTTTTCAGAGTACATCTCTCCTAAAAATGGTACGTAGCCTGAATAACATTTAATCTGATAATAATATAATATAGTATAACGGATGAACAGTGAAAGTACTAGTAGTTGTAGTTGCAGTATTAGTAAAAGTAGTAGCAGCAGATACAGTCTATATATGTATGTGTTTGTTTATTTTGTGTGTGTGTGTGTGTGTGTGTGTGTGTGTGTGTAGAGACCAAGACCAATAGACAGTATCTGGAGTCCACGTTGAAATGTGGTATTCCCAACGCCGCCTGGGTGGACGAGGAGGAGAAAAGGAACAGACGAGTCAAGAGGGTGGTGGGAGGAGTACCGGCAAAACCAGTCAGTTAGATACCTGTCTCTCTCTCTGCCTGTCTCTCTCTCTGCCTGTCGAGTTGTTCTTTATATAATTTTAACCATCAATAAATCACCATCAGATCAGTATTGATCCTTGGTGCAATGACTGTAAACCAGTGAGACCATGGAGACGACTGGTAGCCTCTATCTCACCAGTGGTGTTGTTACTAGTGTTCCTCCACATTAAGACTACATTTCCCATCAGCCCCGTTGCTTCCTGTCCCCCCTCCCCCTCCCTGAAGAGGATCAACATGTTGAAGTGATTTCTCCATCTTCCTTTCTCTCCTTCCTCCATCTGCCGTCTCCAGAAACTCTTTATCTTTAGCTCCATTAGCGCTGGAAGAACAGCGCCCTCTTCCTGTTTGGTGCCGTAAAGCAATCCAGCAGATTTCTCTCCACATCGACCCGGTGGACACAATGTAGAATGAGAGTAGAGGCTGGTAGAGGCTGGTAGAGGCTGGTAGAGGCTGGTAGAGGCTAGTAGAGGCAGACAGGCTGGTAGAGGTTGACAGGCTGGTAGAGGCTAGTAGAGGCTGGTAGAGGCTGGTAGAGGCTGGTAGAGGCTAGTAGAGGCTGACAGGCTGGTAGACGCTGGTAGAGGCTGGTAGAGGCTGACAGGCTGGTAGAGGTTGGTAGAGGCTGGTAGAGGCTGACAGGCTGGTAGAGGCTGGTAGAGGCTGACAGGCTGGTAGAGGCTGACAGGCTGGTAGAGGCTGGTAGAGGCTGGTAGAGGCTGACAGGCTGGTAGAGGCTGACAGGTTGGTAGAGGTTGGTAGAGGCTGGTAGAGGCTGGTAGAGGCTGACAGGCTGGTAGAGGCTGACAGGTTGGTAGAGGCTGGTAGAGGCTGATAGAGGCTGACAGGCTGGTAGAGGTTGGTAGAGGCTGACAGGCTGGTAGAGGCTGGTAGAGGCTGATAGAGGTGGAGTTCTACTGACGTCTCTACATTCATGTGGTGATTTATTGATGATAAATGAAACTTATAACAGTACCAAAATCAAATCAAGGAACTAAACAACTCAAATCTCCCCATATGGATCCCAGGGACTAAATCTGATCAAATAGGGTCCGTTGGGACTGTTGACTGTCTGTTGATGTCTGTGGCATGAAAATGTTTGAGAACTAAATCATTATTAATTAATAAATATTTAATATTCTTGTAAATGTCCTTAAACCGGTGGAGTCATGTCAGTCATATCTGATTCAGATGTCAGTTCAGACATGGATGGAGAGAGCAGACTCCCTAATTAACCTGTCTGTCTGTTTACCTGTCTGTCTGTCTGTCTGTCTGTCTGTCTGTCTGTCTGTCTGTAGACCCAGATCCAGTGGCAGGTGGCAATAGAGGATAACAGGACTCTCACCTGTGGAGGAGCGTATATAGGAGGCTGCTGGGTAATCACTGCTGCTCACTGTGTCAGGTAGGATGAATCCAAACTATATTAGTATTACTAGTAGTAGTAGTAGTAGTAGTAGTAGTAGTAGTAGTAGTAGTAGTACTAGTAGCAGCAGCAGTAGTAGTAGTGGTCGTGATAGTCTCTCGCCCCTCTCTCTCCCAGGCCCAACCCCAGTGCGTTCATTATGAAATTTTCTTTATGGAGGAAGACACGAATTCAAGACACGACAGACATTGTTCCTGTTGAAAGCATCCACATCCACCCCAGGTATCTGTCTGTCTCTCTGTCTGTCTGTCTGTCTGTCTGTCTGTCTGTCTGCCTGTCTGTCTGTCTGTTCACGGACACAGTGACATGAGATGCAGCAGTGGAGGCTTGTAGATCTCCAGATTATTGGTTGTTTCTTTAATTCTTTATTTTATTTACGTACTTTATTCTGTCCCCTTTACTGTCCCTCTGTCCTCGTTACTTTGTCTACAATGTCTCCTTTAATGTCTCCTTTTATGTCTCCTTTAACCCCCCAGGTACAATATCTCCTTAAATGTCTCCTTTAATGTCTCCTTTAACCCCCCAGGTACAATATCTCCTTAAATGTCTCCTTTAATGTCTCCTTTAACCCCCCAGGTACAATATCTCCTTTAATGTCTCCTTAAATGTCTCCTTTAATGTCTCCTTAAATGTCTCCTTTAATGTCTCCTTTAACCCCCCAGGTACAATATCTCCTTTAATGTCTCCTTTAATGTCTCATTCAACCCCCCAGGTACAACGCCACCTCCTATCAGAACGACATAGCTCTGGTGCAGCTGAAGAAGCTGCCATTTGACGACCGTTGTTTCCTGGAGAACCCGGCGGTCAGCGCTGTCTGTGTGCCCTGGACCAACCAGCTCTTCCAGCCAAACCACACCTGTACCATCTCTGGATGGGGACGAACCAGAGGTACCACGACAGAGAGACAGACAGAGGGACAGACAGACAGACAGACAGACAGAGAGCTGTCTGGTTTCATTCTAGTATGGTGCTGAATATGGTGATCATGTGTGCTGAAAGGGGCTTCCCAGGTTTTCTTGCTGAGCTGGACTGCTTTCTGTGGACTACAAGGTACACTATATGGCCAAACGTCACTGGACACCCCTACTAATTATTGAGTTCAGGTGTTTCAGCGACACCCATTGCTAACAGGTGCATCAAATCCAGCACATTGCCATGAAATCTCCATAGACAAACATTTAGAATTTAGAATGGGTCGTAAAGAGCAAGAGGAGAATCCTCCTGATGTAGAGGAGGAATCTGCAAGAGTCACTGATGTGATGTTTGCCGAGAACGACAGTTGGTTGTCCAGGGTCAGCCTTGTCCAGGTTGAGTTAACTGGGGCAGAGGTGAGGCACTACGGTGTGGGCGATGGATCGGGGTTATGCTCCACAGTGACCAGGGGGCGGGGCTTACAGTGGAGTCAGACACGTCTTAAGCTCCTCGGTGTTTACCTGGGTGTACTAGGTTGCTAGAAATTGTAGATGTTAGTAGGTCTGGTTGCTTCCTCCCTGTGGCAAAGGGTAGCTGTGCTCTCTGGTGATGTACTCAATGGCCATGGTTGTTGAATTGTGTCTCTGTGTCTGTCTCTCTCTCTCTCTCTCTCTCTCTCTCTTTAGGTGGTTGGCCAGTTTCGTTCTTGAACTGGGCAAATGTCTCTCTCATTGACGACTGTCAGAGATTCTACAAAGATCGCTTCAAACCAGGCATGATGTGTGCAGGTCCGTGTGTATGGATGTACTATATACGTACTTTAACCAGCTGCTTTGTGAATCCCATGATGACATTATATTACATTAGTTAGCTACCTACTTTTATTAAACAAATGAGACAGATACATGAGGAGAAATAAGCAAGAGCTACCTGATGAGTGCAGGTATGTAGGTTTGTTTCTCTCTGGTGTGTGTGTGTGTGTGTGTGTGTGTGTGTGTAGGGGATCTGGAAGGCAATGTGGACTCCTGTCAGGGTGATAGTGGAGGCCCTCTGGTGTGTGAGGATGATCTGGGTGTTTCCTACCTGTGGGGAATCATTGGCCATCGGGAGCGGTGTGGTCAACCTGGTTTCCCTGGGGTCTACACACAGGTATTTTTTTATAACACCGGATCTATCTACACCAATCTAACTGAACTATACTGAACTATATGGACCCTGGCTGACCATGGACACTGACCCATTCTATTGAACTATACACACAGGCTAGACTACCTTAGTCTGTTGGTACTGGTCAGGTTAGACTACCTTAGTCTGGTGGTCCCGGTCAGGTTAGGGTACCTTAGTCTGGTGGTACCGGTCAGGTTAGACTACCTTAGTCTGGTACTGGTCAGGTTAGGCTACCTTAGTCTGGTCCCGGTCAGGTTAGGCTACCTTACTCTGGTGGTACCGGTCAGGTTAGACTACCTTAGTCTGGTACTGGTCAGGTTAGGCTACCTTAGTCTGGTCCCGGTCAGGTTAGGCTACCTTACTCTGGTGGTACCGGTCAGGTTAGACTACCTTAGTCTGGTACTGGTCAGGTTAGGCTACCTTAGTCTGGTGGTACCGGTCAGGTTAGGGTACCTTATTCTGGTCCCGGTCAGGTTAGGCTACCTTAGTCTGGTCCCGGACAGGTTAGGCTACCTTACTCTGGTGGTACCGGTCAGGTTAGACTACCTTAGTCTGGTGGTCCCGGTCAGGTTAGACTACCTTAGTCTGGTGGTCCCGGTCAGGTGAGGCTACCTTAGTCTGGTCCCGGACAGGTTAGGCTACCTTACTCTGGTGGTACCGGTCAGGTTAGACTACCTTAGTCTGGTGGTCCCAGTCAGGTTAGGATACCTTAGTCTGGTGGTACTGGTCAGGTTAGACTACCTTAGTCTGGTCCCGGTCAGGTTAGGCTACCTTAGTCTGGTCCCGGTCGGGTTAGGCTACCTTAGTCTGGTGGTCCCGGTCAGGTTAGGCTACCTTACTCTGGTGGTACCGGTCAGGTTAGGCTACCTTAGTCTGGTACCGGTCGGGTTAGGCTACCTTAGTCTGGTGGTCCCGGTCAGGTTAGGCTAGCTTACTCTGGTGGTACCGGTCAGGTTAGGCTACCTTAGTCTGGTGGTACCGGTCAGGTTAGACTACCTTAGTCTGGTACCGGTCAGGTTAGGCTACCTTAGTCTGGTGGTACCGGTCAGGTTAGGCTACCTTATTCTGGTACTGGTCAGGTTAGACTACCTTAGTCTGGTACTGGTCAGGTTAGACTACTTTAGTCTGGTGGTCCCGGTCAGGCTAGGCTTGGCTTGATATAGTCAAACACCTTATATGTATATAAAATGTATACATATATAATAGTGTCTGTCTGTCTGTCTGTCTGTCTGTCTGTCTCTCCCAGGTTGCTCATTACTTTGAGTGGATCAGACTTCATACAGGCTGGCTTGCTGTCACCAGATTCAACTCCTGATGTCACACACGCCAGTCAACTAGATGGTTAGTTAATGTAGACCAGACTAACTAGCCAGACCAGACTAACCAGGACAGTTTTTAGCTGCAGCTTCCTGTTTCACTTACAGGTTTCTATGTATGAGGTTTCTATTTCACCAGGCTAGCTGTGTGCCAATGAACACTGTAATTGTTTATTGTCAATAAATCTTTGAATTGAGATGAAAAGCTCATTTCTGTGTTTCCTGTTTCTATAGCTAGCAAAATACTGTTTCCTGTTTCTATAGCTAATAAAATACTGTTTCCTGTTTCTATAGCTAATAAAATACAGTTTCCTGTTACTATGGCTAGTAAAATACCGTTTCCTGTTTCTATAGCTAGCAAAATACCGTTTCCTGTTACTATAACTAGCAAAATACCGTTTCCTGTTTCTATAGCTAGCAAAATACTGTTTCCTGTTTCTATAGCTAGCAAAATACCTTTCCTGTTTCTACAGCTAGCAAAATACTGTTTCCTGTTTCTATAGCTAGCAAAAAAACGTTTCCTGTTTCTACAGCTAGCAAAATACTGTTTCCTGTTTCTATAGCTAGTAAAATACCGTTTCCTGTTTCTACAGCTAGCAAAATACCAATTCCTGTTACTATGGCTAGCAAAATACCGTTTCCTGTTTCTATAGCTAGCAAAATACTGTTTCCTGTTTCTATAGCTAGTAAAATACTGTTTCCTGTTTCTATAGCTAGTAAAATACTGTTTCCTGTTTCTATAGCTAGTAAAATACAGTTTCCTGTTTCTATAGCTAGCAAAATATAATTTCCTGTTTGTACAGCTAGCAAAATACCGTTTCCTGTTTCTATATCTGGCAAAATACCGTTTCCTGTTACTATAGCTAGGAAAATGTGATATAAATCTGAATCTGGATTGAGAAAATCAGATTTTTTAACCTGATTCTGGATCATGTTCTGATCTGATTTCCTCTTCTGGTGTGAATGGTTAAATCTGCAGTTAAATCTGCTTCTGATTTCATGGAATCTGATTGAAACTGTTCAGTTTGGTTTTGATTTGTTCTGACTTGGTTATTATAAAGCCTCTGGTTTGAGCTTGAAGAGTACAAGGTGGTGTTAGGAATTATTTCTTGGTCGTGGTGATGAACGTAAGAAGAAAGCAGCAACAAACTACGTCTCAGGATTCAATGAGTATTTAATACAGTTCAGCGCTGAAAGGGAGAAATATCCGGCAGCATCTCTGCCTACGAGGATAATCTAAAGAACACCAAGCAGATACAGTTCCTTTATACAGATATTCATGTGATATTTTACATAGACCCTTTCATCCCCCTCAGCCTCTGTCTGTCGTCCCTATGTTAATTGAGTTGAGTGGAAGTAGTTCTGTCTCACCTTCCTCTAGACCTGTGAACACCATGTCTCCTGTGCTAATTTCCAATTGATTAAAAGGCAACCAAACGGCCTGTATTGTATTGTAGAAGAGGCCTCCAGACGGCCTTAGTGTATTGTATTTTAGTGTCTTGCCGAGACAAGACAATCTTGCCTCGGCCAAATATACAATTCCCAACAGTGGTCACTGCCTATGTTTTACATTTTTAAATTTGATCGCTTTCATGTCAAACAATTCCTCCTTTTCTCAGGGTGAAAAGCCTCTGAAACATTCAGACCATCATGGACAATTAAACCAGACTGATGAAATTATTTTGGTGTCAGCAGCTCTTTAAAGCAGGGTGACCCCCCCCCCCCCCCACACACACACCCTAATCAATGGTAGGGAGACTCTGGCAGACATTACTGACTTTGAATGATCTCATTATCAATAGATAACATATATCATTTCAAGATCGTGACTTAATAGTCTGGCTATCTATAGATAACAAATGAATCCTAACTTTTGTCCCATTGTCCCACGATTAAGTCATGATCACAAGATGAAGTTTGATATCTGCAGAAAATGAGATAATGAATCTGTCATCTTGACATAATGAGATAATCAAGTTGTGATGTCTGAAGATCATTTAGTCTAAAATATAATCCATGAGCATATATATACATATACTGTATATATATATATGGAAAATGTGCTTTACTGTAGCGAGCCAGCTAGCTCAGTGGCTACAGCTAGTTGCATGTGATATGATTGGAAGTTTGACTGTTTCTTATTCTGTTCTTATTCTCTCAGTCAAGCTGTCTGTCTTCATATATAACTGTCTGTCTCTCAGTCAAGCTGTCTGTCTTCATATATAACTGTCTGTCTCTCTGTCAAGCTGTCTGTCTTCATATAGAACTGTCTTTCTTCCCAGCTGTATATCTACCTGTCTGTCTGCCTGTGTGTGATCTGTCTGTCTCTCTGAGTCTGACAGTTCAAAACAGTAAAGTACACATATTTTGAAATGCTGTTTTGTTGAAACAATGTTGAACATTAACTGTGTGTGTGTGTGTGTGTGTGTGTGTGTGTGTGTGTGTGTAGGCGGGATGTGATTTGAAAGGCATGTGGGAAATTCAAGCATCCAATTCCAGTAAATTGCGACATTATGACAAAAATAATATATACACACACAGTGTGTACATTTGTTCAGCTTATTGATCACACAGTCTATGAAGGGACAAAGTGTGTGTGTGTGTGTGTGTGTGTGTGTGTGTGTGTGTGCCCACATTGAGGAGGAGCTAATGATTGATTGATGACATCATAGCTCTGAATAGAACAGACACCTATCAATCAGTCCAGTCTCTCCTTCTACTTCATGAAGAGAGACAGCACCCGTCTCTCTCTCTACCTCTCTCTCTCTCTTATCGTTCCATCGTAGAGACAGAAGGTTTTTATCGTCCGTCAGAAGAGAACAAATCCGTTTTGGATTGGAGAAATCTTTATTGAACTTTATTGTGAAACGTTGAGGAGCCAGGATGAGACCAGCGGGGGTTTCTCTTCTCGTGGTGTTTCTCCTCGTCTCTCCCTCCAACATGGTAAGATACTAATAATGACATGATAAAGCGTTGTATGGTTTCATATCCAAGATGGACTTTCTACTTTCTATTTCTCAATAGGCCTACTAGGTAGGTAGGAAGGGTAGGCTGCATCAGACACCCTAGGCATTATGGGAGTTGTGAGACATTGCACAGCGATAGGCTACATGGAATAATTGTAGTTGTGTTATTTCAGCAGAATAAACCACACAATACGTGACCGCAGGGATGGTGTGAAAGGAACGCCACCTTAAGGCAGGCCAGCGGTACTACAATGTATATTAGAAAACTGAACTGGCCTCCATTACAGACTTCACCATCTGCACAGAACCAGGTCAAATAGAAGCAGCACAGCATCACATCACACAAACCTGAGATACATAAATGGCTCTTACTTTTAGAAGAGTTTCTGACTTGACTTAGTCTGTGCAAACTGATGTATCAAGTCCTCAAAGTCATTCAGGCTCAGAGTTGGGCTGCTGGACCTGGACCTGGACCTGGACCTGGACCTGGACCTGGACCTGGACCTGGACCTGGACCTAGACCTGTGTGACTCAAGTTCCCTCCCGCCTCCTTGGGGCTAATGTTAGCCACTGCAACCAAGCTAAAGTTAGCTTCACTGCTGCTAGCCTCTGTTGCTAGCGGTGGGGCTCCGACAGTCCCAACTTGTTTACGGACAAAAAAAACGGGATATTTTGGGAACATTTTGAATTGTCGCAGTACCAACGTACCCACGTAGGTACTGCAACAGTCAGTGTGTTACTACAACATCTTAACCTGCAGAGGGCGCTCTGGCATCTGTCCACCTCTATCCACCGCTAGAGCGATTCTATTCTAAATTCTATTCACCATTCTAACTGTTCTATTCTAAATCTACTTTGTTCTCCTCCAGGAGAGTCCAGAGGAGTTGAAGCAGCCATCAACTATAGAGCACCAGATCCATCCACCAGATCCATCGTTCCTAGGCCCTCCCACCACTACCCACGCCCCTCCCACCACTAGCACCACACCTTCCACCACTAGCACCGCCCCTCCCACCACTAGCACCACACCTTCCACCACTAGCACCACCCCTCCCAGTAATAACCCCGCCCCCACCCCAAGACCCCAGAAGACAGATGCATTTCTGGGACCAATTAAATGTCTGGAGGAGAAGTAGGTGTCCTCTGCCTGTCTATCTACCTACCTGTCTATCTATCTACCTGTCTATCTATCTATCTATCTATCTACCTGTCTATCTATCTACCTACCTGTCTATCTATCCACCTGTCTATCTATCTACCTGTCTATCTACCAGGTTGACTCGTGCATCATGTGACCGGGTGTTTTGTTCTCCATGGGAGCGTTGCATCGAGGGACGTTGTTCCTGTAAACTGGCCTATTTGTGTCCTAGAGAGGGCATGGCCTCAGTCTGTGGGCGGGA
>JAXDDX010000247.1:275000-282500 GCA_034670405.1 Hoplostethus atlanticus
CAGGGGACTTTTCAAAACAGCATGTAGAATCAAACGTTTTTTGAAAAAGGAAACTACAGAAAAAGGGGGGTACTTCCAGATTTCACATTTTTTCGGCTACTAAAGTCAATTGTAACATGTGGAACATGTATAAGGGCCAGGAATAAGCCGTTTTCCTTAATAGGTCCTCTTTAATGTCTCCTTTAATGTCTCCTTTAACCCCCCAGAAACAATGTCTCCTTTAATGTCTCCTTTAATGTCTCCTTTAACCCCCCAGATACAATGTCTTCTTTAATGTCTCCTTTAATGTCTCATTCAACCCCCCAGGTACAATGTCTCCTTTAATGTCTATTTAATGTCTCCTTTAATGTCTCATTCAACCCCCCAGGTACAACGCCACCTCCTATCAGAACGACATAGCTCTGGTGCAACTGAAGAAGCTGCCGTTTAAGGACTATTGTTTCCTGGAGAACCCGGCGGTCAGCGCTGTCTGTGTGCCCTGGACCAACCAGCTCTTCCAGCCAAACCACACCTGTAGCATCTCTGGATGGGGACGAACCAGAGGTACCACGCCCTGCTTCACCCTGCCACAGTGCCCTGGAGCAACACACCGAGGACAGACAGATAGACAGAAAGAGAGACAGACAGATAGATAGCTGTCCGGTTTCATTCTAGTATGGTGCTGAATATTGTGATCATGTGTGCTGATGCGTTTTTAAAGGGGCTTCCCAGGTTTTCTTGCTGAGCTGGACTGCTTTCTGTGGACTACAAGGTAGTTGCCAAGTGCCTTGCCAAAATACATTGACTATGTGCTGCACCAGGACCAATCACATGGCATGCCTGGGCGGTCTGGACTCTGGGGTTATCTCTTTGGATCAAGAGAAAGCATTTGACAGAGTGGACCATGTGTATTTATTCAGAGTGTTAACCAGGTTTTATTTCAGTGGTCATTACATTACATTACATCACATTACATTACATTCCAGTCATTTAGCAGACACTTTTATCCAAAGTCAGGGTAGTGTTTCTGGAAGAGGAAGGGTCAGGGTAGTGTCTCTTGAAGAGGAAGAGTCAGGGTAGTGTCTCTTGAAGAGGAAGAGTCAGGGTAGTGTTTCTTGAAGAGGAAGGGCCAGGGTAGTGTTTCTGGAAGAGGAAGGGTCAGGGTAGTGTTTCTGGAAGAGGAAGGTTCAGGGTAGTGTTTCTTGAAGAGGAAGGGTCAGGGTAGTGTCTCTTGAAGAGGAAGAGTCAGGGTAGTGTTTCTTGAAGAGGAAGGGTCAGGGTAGTGTTTCTGGAAGAGGAAGGGTCAGGGTAGTGTTTCTTGAAGAGGAAGAGTCAGGGTAGTGTTTCTGGAAGAGGAAGGGTCAGGGTAGTGTTTCTTGAAGAGGAAGGGTCAGTGTAGTGTTTCTGGAAGAGGAAGGGCCAGGGTAGTGTTTCTGGAAGAGGAAGGGTCAGGGTAGTGTTTCTGGAAGAGGAAGGGTCAGGGTAGTGTCTCTTGAAGAGGAAGAGTCAGGGTAGTGTTTCTTGAAGAGGAAGGGTCAGGGTAGTGTTTCTGGAAGAGGAAGGGTCAGGGTAGTGTTTCTTGAAGAGGAAGGGTCAGGGTAGTGTTTCTGGAAGAGGAAGGGTCAGGGTAGTGTTTCTTGAAGAGGAAGGGTCAGGGTAGTGTTTCTGGAAGAGGTGGGTTTTCAGCCTGGTGGAAGATGGGCAGCGACTCTGCTGTCCTGACATCAGTGGAGAGTTCATTCTACCACTGTGGGGCCAGAACAGAGAAGAGCCATGACCGTGTAGATCGGCCCCCAGGGGCCTCTGAGCGACAGGGCAACCAGTCACCTCAAGGCAGCAGAGCGAAGTGGGCGGGGGTGTAAGGCTTGATCATAGCCTGGAGGTAAGAATGAGCTGTTCCTTTCACTGCCCTATAGGCTAGCACCAGGGTCTTGAACTGGATGAGCTGCCTCAGGGAGCCAGTGTAGAGAACGGAGAAGGGTAGTTGTATGGGAGAACTTGGGGAGGTTGAACACCAGACGAGCTGCAGCTTTCTGAACAAGCTCCAGAGGTCTGATGGCAGACGCCGGGACAGCAAGGAGGGAGTTGCAGTAGTCCAGGCGGGAGATGACAAGAGCCTGGATGAGCACCTGCACTGTCTCATCAGTGAGGAAGAGGAGAATCCTCCTGATGTAGAGGAGGAATCTGGGTGTTTACCTGGGTGTACTAGGTTGCAAGAAATTGTAGGTGCTAGTAGGTCTGGTAGCTTCCTCCCTGTGGCAAAGGGCAGCTGTGCTCTCTGGTGATGTACTCAATGGCCATGGTTGTGGTTGTTGAATTGTGTGTGTGTGTCTCTCTCTCTCTCTCTCTCTCCAGATGGTTAATCTCTCTCTCTCTCTCTCTCTCTCTCTCTCTCTCTCTCTCTCTCTCTCTCTCGCTCTCTCTCTAGATGGTTCGCCAGTTTGGTTCTTGAGCTGGGCGAATGTCTCTCTCATCAACGACTGTCAGATATTCTACAAAGATCGCTTCAAACCAGGCATGATGTGTGCAGGTTTGTGTTGTCATAACCCGGCTCAGAGGCCATGACAAAAACGGGAAAAGGACACAAAATACCGATAAACTATTTATTTAACAAAACAATTAAATGAAAGGTAACTGCTGATGTGGGGTGTGGTAGTCAGTGACATCAGTAGTGTTCATGTGGATGCGTGTGAATAGTGTAGGGTAAGGAGTAGAAACAAAACAAAGGCTAAACAAAACAAAAGAGTTGCGTGCTGGCAGGGAAGAGAGAGAGAGCGACTGGAAGCTGGGACTTTTATATCTGGTAGATCACTGGGCCCTGGTATTCCAGATCACGTTGGCCACAGCAATCAGCTCCTCCGGCACCTCAAGACAACATGGTAGATAATAACAATTACAGTACATATACACATGCAGACTAAGCAGGGGCCGTCACAGTGTGTATGGATGTACTATATACGTACTTTTAAAATATATATAAATATATATATATATAGGGGAGTCTAGATGTTAGCGGTGCTGGTTTCTACGATAACTGTAAGTCCCCATATCCTTGATTAGACCAGATTTGTGGATGCCGGGACCTGTACAGGTACCAAATTGTGTGTGCTTGTGTTTGTTTCTGTGTGTGTGTGTGTGTGTGTGTGTGTGTGTGTGTGTGTGTGTGTGTGTGTGTGTGTGTGTGTAGGGGATCTGGAAGGCAATGTGGACTCCTGTCAGGGTGATAGTGGAGGCCCTCTGGTGTGTGAGGATGATCTGGGTGTTTCCTACCTGTGGGGAATCGTCAGCTGGGGGGAGCGATGTGGTCAACCTGGCTTCCCTGGGGTCTACACACAGGTAAAATAAAATAAATAATATATATACTTTATATAAATATATACTTTATAATAGATATATACACATACAAGTAATAAAATAAAATGCAATATATACACACAGCTAAAGTAGTAATAAAAAACTATATTCTATATAATACATATATATATATACACACAGGACTGGAAAAAAAATCATATAATATATCATATGATACATACTGTATAACACATATATACACAGATATTAATATGGTCAAATACTAATAAAATATACTGTGTGTAATACATAATATATACTGTATACTGCACCTAGAGATAAAATAATATACAGTATGTACACACAGGCAACGTAATATACCATCAATTTATAGAATGTCTGTCTCTCTCTCTCTGTCTGTCTGTCTGTCTCTCTCTCCCAGGTTGCTCATTACTTTGAGTGGATCAGACTTTATACAGGCTGGCCTGCTGTCACTAGATTCAACTCCTGATGTCACACCATGTAGACCAGACCAGGGGTTCTCAACTCTTATCATTATCTTATCTTATCATTCTGTCTAGGCCAAGAGGCAGTCACCGTATTCCTCCATTTATATAGGCCTGATAAAATAAAATAATAAAATAAAATAAGTCTAAGGGACAAGTAAAAAGGACAAGTAAATTCAGGTCAGCTGTTCTAACAGAGGGACGGTCTTTATTATATATACAAAAAGACATTTCCCGGTTAATGTGAGTGAAACATGCTGTCACAAATAGCGTCGTGCTGGCCTTTCGGTCGATACCCTAATGTGATTGAATTCATCAAAAGACCCTCAGGTGCAGAACGATAGCGTTGGACAGCGGCACATTGCGCAACATTTTACAGAAATGCGGCCAGCAGGACGCTATTTGTGACGGCATGTTTCACACATTAACCAGGAAATGTCCACATTTAGCAGATTTACTTTGGGAAATGGGAACATTTACCAGGGAGTTGTGAAATTTACCACTTTCCCACATTTACCGTAACACACACACATATGTGTGTGTGTGTGTTAGTGAACATTCTATGAACAATCTGTTTTTTTCATGCTTGCGGACCACCGGCATTTTTTGATCGTAGGCTTGCGGCCCAAAAGCAGGTGCTCGAGGCCCACTTGTGGTTGAGAATCCCTGGACTAGACTAACTAGCCAGACCAGACTAACCAGGACAGTTTTTAGCTGTAGCTTCCTGTTACACTTACAGGTTTCTATGTATGAGGTTTCTATTTCACCAGGCTAGCTGTGTGCCAATGAACACTGTAATTGTTTATTGTCAATAAATCTTTGAATTGAGATGAAAAGCTCATGTCTGTGTTTCCTGTTTCTATAGCTAGCAAAATACTGTTTCCTGTCTCTACAGCTAGCAAAATACCGTTTCCTGTTTCTATAGCTAGTAAAATACTGTTTCCTGTTTCTATAGGTAGCAAAATACCGTTTCCTGTTTCTATAGCTAGTAAAATACTGTTTCCTGTTTCTATAGCTAGCAAAATACCTTTTCCTGTTACTATAACTAGCAAAATACTGTTTCCTGTTTCTATAGCTAGCAAAATACCGTTTCCTGTTACTATAACTAGCAAAATACCGTTTCCTGTTTCTATAGCTAGTAAAATACTGTTTCCTGTCTCTACAGCTAGTAAAATACCGTTTCCTGTTTCTATAGCTAGTAAAATACCGTTTCCTGTCTCTACAGCTAGCAAAATACCGTTTCCTGTTTCTATAGCTAGTAAAATACCGTTTGCTGTTTCTATAGCTAGCAAAATACCGTTTCCTGTTTCTATAGCTAGCAAAATACCGTTTCCTGTTACTATAACTAGCAAAATACCGTTTCCTGTTTCTATAGCTAGTAAAATACCGTTTCCTGTTTCTATAGCTAGCAAAATACCGTTTCCTGTTACTATAACTAGCAAAATACCGTTTCCTGTTTCTAAAGCTAGTAAAATACCGTTTCCTGTTTCTATAGCTAGCAAAATACCGTTTCCTGTTACTATAACTAGCAAAATACCGTTTCCTGTTTCTATAGCTAGCAAAATACCGTTTCCTGTTACTATAACTAGCAAAATACCGTTTCCTGTTTCTATAGCTAGCAAAATACCTTTTCCTGTTACTATAACTAGCAAAATACCATTTCTTGTTTCTATAGCTAGTAAAATACCGTTTCCTGTTACTATAACTAGCAAAATACCGTTTCCTGTTTCTATACCTATCAAAATACCGTTTCCTGTTACTATAACTAGCAAAATACCGTTTCCTGTCTCTACAGCTAGCAAAATACCGTTTCCTGTTTCTATAGCTAGCAAAATACCGTTTCCTGTTACTATAACTAGCAAAATACCGTTTCCTGTTTCTATAGCTAGCAAAATACTGTTTCCTGTCTCTACAGCTAGTAAAATACCGTTTCCTGTTTCTATAGCTAGTAAAATACCGTTTGCTGTTTCTATAGCTAGCAAAATACCGTTTCCTGTTTCTATAGCTAGCAAAATACCGTTTCCTGTTACTATAACTAGCAAAATACCGTTTCCTGTTTCTATAGCTAGCAAAATACTGTTTCCTGTCTCTACAGCTAGTAAAATACCGTTTCCTGTTTCTATAGCTAGTAAAATACCGTTTGCTGTTTCTATAGCTAGCAAAATACCGTTTCCTGTTTCTATAGCTAGCAAAATACCGTTTCCTGTTACTATAGCTAGCAAAATACCGTTTCCTGTTTCTACAGCTAGCAAAATACCGTTTCCTGTTTCTATAGCTAGCAAAATACCGTTTCCTGTTACTATAACTAGCAAAATACCGTTTCCTGTTTCTATAGCTAGTAAAATACCGTTTCCTGTTTCTATAGCTAGCAAAATACCGTTTCCTGTTACTATAACTAGCAAAATACCGTTTCCTGTTTCTATAGCTAGTAAAATACCGTTTCCTGTTTCTATAGCTAGAAAAATACCGTTTCCTGTTACTATAACTAGCAAAATACCGTTTCCTGTTTCTATAGCTAGCAAAATACCGTTTCCTGTTACTATAACTAGCAAAATACCGTTTCCTGTTTCTATAGCTAGCAAAATACCTTTTCCTGTTACTATAACTAGCAAAATACCATTTCCTGTTTCTATAGCTAGTAAAATACCGTTTCCTGTTACTATAACTAGCAAAATACTGTTTCCTGTTTCTATACCTATCAAAATACCGTTTCCTGTTACTATAACTAGCAAAATACCGTTTCCTGTCTCTACAGCTATCAAAATACCGTTTCCTGTTTCTATAGCTAGCAAAATACCGTTTCCTGTCTCTACAGCTAGTAAAATACCGTTTCCTGTTTCTATAGCTAGTAAAATACCGTTTCCTGTTTCTATACCTAGCAAAATACCGTTTCCTGTTTCTATAGCTAGCAAAATACCGTTTCCTGTTTCTATACCTAGCAAAATACCGTTTCCTGTCTCTACAGCTAGCAAAATACCGTTTCCTGTTTCTATAGCTAGTAAAATACCGTTTCCTGTTTCTATACCTAGCAAAATACCGTTTCCTGTTTCTACAGCTAGCAAAATACCGTTTCCTGTTACTATAACTAGTAAAATACCGTTTCCTGTTTCTACAGCTAGCAAAATACCGTTTCCTGTTTCTATAGCTAGCAAAATACCGTTTCCTGTTACTATAACTAGCAAAATACCGTTTCCTGTTTCTATAGCTAGCAAAATACCGTTTCCTGTTTCTATAGCTAGCAAAATACCGTTTCCTGTTACTATAACTAGCAAAATACCGTTTCCTGTTTCTATAGCTAGTAAAATACCGTTTCCTGTTTCTATAGCTAGCAAAATACCGTTTCCTGTTACTATAACTAGCAAAATACCGTTTCCTGTTTCTATAGCTAGCAAAATACCGTTTCCTGTTACTATAACTAGCAAAATACCGTTTCCTGTTTCTATAGCTAGCAAAATACCTTTTCCTGTTACTATAACTAGCAAAATACCGTTTCCTGTTTCTATAGCTAGCAAAATACCTTATCCTGTTACTATAACTAGCAAAATACCGTTTCCTGTTTCTATAGCTAGTAAAATACCGTTTCCTGTTACTATAACTAGCAAAATACTGTTTCCTGTTTCTATAGCTATCAAAATACCGTTTCCTGTTACTATAACTAGCAAAATACCGTTTCCTGTCTCTACAGCTAGCAAAATACCGTTTCCTGTTTCTACAGCTAGCA
>JAXDDX010000247.1:287500-297500 GCA_034670405.1 Hoplostethus atlanticus
GGTTGTGATTGGCAGGTGTGGGCGTGGCTTAGGGTGTGGCCTATTACATAACGGTTGATAAAGGTGTTACAGAGGGACTAATGCCTGTTGTCGAGATGGGGATGCTAGAGTTTTATAAACGTGGAATTTATTCTATATTTATTTATTATTATTATTATTATTATTAGTAGTAGTAGTAGTAGTAGTATTTATTTTATCCTTATTCATTATTTATTTACTTCTTCTCCCCCTTTCGACCTGGAAGGAGGGAGGGTAAGACACACACACACACACACACACACACACACACACAGACACACAGGTTGTACCTCGTCCAGGTGAGTGGATGTTGTATGTGATGTCATTGATGACAAGTTGGAAATCTTTATTTAAAACTGTATCCATACAGGTGGTGGAAGATACCTTCAGTCCATCTAGGAGAAGAGAGGAGGAGGAGAGTTTTCATCTTCACATGCATGTGTGTGTGCGTGTGTGTGTGCATGTGTGTGTGCATGTGTGTGTGCGTGTGTGTGTGTGTGCATGTGTGTGTGCGTGTGTGTGTGCATGTGTGTGTGCGTATGTGTGTGTGTGTGTGTGTGTGTGTGCATGTGTGTGTGCGTATGTGTTTGTGTGTGTGTTACCGCTGGTCAGCAAGGCGGCGGTGTGCACCCCGGGGTCCTCGGCTGTGATGTCACGCAGCAGGTCGCCCACCGTGGTCAACATGGGCGTCAGCGTGAAGCGACACTCCTCACCGACAGGAAGACGGAGAGACAAGACCGGACGACCGCGACTGTAACGAATGGACACATCTGAGAGAGAGAGACAGGGAGAAAGAGAGAGACAGGGAGGATGATAGGGGGAGAGAGAGAGAGACAGGGAGAGAGAGAGAAAGAGTTATGAGCTACCAGACCCAGTACATCGCTCTGACTGATATAAACATTGATGTCGTCAGCATAGGCTGAGACCACCAGTGGTAGGGAGACCTGGTGATCCGGTGGTCTCTAAGTCTGCACAATAAGAGTTCTACTGCCAGACAATAGAGCTGGCCTGAGATGAGAGAGAGAGAGAGAGAGAGAGAGAGAGAGAGAGAGAGGGGGGGGAGGGAGGGGTAATACTAGTAACGTTAGTATTACCTGTGGACCGACGCTGACTGCTGTAACTGGACACAAACCAGGCAGACCAGTATACTCTCAGTGGACTGGACTGGGAAGAGAGAGGGAGAGAGAGAGAGAGAGAGAAGCAGACAGACAGAAAGAGAGAGAGACAGGCAGAGAGGCAGACAGGGAGATAAATAACTCTTGAAACAAGTTGAAGTGTATTGAAACAAATAATCTCACTACTCTAAGTTACTTTCACCAGTTTTAACATTTCAGCTCTGAATAAAAGATTAAAGGTTCTCATGTATCTTTTTAACATCAATGGACCCCGTGGAATAGAGGCTAGTAGAGGCTGGTAGAGGCTGGTAGAGGCTGGTAGAGGCTGGCAGAGGCTAGTAGAGGCTAGTAGAGGCTGGTAGAGGCTAGTAGAGGCTGGTAGAGGCTGACAGGCTAGTAGAGGCTAGCAGAGGCTGGTAGAGGCTGGTAGAGGCTGGTACTGGTGGAGTTATACTGATGACTCTACATTAATTATGATTTATTGATGGTCAAATGAAACACAGAGGAACTTTAAGCACAACAACAACTCGTCTAACCTCCAACGACAGCCGACAACCAACGCTTCCTGCCTGTAGGAACGACTGTACTTCTGGGTGTGGATGTCTTCTGCAAGTATGTGTGTGAATGGAATGGGTGTGGTGGCTGCATGCCATAACAGGTCTGAACATTCCACTGTCCACACACAAACACACACACACACACACACACACACACACACTAGGTCTCTCTCTCCCATTTCACCAACAGAAGTGTCCTGTTGTTGAGAATTGAGCAAATTTTTTTGTTTGTTGTTTGACTCCTCATTCTTCTTGACCTCTCTGCTGCATTCGACACAGTCTGCCACGCCATCCTCCTGGACCTCACTGCTACTGCTCTCTCTTGGATCAGTTTGTCACCATCGGCAGCTCCAGTTCCCCCCAGTCAATCAGGGTGTACCCCAAGGCTCTGTGCTTGGACCACTTTCATTCACCATCTACATGCTCCCCCATGGCCAGATCATCCACCCAGATCCATCCTATCTTTAACTTCCTACAGTCTGCATGCAGCTTACTGTCATGGATGTTAAACACACACACACACACACACACACACACACACACACACACACCTCTCCAGCCAGGCCTTTGGACCCAGCTGCTGAATTGTGGTCCTCTGCTTTTTTGCCTTTATGTCCTTTGTCTGTCTTATTGTCTTCCTACTTTTTAGCCTGGTTGTTTTTTGTTTTTCACCTTATCTAGTTATTCTCTCTTCTACTGTTAAGTGCCTTGGGTACCTTGAAAAAATGAAAGTTATTATTATTATCATTATTATTAGTAGTAGTATTATTACAATAATGTTAATATAATGATGTTAATATAATGATGTTAATATAATAATGTTGATATAATGATGTTAATATAATAATGTTAATATAGTGATCTTAATATAATAATGTTAATATAATGATGTAAATATAATAATGTTAATCTAATAATGTTAATATAATGATGTAAATATAATAATGTTGATATACTGATGTAAATATAATAATCTTGATATAATGATCTTAATATAATAATGTTAATATAATGATCTTAATATAATAATCTTAATATAGTGATCTTAATATAATGTTAAGATAATGATCTTAATATAATAATGTTAATATAGTGATCTTAATATAATAATGTTAATATAAAGATCTTAATATAAAGATCTTAATATAATAATGTTAATATAGTGATCTTAATATAATAATGTTAATATAATGATCTTAATATAATAATGTTAATATAATAATGTTAATATAATGATCTTAATATCATCATCTATTGTTTAAACAAGATTCATATTTTAAAAGAGTTTGAGACTATGTGACATTTTGCAGTGTGACATCAGGTTGATAGATCTATCGTCGGTTAGAGGCGTAAATCTGATGTCAGTACTGTTTGATCCTGGAATCTCTTCTGTATATAATAAAGTGTGGCATGCATGTCAAGTAAAGTATATATACTTTAACTAGTATTAGTCATCTTACCGAGTATATCCTGGGGAGCAAACGGCAGCAGAAACCAAGTTTGGGAAGTCTGTGTAACAAAGTCATGATGAGAGTGAACAGAAAAGAAGAAAACTGGTTCCGAACGTCAGCAGGACTGTTGTGAACCAGCAGACAGGAAACAGGTTTCAGACCAGACACCTGGAAGGGGAGTCTGGGAAGTTAACCCCGTCCTGACCACAGGAGTCGGACGTCTCACTGGGGTGGATTAAAGCTGCTCTGTGTTTCATTTCACCATCTACGTTAGCTAGTGTGCTAATCAGACGTGTTAACAACAAGACAGTGGTGGCTAGTTGACCAGATACTATATATATATTATATATATATTATCAACTAGCTAGCTAACAGACTGACACCTCAACACAAAGTACAAGTACCAAAGGGGTTTATGGGAAATGTGGTCTTGATTTGGAGAAACACAAAATTCTACATTAAAGGGAGGGAAGGGTGGTGATAGAGAAAGAATAAGGATGGAAGGAACAGTAACTCTCTCTCTCTCTCTCGCTCTCTCTCTCTCTCTCTCTCTCTCTCTCTCTCTCTCACACTCCACCAGTCGCAGTTCCAGATGTGACCTCAGGGTGGTGGTGTAATCCTTTTATTACACCTCTCTCTCTTTCCTCATCTTTTTTTCTCCTTCTCTAAAATAGAAACTCAGATTCAGTCATTTCCATCTGTTTCTACTTACATCGACAGCTGAACACACACACACACACACACACACACACACTCTCTCTCTCTATCTCTTTCTCTCTCTCTCTGCATTATAATGTGAGTGTAATGGATGAAACAGCCAGCAGCATCGATACTGAACTCAATGTAAAACCCTGAACCAGGGCTATTACCTGTGTGTGTGTGTGTGTGTGTGTGTGTGTGTGATGATACTGGTTCAGTGGGGAATAACTGTTAATAATTCTATTATAATTGTAATCATGTGAAGTTTGTTGTCCTGAAACATCCATCTTCATACAGTGTATCACCATCTATCTTCAACTTCCTACAGCTTACTGTCATGGATGTTAAACACACACACACACACACACACACACGTCAGCTACGTGAGTGTCAGAAGGTTAACGGTTACGAAGATTTAGTACTTAATTGTCGTCAAGATATGGTGATATGTAAAAATGGTGTGTGTGTGTGTGTGTGTGTTTGTGTGTGTGTGTGTGTGTGTGTGTGTGTGTGTGTTTAAGGTGTCTGTTTTAATTGTGCTGATACCATCAGAGCTGCAATAATCAGATAAGAGCTGAAAGAAATGAACACACACTCGTCTTACGTCACCCGTATCACATTTACACCTCACACACACCAATTTACTTGTTTTCTTCACCTGCAGCTGTGTGTGTGTGTGTGTGTGTGTGTGTGTGTGTGTGTGTGTGTGTGTGTGTGTGTGCGTGCGTGCGTGTGTGAAACCACATATTCACTCTTTCCTGTCCTTTTTTATTCAGAGATATAGAAAGGTGGAAAAACTGAGAAAGAAAGAAAGAAAGAAAGAAAGAAAAAACAAAACATAAAGAAAAGGAGAGGAAAAGAGAAAGAACAAGAGAGAGTAATAGAGAGAGAGAGAGAGAGAGAGAGAGAGGTTAACAATAGGTAAGCTGATCTGTGAATGCAGTGATTGTCTATAGTTTATGAATGGCAAAGACACACACACACACACACACACACACACACACACACACACACACACACACAGGCATATCATATTAATCCATCCAGGTAACATTACACTTTATTATCAACCTTTATTTACACAGGGAAGGTTGACAAAGCCCTTGACCGTCCAACCCTGTGAGCACGTGAACGCATCCCGCCGTCCCGTTCTCCCGATATGACTTGAACGCATCATCCTGACCCCTGACCCCAAAATGGCTCCAGGTTCGAGTGATTATCAACAACATGTCTTCACCTTTCTATTCTTGTGAGGACACTTGGTCTGTTTTCACACACACACACACACACACACACACACACACACACAGATCACTGTTTATGTCTTTATATCAGATAAATTATTATTATGTGATCTTCTACGGAAACTAACACTCCTACTGTCTATTCTATTCTATTCTATTCTATCGTTTAAGTCTGTAAACGACACTAGCTGCTCCCTCTGGTCAGACGGCTAACAGGCTAACAACATATAACAACAGTCTGTCTGTCTCTCTACCTGTCTCTCTACCTGTCTCTCTCTCTCGGGGTACAATAACATGAAAGTGAATGAGAACATTCTTTCTGTTTTTGGTACCTGAGAGTAGAAAAGTATTTTTCTCTTTCTTCTTTTCTTATAAAGGCAATACAGATTTATTACACAAATGATGCCCACCCCCCCCCCCCCCCTCTCTTTGTGACACACACACACACACTGTAAACTCATGTAAATTGTAATGAAGTCATTTTGCATTTTCTCCTCTAGTTTCTTTCTTTTATTTCAAAAAAGAAAATTGAAACAAATCCAGTTGGAATGTTGCTCAGTATTTCTGTCATATTGTGTTTTATTGTGTTTTATTGTGTTTTTCAGACTGAATATATAAAATGTGATAACAAGAGAAACATCTAGTATCTATAAATACAGTTATAAATGCTTAGAGAAATACAAAAAGCTAAATAATAAAAGATGATGAAATAAAATACAATAATTAAATAAGTAATAATAGTAAAAAAACAAAAACAAAACCTGAACAGAGTTTAGGGTCACTAACTACACCAGGCCTGAAGTAACTATTATATGTTTGATTCATACCGTGTATTGTTTTCATGTTACTTGTATTGGTAGTACATTATGACGAGTTTAATGTACTTAGAAATAAATATTACATCTCAGTAGGAAGTTACAACTGTGAGTAATAAGTGTGTCAACCTGCCCCGGTCTCCCCTACTGACGCTGCACTCTCTCGGCGTATCGATGGCTGCCGGTGAGGAGCGCGCGAGCCGGGTATCGATGTGTGTGTTTGTGTATGTGTGTGTGTGTGTGGAGGAGGGGGTGCGTGGCCGGGAGGAGTCACGAGCACACACCTTCTCTTTCTCACACACACACACACATACAAAAAGTTGTGATTGTGGGCGTTGGCTGCGCGTGTTGGTGGCTATAAACCGGAGGGTCTCGAGACATCACCTGTCATTCCAACAGTCCGCGCGCAGCATCCTGAGTCGTCTTGTTCCGTTCTGCTGCGCCGGGAAGAAAACGGGATTTAGTTTTTTAGTTTTTCATTTTGTCTTTCACCTTTTATTTTCTGAGGAAACAAAGACGCTCTGCAAATAAAAGGTACGAACCGGGAACTTTCCTACATGTCCGGTACCGTTTTCCATCGTTATATGAAGAGAGACTTTAGAAGATGATCTGAGTTCATGTTTTATTAAATGCAGCCTTCTGTTTCCCTCCAGGCATGAGTTCTCCGTTGATGCTGGTGTGTCTCGTGCTGGTGTCTGCGTGCACCGGCGGCGGGGAGGCGCGTGTCAGACTGAACTCCATCAGGACGGTGATTCTACGGGAGAGTCACGCGCTGCCGGTGAACAGGAGCACCTGGGAGCCCACCGGTAGCCTGGATCTCACGGTAACACCACTTTACATAACTTTGTGTCTGCCTGTCTGTCTGTCTGCCTGTCTGTCTGCCTGTCCCCCAAACTGCTCTCGATGGTCAGGCCAGCATGGTAGCTCACTGCCATCGGTGTGTCTGTGTGTGTGTGTGTATGAGAGGCATACATTGTAAATGGATATATAGCGCTATATAAATGCAGCCATTTACCATTTACCTGTCTGTCTCTCTGTTTTGTAACTTTAACCTGTCTCTCTCTCTCTCTCTGTAGCTCTACCAGTGTATCAGCGACCTGGAGTGCAGTGAGGGGAGTTATTGCCACGCCCCCTCCAGGGGCCACGCCCACTCCCGCTGCCAGACCTGCCGCAGGAGGAAGAGGCGTTGCCACAGAGACGGCATGTGTTGCCCCGGCAACCGCTGCAGCAACAGTAAGTAAACGCCTCAATAGAATTGAATCTTCATGGTTAATTTCTGTCTGTTTCTACTGAACTGATCATTTCATCACTGATACATCTGATTGATTTAGTGTTGAGATCATGTAGCTTGTCATAGTATCTGGTCAGCTAACATCTGGTTAGCACACTAACATGGTTCTACTGACACATTACTAACTAACATGATGATCAGATGGTTGGTAGGTTGGTGATGAACTGTAAATTCATCATGTATTTATCTTCAGTACATCTCTCTCTCTCTCTCTCTCTCTCTCTCTCTCTCTCTGTCTCTCCCCCCCCCCCCCCCCCTCTCTCTCTCTCTCTCTCGGTCCAGATGTCTGTGTTGCAGACTCGGCCAGTTTTCCATCTCAGCGGATCCCAGACATGGATGGAGGGATAAGTCTGTCGTCTAAAAAGAAAGGATGGAGGAAGAGAGGGAGAACGACCTCCAAACCCTCCATTAAAGGTACGTTTCCTCTCTCCTGCTTTTTTACATTTCTTTACTGAGGTTTATCCATCAATACTCGGACCGCCGTTCATTCAGTCGTTGGTTCATAAAACTAACTGTGTGTGTGTGTGTGTGTGTGTGTGTGCGCTCCAGGTCAGGTCGGGGATCCCTGCCTGCGTTCGTCCGACTGTTCGGAGGGTTTGTGTTGCGCCCGTCACTTCTGGGCTCGGATCTGCAAGCCGGTGTTGCAGGAGGGACAGGTTTGCACGCGACACCGGCGGAAGGCGAGCCGCGGCCTGGAGCTGTTCCAGCGCTGCCACTGCGGGGACGGACTCAGCTGCCTCGCGCTCCGGGACCCTTCGGCCTCGCCGCCGTCCTCGTCCTCGCCGCCGTCTTCGTCGCTGTTGGCGGCAGCGAAGTCAAAGTTCTCCTCGTCTCGCCACGCCTCCCCCCACTCGTCGCCGCTGTCTTCGGTGCCGTCGTCAAAGGCGGCGGCGGCGCAGCAGCCAGCGGCGAAGGCCAGGCTTCACGTCTGCCAGAGGAACTAAGGAAGGAGGGATGGATGGAAAGAGAGACTGAGGGAGGAAGGGAAGAGGGAGAGTGGTTTGACCAGGTTTGGTGACCCCCCGATGCTAATCAGCTTCCTGTCAGGCTGCATTCACAACCTGATTCTGATGTTAAAACTCTTTGTGGTTCTGATCTGGTTTCCTGCTCGTCTAGACGGACAGAAACCACTTTCACACCGTAGACAGCCAATATAATCCATGACATCCAACATGGCCGCCCGACCTGAGGACAAAGGATGCTTTTAAAAACACGCTCTGCACAAAAACACCCAGAAATCACTTCATCTCCAGCTGAATCTTCATCCTGAGTGACATCATTTCATGTTTCTGTTGTGGGAAATTTCTTTATAAAGTTTTATTTTTCTGATACTAGTCGAGTGCTTTCGCTTTATTCATCACTTTGTTAAGAAGTAAGAACGTTGAACCATGTTTCCAGGTTGAATGTGAGACGAGGCGGCTGGTTAAGGTGGTAACTTAGTGGTCAATAACATCATCTATCCATCCGGTGATGTCGCGGGAAATAAAAGACAGGGTAAACTCTGATCTCCAGTCAGTCAGCGATCACTATTATAAACAGAAGAAACACAATGACAAAGTTCCCTGATCCTCATTAGCTTGAAACAGGACGTAAACTGGATTTCACAAAGGAAAAAATGTGGTTCAGCTGAGTTTTTCCTTCCCTGTTTCCCTCTAGTGGGCGTTTCTTAGCAGCTTCAGTTTCTGGGGGAAACCAGGCCGACGGACCGACCGGGGTTCAGGTCATAGTGTCTGACCTCTGACTGCCGCCGGGCGTCGACTGGCCGGGCTGGACGCTGTGTTGAGTCAGGGGTGTGGTTTCTCTTCAGCTCAACTCTGGTTTCTCTCTCGCTGGAAACAAAAGAGAGAAATTTACGTGAGAAAAGAGAATTATTGGTCAAAGTGAAATACAGTAAGACTTCAACTGAATCCTGATCTGAAGGGAACATGAATGAAAACATAAAACTACAATAAACGGTGAAAAGTGTTAAAGGAGGAGGCCACGCCCCCTGTCTCCGCCCAAATCTCTGCGATGCATTCCATTCAAAGTTGGAGATTCCTCGGTGCGTTCCAGTGTCCAAACATCCCCACGTAAAATCCTGTTCCCGTGTGGCAGCTGATGTTGTGTCGATGCTAGCTAGCTAGTTAGCACATGTAGCATGAACATCAAACCCCAGTGTATTGTGGGTATTATGAACCAGGTGATGCTGTAGCCGCCATGGTGACGTCAGATAACCGGATCTCAGAAACACCAGGGTTGAGAAATCCAATTTCCTGCACTTTTCCTAGTAGGAAATCGGAATTCCAGACTTCCCTGTTTCCTCATTTAAAACTAGGACACTTAGATTACGCTGCTGTTGTTGTGATGTTGTGTTATTTTTCTATAAGTTGTTGTATTTTTTGTTTAAGATATCAGGAGTGATTTGTCTGCTTCGTTTCCACTGTCACCTGCTTCTCCAATGTACGGCAGCTTGTCAATCAATCAATCAATCAATCAATCAATCAATCAATGTGTGTTAACAATAAAAAAGACTTCTTCTCACGTCTTTGTGTTTAGTTTAGTTTTTTTTAACATTTTTACAGTTAATAGTGGAGAGAGGCGGGAAGATGAGGTCGGGTCTGTGACGGTAACTCTCCTGCATGTTGGTGACAGTATTGATCCAGACCCAATCGAACTCATTCAATCGGTTCACAGCGTCAGATTTCTTCTTCTACATTGAATTGAAACCTTTATTTATTCAGGGAAGACAATTGCCGCCCTGATTACAATGTAACACAAAATAGAACTATGTAACAACAACACAAGATAAAATCACAAAACAAAGTCACAAG
>JAXDDX010000247.1:300000-302500 GCA_034670405.1 Hoplostethus atlanticus
TTTCCTTCTGGTTTCTAGTCTCCTTCTCGTCTCCTTCTCGTCTCCTTCTCGTCTCGTCTCCGTCTCATTTCCGTCTCGTTTCCGTCTCATCTCTGGTTTCCTTCCGGTTTCTAGTCTCGTCTCGTCTTGTCTCGGCTCGTCTCGTCTCGTCTCGTCTCGTCTCGTCTCTGGTTTGCTTCTGGTTTCTCGTCTCGTCTCGTCTCGTCTCATTTCCGTCTCGTCTCGTCTTTGGTTTGCTTCTGGTTTGCTTCTGGTTTCTCGTCTCGTCTCGTCTCGTCTCGTCTCGTCTCGTCTCGTCTCTGGTTTACTTCTGGTTTGCTTCTGGTTTGCTTCTGGTTTCTCGTCTCCGTCTCGTCTCGTTTCCGTCTCGTCTCGTTTCCTTCTGGTTTCTCGTCTCCTTCTCGTCTCCTTCTCGTCTCCTTTCCATCTTGTCTCCGTCTCATTTCCGTCTCGTCTCGTCTCGTCTCGTCTCGTCTCGTCTCGTCTCTGGTTTACTTCTGGTTTGCTTCTGGTTTGCTTCTGGTTTCTCGTCTCCGTCTCGTCTCGTTTCCGTCTTGTCTCGTCTCATTTCCTTCTCGTCTCGTCTCGTCTCGTCTCGTCTCGTCTCGTCTCGTCTCATTTCCATCTCCGTCTCCGTCTCCGTCTCGTCTCCGTCTTGTTTCCTTCTGGTTTCTCGTCTCCTTCTCGTCTCCTTCTTGTCTCGTTTCCATCTTGTCTCCGTCTCATTTCCGTCTCGTCTCCTTCTCGTCACCGCCTCGTCTCCACACCTGCTCGTGTCCCTTTAACTCTTATCAGTGTGAAACCTGGTGGATGTGAGGTCACTTTTACAACCTACTAAAACTACAGAGGCACAAAGGGAGAGACAGACGGGAAGGACTGGTTATTATTTAACTAGTCCCCCCATATCGACTGCTCTACTAACTGAGTCTCTGTTTGTCTCACCTGAGCAGGTAAGCCTCGTCGGGTAACTTTCTTAATCTTACCAAATTCTTGGATGCTCCGGCCGGTAACCAGGCTGGTTAGTAGTTAGTTATCAACAGTAAAGTTTATTATGTTGTATATATGTTACTTCAGTTACTTCAGTTCTGATATCTGCTTGTAAAACCATGACGAGGCCCTGGCTGCTTCCTGACCCCACACTACAGGACAGATAAAGTTGATCAAGTAAACATCATGGAAAAAATTACTTTTTCACTTTGCCTACAGATGAACAGATTTACTAAGTTATGGTCAATATGGGATGAGTTAACGAACTCATAGATCCTTTGTTGTTGTGGTTTTAGTTCTGCTTAAAACTTAGATAAGTTACTGGATTGTCTCCCAACATGTTAATCATTCTAATTGAATTTAGATTGTAATATTTATACTGTTATATATTTAATATTTAATATTTATACTGTTATATATTTAATATTTAATATTTATATTGTTATATATGTCATATTTATACTGTTATATATTTAATATTTATTGTTGTATTGTTATATATTTAATATTTATACGGTTATATATTTAATATTAATATTTATGTTGTTATATATTTAATATTTCAGATTTATACTGTTATGTATTTAATATTTAATATTTATATTTCATATGTATACTGTTATATATTTAATATTTAATATTTATTGTTATACATTTAATATTTCATATTTATACTGTTATATTTAATATTTCAGATTGATATTGTTATATATTTCATATTTCATATTTATACTGTATCATTTCAAAACTAAAAAAGCTTCCCTTCATTCCTAGACAGCGTACTGGAGGTCGGCCATCCTGTCAACCAGCAGCTCTTGATTGGCTGTCACAGGCTCCGCCTCTGCAGTCACAGCAGCCAAACAAACGACAGAGATGGATCTTAGCGCCAAACACAGCCAGCGTTACCGTGGCAACAACCCCTTCGACGTCCTCGGCAACTGGGGTCATCTCCACGGTGATGACCGTAATGTGCTGGCCCTGAATGTGCTGTTGCTAGGCGACAGGCAGAGTGGGAGGAGCTCTGTGGGGAACGTTCTGATTGGTCAGTAATTCCAGACCAGACTTTTACGTGCGCTTATTGAGCAATCTGATCAATATCTAAGAAATAAAAGGAAGTGAAAGTATTATTATTTTGAAAATGCAACTTGTTTTCAGATGACATCACACGACAAGAGATCTAATAGTTGACATCGTGTGATTTGTGATGATGTTTATATATATACAGCAGACTAGTCCATCATGTTAGAAATTGTTTTTTTCCCACATCACCTAAACGCAACGTGTCGTCACAAATGCAACATGGGACTGGACCTTTGGTAAAGAGTAATAGATTACTTTTAACAAGGTCAACGCTGTTCAACAGGTGGACAGGAATTCCCATCAGGCACCTGTGTGTCTGGCGTTTCCGTGACGACAGAATGCCGGCTCCTCAGCGGAACGTTCCGGGGTTTCTTCAGGAGGAAGGGGGCGGAGACTGACCTCACACTGAGAGTGATTGACACGCCCCCCCTGC
>JAXDDX010000247.1:307500-335000 GCA_034670405.1 Hoplostethus atlanticus
TTGAAGAACATTTTCCTGATCCTTCATTGTAGTTTTTAAAAATGAATCATGAAAACTGAATTAATTGGACCTTTAAAGGGGCATTGAGTCATCTATCAACTTTATTGATCTCTACTGGCGGCCAGTAAGAACTGCAAAAACATTGATAGACTTGATTGACATAAACAATAAAGTCCCATGTTCCAAGTGTGAACAAAAAATTAGTTTTTGTTCCAGCAGCTGATCAAGTAATTAATGAGTGATTGGTATTGATCAACCTGATAAACCACAACCTGGGATTATGGTCCCTTTAAATACTGGCCAGGCTGTTTACTGCTAACGCTGACAGCTAATCACATGCTAATGCTAACTGCTAGTCACATGCTAATGCTAACTGCTAGTCACATGCTAACGCTAACTGCTAGTCACATGCTAATGCTAACTGCTAGTCACATGTTAACTCTAACTGCTAGTCACATGTTAACACTAACTGCTAGTCACATGCTAACGCTAACTGCTAGTCACATGGCGTCTTGGTGAATCAGAGAGCTGAGGTTGCTAGTTAACGAACTGATAGAGGAGACATTCACGTGTCTGTCTGTCTGTCTGTCTCTCTCTCTCTCTCTCTGTCTGTCTGTTGGTCTGTCTGTCGATCTGTCTCACTCTCTCTGTCTGTCTGTCTGTCTCTCTCTCTCTCTCTGTCTGTCTGTTGGTCTGTCTGTCGATCTGTCTCACTCTCTCTGTCTGTCTGTCTGTCTCTCTCTCTCTCTCTGTCTGTCTGTCTGTTGGTCTGTCTCTCTCTCTCTATCTGTCTGTCTGTCTGTTGGTCTGTCTCTCTCTCTCTATCTGTCTGTCTCACTCTCTGTCTGTCTGTCTCTCTGTCTGTCTGTCTGTCTCTGTCTGTCTCTCTCTCTGTCTCTCTCGCTCTCCATCTTTCTGTCTCTCTTCCAAATGTTTTATTCTTTATGTATTTTGCTGCCTTGCTCTACCCAGTGAACACCGATAAAACGAGACAGAGAGAAGAGAGAGAAAACTACCAATAAAATCAAATCAATCAATCGATCAACGAGTGAATGTATAGGCAGAACATGTTCCCGTTGTTTTTGAGCCTCCTTTATCGGGTTAATACAGGTTTTTCTCACGTCGCCCTCCTTTTCTACGGAAAATCCCGAGTGCGTCCGAACCCAGGTGAGTCACTTCGTCAGCTCGTGAGGTGAGTCAGCAAAGGCGGAGGGGCGGCCGCCAAATATGGGCAGGTGTGGGAGCGTCATCGGAAGCGCTCGCTCAGCGTTTGGTTTCGCCTCGCGATTGACTGTCTGGGCGTGAGCAGTACCAGTACTAGGAGCGCGCGGGGAGGGGGGGGGAGGAGGAGGAGGAGGAGGAGGAGGAGGAGGGGGGCCTTCGACACAGAAACCTGGAGCGCGCCTAGATAGAAGAAGAAGAAGTGAGGAGGGGAAGTTTGGAGGAAGGAAAGTAACGAGATTTGCGTCGAGGAAGTTTCATTCTACTTTAAAAGAGGTAGGTTTGACTTTCTTCAGCCCCGCGGACAAGAAACAGGCGGGTGGGCGACTGTTTAAAGAGCGGGAAAAGGGAGAAGTGTCACACAGCGCTCGACAGGTGTGTTTCTGACCGGTGGTGAGTTCCTGTTGTCGTCATCCCGGTGAAGGACGCGTTTAATGTTAGAAGTCATTTATTGTTCGTTACACCACAACTCGGTCCCTGAACGCGTCTCCCAGCCGGGTAGTGTCTGTCCTGTGTAGTCGCAGTGCTGGTTATCTGTTGGTTATCTGTTGGTTATCTGTTTATCTGTTTATCTGTTTCCTGTGTAAAACCAGTTAGGCTCTCTCGTGTTGATGAATCAGCTCCAGTGGAGGAAATTGGATTCTCGCGGTCTTAATTTGACTTCATCAGGATCCATATTTCCTAATTAAGAGCCACTAAGGTGGTAGTCAGTGTTGTAAACAGGACGTGGCCTCGGAATCACTCCAGTAGGTGTTTTGGTTGTGAGTTTAAAGAGCAGGGAAATGTGCTGAGCAGGTTGAGCAAGGCAGTAACCCCGCTGGGCTGATGCGTTCAAACTCCAAAACAAGACTGGGACCATGGAAAGTGAAATATGAATGGAGTTCTCAGCTTTTTAGTCAGATTATAGAGGATGACACCATCTTTTTTTAAAGTAATAGTAGTAATTTTCATGTGACGAAATGACGTTCTGCTATAACACAACAGTGTTACACAACACACTACTGCTTTTCTGAACACCGGTGTCAGGGTGTGATGCCTTTTACGTTTCCGGTTTGTTTGACATAAATACAAGAAACAGGAACTCAAGCATTACCAGTTCCAATTAGATGAAATTAGATGAAACAAAGAAAAGGGAAAAAGAATAGAGCAATTGGGGATATTAAATGTAACACACAGGTCATGAAAGGTCATGAAAACCTGAAAGTCATGGAATTCAGTGTATCATGACCTCATATCATAACCTCATATCATAACCTCATATCATGGCCTCATATCATGACCTCTGCTGGCAGTTTTTTGCCAACTACTTCCTCCATGTTTTAATAGGAGGAACATTTTTGTGGAGAGGGCATTGCTGCCTTTATTGGACAGTTGATAGTAGATTGAGACAGTAAGGTTCCTACAGTAATGGAAAACCTGGAAAAGTCATGGAATTCAAAAAAGTTTTTCCAGGCCTGGAAATGTTTTGCAAAATGTGTGCATATAGTTTCATAAACATTCAAACAGTCCTGGAATTTAAACTGAATGAAACACAACAAGCTAGCTGTAGAGGTAGAGATTAAAACACAACGAGCTAGCTATAGAGGTAGATATTAAAACACAACAAGCTAGCTGTAGAGGTAGAGATTAAAACACAACAAGCTAGCTGTAGAGGTAGAGATTAAAACACAACGAGCTAGCTGTAGAGGTAGAGATTAAAACACAACAAGCTAGCTGTAGAGGTAGAGATTAAAACACAACGAGCTAGCTATAGAGGTAGAGATTAAAACACAACGAGCTAGCTATAGAGGTAGAGATTAAAACACAACGAGCTAGCTATAGAGGTAGATATTAAAACACAACAAGCCAGCTGTAGAGGTAGAGATTAAAACACAACGAGCTAGCTGTAGAGGTAGAGATTAAAACACAACGAGCTAGCTGTAGAGGTAGATATTAAAACACAACGAGCTAGCTGTAGAGGTAGAGATTAAAACACAACGAGCTAGCTGTAGAGGTAGAGATTAAAACACAACGAGCTAGCTGTAGAGGTAAAGATTAAAACACAACGAGCTAGCTATAGAGGTAGAGATTAAAACACAACGAGCTAGCTATAGAGGTAGAGATTAAAACACAACTAGCTAGCTGTAGAGGTAGATATTAAAACACAACGAGCTAGCTGTAGAGGTAGAGATTAAAACACAACGAGCTAGCTATAGAGGTAGATATTAAAACACAACGAGCTAGCTGTAGAGGTAGAGATTAAAACACAACGAGCTAGCTAGAGAGGTAGAGATTAAAACACAACGAGCTAGCTGTAGAGGTAGAGATTAAAACACAACGAGCTAGCTGTAGAGGTAGAGATTAAAACACAACGAGCTAGCTGTAGAGGTAGAGATTAAAACACAACGAGCTAGCTGTAGAGGTAGAGATTAAAACACAACAAGCTAGCTATAGAGGTAGATATTAAAACACAACAAGCTAGCTAGAGAGGTAGCGGTTAAAACACAACAAGCTAGCTATAGAGGTAGATATTAAAACACAACAAGCTAGCTGTAGAGGTAGAGATTAAAACACAACGAGCTAGCTATAGAGGTAGATATTAAAACACAACAAGCTAGCTATAGAGGTAGAGATTAAAACACAACAAGCTACCTATAGAAGTAGATATTAAAACACAACAAGCTAGCTATAGAGGTAGATATTAAAACACAACAAGCTAGCTAGAGAGGTAGATATTAAAACACAACAAGCTAGCTAGAGAGGTAGTGATTTACAACATTATTTTGAAAGGGCATAGTCACTGCGTCATGAGTTAAGCCCCGCCCTGGAAGACTCTGATTGGTCTTCAGAAATACAAACAGCCCAGGGTGTTTTTTCCTCCATGCCATTGATCGAGTTCTGCCAGACCTTTCCAACACCAACACAACCATCTTGGTATGTATGGTAGCAGAGCCAGCAGTAAGAGTAGGTATTTAGCACTAGACATTGAGCTGTCTGTCTGTCTGTCTGTCTGTCTGTCTGTCCTTTACGATTTAACACAATCAGCAGTAGTTTCAAGCATACATCATATCTGGATTGGGACACAGAGTTTTAATAGTGTGCCTGTCATATCTTTAATTTCCCCAGATGCTGTGTGACACACACACCACTCATAACCACACACACTCACAACCACACACACACCACTCACAACCACACACACACCACTCATAACCACACACACTCACAACCACACACACACCACTCATAACCACACACAAACACTCATAACCACACACACTCACAACCACACACACACCACTCATAACCACACACAAACACTCATAACCACACACACTCACAACCACACACACACCACTCATAACCACACACACCAGAACTGCATGATATTGACAGTTGTTTTTCTCTCAATGTTGCAATATGAACTGAGACTGATGAGGTCAGTCATGTTCTCTCTCTCTCTCTCTCTCACCCATTTAACTCCCTCCCCCATCCTTCTCAACATGATGTTGTCAGACTTGTTAGCAGTCTGTTGACAGAGTGTGTGTGTTTAGTCACCTGTGGCATTACAATAGTGTGTGTGTGTGTGTGTGTGTGTGTGTGTGTGTGTGTGTGTGTGTGTGTGTGTGTGTGTGTGTGTGTGTGTGTGTGTGTGTCTCCAGGTTTGTGCTGAGTCATCCTACCAGACCGGACCTACTGATCATCGCTGCCTTCTCTTTGACCTGATCAGTTACTGGACTCGATCAATACCTCGTCAGCCCGTAGCAACGATGACGTGGACCTGAGCAGACCACAGCAACCAATCACTGACGTGTAAATCAATACCAGATACAGAAACACCGGCCGCTCCCAGACCTGACCTATCGATCGCTGACTGGAATATTGATCGATAGCAGATAGAGGAATATTTGTCAGTCAGAACCTCTGAGAAACACAGCCAAGCTCTTCCTTATTGGTCAGCTGACGCATCACCAAGGCTGTGATTGGTTGAGTCGTCATCAAGGCTCATCTGAGTGTGTGTGTGTGTGTGTGTGTGTGTGTGTGTGTGTGTGTGTGTGTGTGTGTGTGTGTGTGTGTGTGTGTGTGTGTGTGTGTGTGTGTGTGTGTGTAAGCGTCCTCTCCAATGGCTGCTTCAGAACTCATCCGTGATGACAACGATTTCCCCGCCCATGTGGAAGTTACCGTGACAACAGCGGACCTCCCTCCCACGCCTCCTCCTCCTCGGGTTGCCAATGGCAACCTGTCCCACCTGTCCTCCTCGCCGCCCTCACCTCCCGCGGCAGCCGCCTCCAGCATCGCCGACAAGCATGACCGCGGCGACCGTAAAAACAGCAGCAGCATCCTCAAACAGAGCCGTCTGATTCGCTCCCTGCACAACGGGCTGAAACGCCACCGCGACTACGTTAAGATAACGGTACCAGAAGAACGGGCCAACCGGCTGCCGAAGGAGTGGTGGAAGACGGGCGTGGCCTTCCTCTACGCCGTTTTCAACCTCCTCTTCACCACCGTCATCATCACCTTCGTCCACGAGAGGGTGCCGGACAAGTCGGTCAGCCCGCCGCTGCCCGACAAGTTCTTCGACTACGTGGACCGAGTGCCCTGGGCCTTCACCGTCACCGAGGTCAACGGGCTGATCCTGGTGGGGCTCTGGACCGTCCAGTGGCTGTTCCTCAAACACAAGTGAGACCGGTGGTAGTTAATGTACTGGTTAATACACTAGTTAATATATTAGTAAACATAATACTTAGTAGTTATACACTAGTTAATATACTAGTTAATACTTAATATAGTAGTTAATATAATAGCTACTAGTTAATATACTAGTTAATACTTAATATACTAGTTAATATAATACTTACTAGTTAATACACTAGTTATTATAATAGTTAATATGACTATTGAAGCTGATCTAGTTTCCCAATAATGAACTTTTAAAGCTTCCAAGCACTGAAAGTGTGTTTGAACTACAATGACCATAATGCATTGCACCTGTGACGCTTGTCTGTCTCTCTGCCTGTCTGTCTCTCAGGTCTATAGTGGGCCGTCGCTGTTTCTTCCTCATTGGGACTCTCTACATGTATCGTTGTGTCACCATGTACATCACCACGCTGCCGGTGCCTGGCAAACACATGGTCTGCGCTCCCAAGGTGCACACACACACACACACACACACACACACACACACACACACACACACACACACACACACACACACCTACGCTTTGGTCACGTCTGATTTCACCAACGAAAAAGGATGTGATGTCGTGTGATGGGGCGGGACTTGAGTAGCTAGTTAGATATTATCTGCTAGCATGCTAGTTAGCTAGCATCGCTAGCATGGGTAACTTTTAACTGTCAATCAAATGATTGCGTCTAGTCCCGCCCCCATGATGAATCCACTAACCAGCTTGTCTCTGCAGCTGTACAACGACTCCACAGGGAAGATCTGGAGGATCCTGAGGCTGATCTCAGGAGGAGGTGAGGATATGAAAGAGATCAATATATTGAAATCAATCAATCATCCATTTATTATTTAATCATTGATATTATATATATTGATTCATTATTATTATTAATTATTAAAGAGGTTGAGAGACATGAAACTCAACTCAGTTCATTACAATTGTTGCTTTTTTGGTCTCTCCCCCTGTCTTCCTCTCTACCTGTCTGTCTGTCTGTCTGTCTGTCTGTTTGTCTGTCTGTCTCCCTCTCTGCCTGTCTGTCTGTCTGCCTGCCTGTCTTCCTCTCTGCTGTCTACCTGTCTTCCTCTCTGCCTGTCTGCCTGTCTTCCTCTCTACCTGTCTGTCTGTCTGTCTGTCTCCCTCCCTCTCTACCTGTCTTCCTCTCTACCTGTCTGTCTGTCTGTCTCCCTCTCTGCCTGTCTGTCTGTCTGCCTGCCTGTCTTCCTCTCTGCTGTCTACCTGTCTTCCTCTCTGCCTGTCTGCCTGTCTTCCTCTCTACCTGTCTGTCTGTCTGTCTGTCTCCCTCCCTCTCTACCTGTCTCCCTCTCTACCTGTCTCTGTCTTCCTCTCTACCTGTCTGTCTGTCTGTCTCCCTCTCTGCCTGTCTGTCTGTCTCCCTCTCTGCCTGTCTGCCTGTCTTCCTCTCTACCTGTCTGCCTGTCTTCCTCTACCTGTCTGTCTGTCTCCCTCTCTGCCTGTCTGTCTGTCTCCCTCTCTGCCTGTCTGCCTGTCTCCCTCTCTGCCTGTCTGCCTGTCTTCCTCTCTGCCTGTCTGCCTGTCTTCCTCTCTTCCTGTCTTCCTCTCTACCTGTCTGTCTGTCTGTCTCCCTCTCTGCCTGTCTGCCTGTCTCCCTCTCTGCCTGTCTGCCTGTCTTCCTCTCTACCTGTCTGTCTGTCTCCCTTTCTGCCTGTCTGTCTGTCTCCCTCTCTGCCTGTCTGTCTGTCTGTCTGTCTCCCTCTCTGCCTGGCTGTCTGTCTGTCTCCCTCTCTGCCTGTCTGTCTGTCTCCCTCTCTGCCTGTCTGTCTGTCTGTCTGTCTGTCTGTCTGTCTCCCTCTCTGCCTGTCTGTCTGTCTGTCTCCCTCTCTGCCTGTCTGTCTGTCTGTCTCCCTCTCTGCCTGTCTGTCTGTCTCCCTCTCTGCCTGTCTGTCTGTTTGTCTCACTCTCTACCTGTCTGTCTGTCTGTCTGTCTCCCTCTCTGCCTGTCTGTTTGCCTGTCTCCCTCTCTGCCTGTCTGTCTGTCTGTCTGTCTCCCTCTCTGCCTGTCTGTCTGTCCAGGTCTGTCTCTGACTGGTTCTCACCTGATGTGTGGTGACTTCCTGTACAGCGGTCACACCGTCATGCTGACTCTGTCCTTCCTGTTCATCAAAGAGTGTAAATAAAGTTTTTATCATCGTCGACAAGCAGAAGAACCTTCAGTCCAGTTTAAGAAAGCTTTATTGCTCCAGACAGTAAACACGTTGACAAAACCAGCCTGAGGTAATATTGATCATATGGAGCTGATATTAAAAGCTGGTCCAGTCCAATCTGATGTTTGATTGATTACATATTGGAGATTGATCAATACAGCACTGGTTGTCTATGGGAGCCAAATATGCATCAATATTTACTATAATTTAGGTTTTGGTTTCCCATGATGCTCTGAATTGGGCTTCAGAGGCTTCAGAGCAGAAGAACTCCGATATTGATATTGATATTGATATTGATATTGATTGATAGAAGCTGCCGATATCTGATATTCAGCACCGATATTCAATAAATTCCATTTTCATACGGAAAGTGTGAAGCGGTCCCGTGACCTCCAGTATGGCTGCTTGGTTTCAGACTCCCCCCGGTGGATGTGGTGGTACCACTGGTTCTGCTGGTTGCTAAGCGCCACGGGAGTCATCTGCATCCTGATTGGACACGAGCACTACAGCATCGACGTGGTGATTGGCTACTTCGTCACCACCAGGCTCTTCTGGTGGTACCACACCATGGCCAACACACATGTAGGTGGACACGGACACACACACACACACACACACACACACACACACTGCCCTCTACTGGCAGTTTGAAGGACTACATGTAGAAAATGCTGTGTTGGTTATGAGACAGTTGATCAGCTGCTACAGTGATGATGATGATGATGATGATGATGATGATACTTTCTTCCTGTTCAGGCTCTGCGTCGGGCTCCTAACAACTTCCTGTCCAGGACCTGGTGGAACCCCATCTTCAACTTCCTGGAGAAGAACGTCCAGACCGGCGTCCCCGTGGTTTTCTCCTGGCCGATAGCCCTGCCCACTTCCTGTACGCAGCGCTACAGGATCGTAGAGGGGGGGAGAGACGAGTGACACGGGGGGGAGGAGGGAGGACGGAATGAAGGATGGAGGAGGAGGAGGGAATGAAGGATGGAGATGGAGATGGAGGAGGAGGAGAGGAATGAAGGATGGAGATGGAGGAGGAGGAGAGGAATGAAAGATGATAGGCTGGTGTAGGACAGTCGGTGAAGGAAGTTGCCGTCTGAGTCGTCTGGTCGAAGCCGCCCGGAGGAGCGGTGGCTTGGCGGTCTAACTTCTCTTCCCATCTCTTCTTCTCTCCTTCCTCTGCCGCCGTGACTCTAAAGCTCTTCGTCACTCTGCTCTAGTCACCAGGAGGTCAAAGGTCCTTGGCAACTTTGCAATGACAATTCAGTTGTTCAAGGAGCTGGAAAGGTTTTGGTCCCAGTCCGGACTGACAGAGCCGACTGGCGGTGGCGTATCAAGAGTGTTGACCTTCCTGCTTCTGCCCAATAGAAAACTCCGGAAGGCTTCTGGTTACTCCTCACCGCTTCTTTTCCAATATCGACCAATAACAAATCCCCTTTACTCCCCTTCCGTTTGCTATCGACCAGTAGAAAACCTGGAAGTGTTTTTGTTGTGCACATGGAACCCTGTCCTCCTGAACGTTGCCATGGCGACAGGGAACAAACGGTTACCTAGCAGCAGTACATCTGGATGAATCTGCCTCTTGTGTTTACTGGGCATGCTCAGACGGAAACGACCCGAAAACAACCGGTTAGTTGTCTCGGTTGTTGCTGAAGTGAAGTTGAGATGTTGAGTTTTAGTCTCGCTGCTCCGGTGAAAAATCGTTAGCATTCCTCGCTGAAACCGACAGCGGCCGTTAGCTAGCCCGCTAGTTTCAATGAGGAATGCTAACGATGCTAACGAGCTGCGTTTAGCCTGAAAGACAAACGTAGAAAGTGTTTTCCCGGGAGGCTGAATGTCCCGAGTGTGGCTGGGTTCATCTTCCTCATTGTATTTGTTGTTCAAGTGTTGAGGAGGTCATTACTCACCTCCTACCTGTCTGCAATATTAACAGTTGACGTGTCGGTCTAACCCTGGTAGAGTACCCATGATGCACCAGGAAGGCCCTGTCCATCAGGTGTGGTTCAGTGCCTGATCGATCGGTAGTATTGGAGGATCACTAAGTTACTGACTGTATTGATAACACGCTGCCACCATGTTGAGTTTGATAATAAAATGTTTTGAATCAAAAGCGGTTATTGGTGATTGATCGGTGTTCTTTGTATCTGCTGTGGATGAGGTCAGAGGTCAGAGGTCACGGCGGCCAAATGGCGAGTTTGGTTCCGTCTGACAGGAAGCTGGATCCTCGTGACGGTAAAAACTGAACCGATCGGCTTCCTGGAGACCGAAGCTGATCAGACAGGAGGTCAAAGGTCACGGGGAGCGTTAGCATTAGCTTGCTAACGTGACCCAACGGAGCAACTTCAGAGACGTCGACTGCAGCAGAGGTGATGGAGCGGTGATCGATGTGTTCGTAAGGAAACATCCATCTTTACTTTGGTCTCAGAGGTTTCGTTTGCTCTTCACAGTATTTTGTTAAATTTCATTATTTATTTTTTTAAAGCTGCCTGAGACTTTTGCAGTACTGAATGTAATAATGTGTTATAATGTGTTATAATGCTTCGTCCTGCTGGGGAACAGAGAGGAACACCTGGAGAACCATGAAGAAGAAGACCGGAAACTCATCTCAACAAAAACAGCTTTATTTAGTGTGTGTGTGTGTGTGTGTGTGTGTGTGTGTGTGTGTGTGTGTGTGCGGTCTCCTCTTCCTCTTTCAGGGTCCAACTGAAGGAAAACCACAGTAGACGTTAAACACTGTCCACAGCCCAGAGCACCCCGCCCCCTTAATGGTGCATGATGGGAAGGCAAGCATGAGGATGTCATCCCAGATCATGCTCATCCTGATTCTGTTCACTGTCTGGCCTTTACAGTCAGAATGTTCTAAACTATAAACCTTGGAAGTCCACGTCCCCACGCTGACGTCAGATCAAACTAGTTGATCAATAATAATATTAATATTTAACAACAGATCATAATTGGTTTTATTCTTATTTTCTGTTTACCTGATGATGATTTCTCTCTTTTCTTCCTTTTACCCTGAAATAAAAGAAACATCTGTTTTTATTATTCTCTGTCTGTCTGTCTGTCTGTCTCTCTCTCTGTCTGTCTGTCTGTCTGTCTGTCTGTCTGTCTGTCTGTCTCTCTCTCTCTGTCTGTCTGTCTGTCTGTCTGTCTGTCTGTCCCTCCCTCTCTCTCTCTCTCTCTCTCTCTCTCTCTCTCTCTCTCTCTCTAAAGCTGCATGTGTAGCTGTCTCTCCTTCTGGGCCAGGTCGTAGTATTTAGACTGTTCAGACCTGGACAGAGCATGCCACTGGGGGTGAGACAGGGAGAGAGACAGACAGGGAGAGAGACAGACAGTCAATCACACATTTCTCTTGACGTTATTCTTTCCTCATGGTAAAGAAAGTCTCACCCTGCGTCCCTCCTGCAGGACGACGCCTCTCATCTCCTTCATGTAGAGCATGAAGGCATTCAGAGGCTTCTTCACCACAACCTGTCTGCTGGGCGAGAGAGAGACAGGTAGAGGAGGGAGAGAGAGACAGGGGGAGAGACACATCAGCCTCTTCTCTAACCTTGATGGATTTATTCACTGGAGAAAGTGGGAGTTGCAAGTTGTGAGATCAATTTACTACTTAACAAGTTTACACCTGAACGCATCACAATCTCACCTGTTACCGTGGTGACGGGGGGGCGTTCTGGAGTGGGCGTCGGCCTGCAGACCGGCGGTGTCACCGAGTGGCTGGCCGTACGGGGAGGAGGAGGGGAGGTGTTGGTCGTGTAGAGGAGGAGAGGAGTGAGAGGATGGATGGACGACTGGAGACAGAGAGGGAGACAGGTGGGTGATGATGATGAAGATGAAGATAATAATAATTTTAACTAGTTCTTCTCTTTTCTATTGTTGCCTTGGGTACCATGAAACGAGTTATTATTATTATTATTATTATTATTATAAAATAAGGTATAATAATGACAACAATGATAATTGAATTTCACTCAGTAGTAGAAGCAGTAGTAGTATTATTAGTAGTAATACTAGTAGTAGTAGTACTAGTACTGTACTGTACTATTATTAATGGATCAGAATATAAAGGGACAGTTGTTTGTGGCCTCGACCTCTCGGGGGGGCGGGGTCACTAATGGTGTTGGATACACACACACACACACACACACACTGAAAGTAAATTAGCACAGAATGCTAGAATTTATCATTTATCATTTTGTGTCTGTAGTACTGATGCTGTGTTGCCACAGACATGTGATATGTGTGTCATGAACATGGCCTGGATTTGAGGCCCTGCAAGGAAGTCATGAATCTGAGCTTGACCAGACCACTGACAGGTGGAGAGCCTATAGGATGAACCATGTTAAACATGTTATCTAAGCATAAGAGAACCAATCAGGAGAGACTTCTTTGTTCCTAAAGACACTAAAGATTGTAGTGAGCTGATTTTCAGAGAGAGAGTGATAGAGAGACTTTGACTTTCTGTGTGACCTGTCTTCCTCTCTCCAATATATCTGTATACAATATATTTTTATACTTCAACCTGTCAATGTTTTGTGTGTTATTTCAAGAGTCCCACCGAGATCACTACATGCTCTGCCCTTTCCTGAGAAGCTGACCAGTCCACGATCGGGACAGCTCATAGGAGACTGAGGAACCTCAAGTTTATTTTTTTCGAGACGCCTGAGCTCAGCTTCTTAGGCAAAGGGACGGCAGTAAGCCATCTGAACTTTTGAAAATCATTTAGTGGGATATAGGGAACTAATTGGCACATGTTAATTGTGTGGAAATTGCATTTGGTTATTCTTTCCAAATTCTAAAGTGTATGGGTTTAGTTTCAAAACACGCATTGATGGTTGTTGAAGTTTTGTGTGTGTGTGAGAATGTTTAAAGCACAATAGACGCTCATCAAGACCGTGAGGTAATGTGTCGTCGACGCCGTGAGATAAAATGTGCGTAGGCAGAGCATAAGTCTCTTGTCTGAAGGCCTTTTCGGGTAATCCCCGATAAAATAGCGCTGAGTGAGATTGGCTCTCACTGTTACCTTTGTACAAAGGCGAGGCGGCAAGTCCTCGTTCTGGTGTTGTATGAATGAATGAATGAACGCTTGGTTTTTCTTTTTCCCTTGCCTCATCCTGTCTGGGGCTGTGTGTGTATCTTGGTGTGTGTGTGTGTATCTTGGTGTGTGTGTGTGTGTGTGTGTGTGTGTTGGTGTGTGTTGGTGTGTGTGGCCCCTTCCTCTCTTCCTGCCCATTTGGGAATTGAGAGAGAGAAAAGCTATTTGTTGTAAGGAAAAGCAGTTTTGTTAATGTCATAGGAATATATACATACATATATATATATATATATATATATATAATTTTAAGGATTTATTATACATAATTAGATATATTGATATAAAGTTTTGCTGCCACCAACAGCAGATATAAAAACCTTCAGGGTCCAGCACAAATTATGCATGAGAAATATGGCTCTGTTTTCACAGTTCTGGCTTCACAGATGGCTAAGAGATTTGATGAGATATTAACAAGGTTGAAAGTGCGAGCTGCAAAGAAGGTTAATGACAAGTGGTCAAAGCAGATTGAGTGTCTGAAGTTGTGGGAGAAAGAAGCAGATCATAGAGAGAGGACTGAGAAAGTGTGTAAGAGTGTTAAGGCGTTTGTTTCGTTGGGTGTGGATGACACATATGACGCCCAGAGCTTTTGCAGGCACAACCATATACGACGCCATTTTGTGATCATGTAGCAGAGTTTGACCCAACAGGGTCACGAGATGGATCCTTTGAGGAATCCCAGATAGCGTTGTTGCATCAACTCATAGATCCTCCCAACCCTTCAGGGTCTCCTATGTTGGAATGTGTTGGGGTCTGAGGCACCATCGGCCGAAGGGTCTGTCACATGGGTCAGATGATTTGCAATCGTTCCAAAGTAACACCCCTTTTACTGCTATGGTTAGTGTTCATAAAGTGATTATGATAGGAGGAAATTCACAAGACACTCTGAGAGGGCCTGAGGAGTGTTCTTCTGGATTATAACATAAGACCTAGTAACTAGAGATCAAATATGGGAGATAAATGTAGTAAAAAGACAAAGAAGAGGCAAAACCTGTAGAGTGCTCAGGATGCACGTGGATAATGAGTGGACACAAAGAGGACTGGACATGTGTACAATTGAAGTTATGGTGTGAACTGGGGTTTCCCTGAAAATGTTAGTTTAAAGAGGTGGGATTAAAAATAATAATTTAAAAAAAATTATAAAAAAAAACATTAATGACTAATCAATGTGCTCAAGTCTCATCCTGGAAAATAGATCCTGACCTGGACTGTCCCATCAGACCGATCCATCCCAATGCACCCCCAGCACCTCCACCGCCACCAGCACAGAAACTGTCGCCACCTGGAGCCACCGCCCTATCAACCACAACGGACGGTTCCTGCCATCCCTGCCATCTACCCCTCCCAGACAGATCTGGAACCCCTACCATGGGGTCGCCAGTCTCCTCCAGGACGAGGTACGGAGAGAAAACATAGAAACCCTTTTTCTCTCTGACATTTTGACCCCTACTAGCCCGAGTGCAGACAGGCAGAGACAGAGGCTACCAAAGGGGAGGACAAGGAGTGAGGAGGGGGAGAGGCAGAGCTCCAAGCAGAGGAAGAGGGCGCAGACAGAACACGGACAATGAATGTTATATCTGTGGCAAGAAAGACCACTGGACACGTGAGTGTCCCCACAGAGACGCCAAAGAACTTTGGGTGTGTAAGTGTCCCCACAAATATGAAGAAGATGACCAGCCAAGACAGCAGAAAAAGTTTCTTGTCTACAAATCAAGAGGTTTCTGGAAGGGGGGTGCAGCAGGAGAGGATTGATCTGGGGAGACAGGAAGGGTCACAGCAACAGGTGAGCATGAGCCTACAAATGTAACTGATAAACCTGACCAACACATAGCGTAAGGCAGGGGTGTCAAACCATGTGCCATGGAGGGCCGAGAGTATGCAGGTTTTCGTTCCAACCCAAGAATACAGCAGGTGATTCACTGATTACCAGACCTTCAACCAGAGAGGAGGGACTAAGCAGTGAAATCACCTGGTGTAGTGTTCGGTTGGAATGAAAACCTGCATACTCTCGGCCCTCCATGGCACACGGTTTGACACCCCTGGCGTAAGGTGTAATGCCAATGATAACATTGAAACATGAAAAATGAGGAAGTAGATTTAATGCCAAGTGAAGAATTGCACTGTACTGCTGAGGTAGTGAGAGATGTGTGAGGATGTTGAGAAACAATGGGTTTAAGTAAGTATGTACATCAGGGCTGCTGACTGGGTTGAGTGTATACTGGAGTAGTGACTTCAAAATGAAAAACATGGCAGGCACTAGGACACGTAGACCGTGCCAGCCACAGAATCCACTCAAACCTGAAGCTATAGAAGGGAATCACACCAGTTTTAGAAGCACTGTTAAAAGAGGGAATAATTGTGCCATGCCCAGACTCACCTTGTTCCACTCCTATCCTTCCTGTTAAAAAAGCACCAGTCAGCCTGACGCGTGGAGATTTGTTCAAGATTTGAAAAAGGTAAATGATGCAGTACATCACAAGAGCTCCAATTGTAGTGGATCCGTACACACTGCTGGGACAGGAACCCCCAGAAAGTAAATCCTTCAGTGTGGTCGACCGAGCGAATGCATTCTTTAGTGTTCCAGTATCACAATTCTGCATCTAAATCTGAAGGTAAATCATATACATGGACCAGAACGCCACAAGGTAGAATCACCAACAGTCTATGCTGCGGCATTAGGAGATTATTTGGAAAATCTGAGATTTGAACACTGTGATACAGTATGAAGATGATCTGTTGATTGGCTCACCAACAAGGAAGGGGTGGAGAGAAAGCAACTGTAAATATGTTATTATGTGGATTGGTCCGAATTTGAACTTGTGTCTTCCTCAATGTTTGTTTCATTTCTATGCAGTGTTGACACATGGGAAGGATCATGAGTCAACAAGAGGGGATAGTGGAAGCTATGACCAGACAGTGGTATACACAAGGCTTCTTCTCTTGAAATGCATAATTTGTGCAAAAAAACAATGTTGGCAGAGGGAATCAGACACAGCAGTCTAGCCACCAACACCAGACTAGTTGATCATTTAATGATGGATTTCATTATGTTAAGCCATGTGAAGGCAGAAAGTTCTGTCTGGTCATAGTTGACATGTTCTCTAACTGCATTGAAGTTTTTCCCACAGGTGAATCCGACAGTTGAGATCTATAGATTCACAGGTGAAAGCAGCCCTTCCGTCGGCCCTGACGGAGGGAGAACCTGACGGAGGTTTACTGACATCAAACACTACACCTTGGAGGAACACATTACAGATTCAGTGGACTCACTAAAAAGACCTAAGAGACTTTCGATAGAACCAATAAAGACTGATGCTGTAGAAGAATTAGATGACAATCTACAACCACTAGATGAAGGGAAACACATGGTATGAAATGATGCCCTACATGGTAAACCATAATAACGCTTACTAAAGGTGAAGAGGACGTGAGAAGAATCTGATTATTATTATATTTGTATTATTGTGTGTATTTGTTTCCTTATTCTTTGAAAATTAAGGGTTATACCACGTGTGGAATTAATCAACTACCTGGTTTTAAATTTTGAGGGATTATATGAGATTATTATTATATGAAGTTTGAGTAAATTATGCACTTGGGATTTTTCCTCATTATAGATGCCTAGAGGTTTTGCCTAGTGCACATGTGGCCATATGAATAGTTAGTTTCAGTGTATTTTAACCACGTATATCATTCTATATCCTATGCTTTGAGTTTTGCGTTCACGCTCTCTGTCTCTATGCGATGTCATATGTACTTAGCATTATTCAGATGAGTTGATTGTGGTATATTAATGTATCCCAACAGGACAGCATGTTAAATGATAAAAAGGGGGGAATGTGAAAGTAAATTAGCACAGAATGCTAGAATTTATCATTTATCATTTTGTGTCTGTAGTACTGATGCTGTGTTGCCACAGACATGTGATATGTGTCATAAACATGGCCTGGATTTGAGGCCCTGCAAGGAAGTCATGAATCTGAGCTTGACCAGACCACTGACAGGTGGAGAGCCTATAGGATGAACCATGTTAAACAGGTTATCTAAGCATAAGAGAACCAATCAGGAGAGACTTCTTTGTTCCTAAAGACACTAAAGATTGTAGTGAGCTGATTTTCAGAGAGAGAGAGATAGAGAGACTTTGACTTTCTGTGTGACCTGTCTTCCTCTCTCCAATATATCTGTATACAATATATTTTTATACTTCAACCTGTCAATGTTTTGTGTGTTATTTCAAGAGTTCTGAGTGCTTACAGGCAATTTCCATGACAACACACACACAGCTTGAGGCAGTAAGGCCTTGTCCCTCTCATTTAACGCTGATAGTGGTAGAAGGCTAGCAGATCGGCTTCAAGACACACACACACACACACACACACACACACACACACACACACACTGCACATACAGATATATTATTGCAATTTATAGTTTAAGCATATCAAAAGCACACTTACATCATGATTTTCCATAACATTGGTCTGCCAGGCGAGGTGCTGCCAGCCGTCCAGACGGTCACCTGGGAAACAAAAACCTTCAGTCAGTCCGAAGCGTCTGGTCTCATCGGGTCCATTATGTTCTGTTACCCACCACAGATCAGGGCTCCATGGTTCTGTCCCGTGATTGGTCCGTTCATCTGACACAGGAAACGGTTCAGTCAGTTTGTTTACATTCACTAATTTTTTTTTTTAAAGTATATTTTTTTGGTCTTTTATGCCTTTTATTGAGAGAGAGAGATAGTGAGGAAGGTATGGGAGAGAGAGGGGAGGACATGCAGCAAATGACCGAGGGCCGGATTCGAACACTGGTCGGCTGCGGGAAGGACTGAGCCTTATGGTACGCGCTCTACGCGGTGAGCCACCGGTGCGCCCCTACATTCACTAATAACAACAATAACAAACAAACCGCATACAGACGATGATCAACTGAATCATGTGAAGAGCTTCAGGAGATCTGGATCGGACCAATCGGGTGGATCTAGAGACGACCGACCTCCTCCTGCCTCTCGCCTCCAGCCTCCTCCTCCTCCTCCTCCCTGAGCACCAGGAGGTTGCGTGGAGCCCACGACCCAACACATACCTGGAGGGAGGGGTTTGAGGGGTGGGGGGTTAAAGGTCACTCACACCAGGTCAGAGGTTAGTTTAACTCTATACATGTGAAATGATTTATAGAAATTAATTTTAAATGTTATTAAAAATAGACAACAAAACCATAGTTATGTGTTGTCTATATGCATACAATAAAAAATATAAAGTAAATAAATAAAGTGTCATCAGAAATTGGAATATAATATGACATATACACTTTATATACAATACAGTATATATATTTTAAATATATATTTTTTTAATTAGTAACAATGAATTAAAATATTCTAAATGTCTAAATTAAATAAACACCATAAATACAGAGTAGAGCATAAAAAATAGATGTATAAATTAATACATTCAGATGATTTAAAAATCTTAGAAATTGGAACATAATACTGAATATATAGTATGTTAAGATTTTATTTTTTTAAATAAATGTATATACAGTCGATTTAACTTTTGATTTAAAAGTGATGCGTTCAGGCTGTTTTACTGATTCATTATTGGAATAATTATTAGAAGGCTGCAAATATCATAAATGAACAAAATGAATTAAAACCTGATCAGAAACGTTCTCACCGCCCTGCTCGTCGCTCTGTGGAGCATCTCGGATCAGAGAGACAGAAACTTCCTTCCCACGACTTTTAAAATCTTCCAAATCCAGACTTGGAAAACTACGGACAGAAAGATGATCTGGTGATGTGAGGTTGCGACCCGACGCTGAACAAGCTCACCAGCATCCCATCTTTCCCTCCCAAGTGTCTTGTACTCCGACTTTTGACCCCCCACCCTCCTGGCTGTGTGTGTGTGTGTGTGTGTGTGTGTGTGTGTGTGTGTGCGCGTTCTGTCAGGAATGTTTTACTGTGACTTCTCAATGAGTCACAGTAGATTTTCATCAGCAGCTCTGAAAAATGACTTTTGGCACGATTCTTATGATGCAAAATTTGAATAAAATAAAATATTTATAATATTTTTGGATCTAAAATGTTGCAGATTTATGCACCCGTTACTGACTTGGGCTAAACTGTCATTGGATGAAGAAATTGCTTTTCATTCTTCATCTTTTGGTAATAGGAAGACGTTTTGAATATGAGTGCAACGGTAAGTATGATGAAGGGCGAGCTGTGTAATGTGTGCAGCCTATGAGCACTAACTCTCTATTCACCGTAGAAAGTCATCATTCTTATTGCCCATCATCTTTCATGTTTTATTCTGCTGTTTTTATGCCAGTTACGGTTTTAGTACTCAATATTTCAGGTTGTGGCTTTGTATGAATGTGGCTTTTATTCTGAAAAGGCCGAAGAGGAAGTGCTGTTCCTATCCTAGCTGGTTTGACGCTGTTGTTTAAAGCAACATGGCGGACGACTGTTAAAGAGAGACAGGAGGTTTTCCGCTCGGTGCTCCTGGTTCATCTCGGGTTAGTAGTTGGTGACACGTAGCGGGTTTGTTCCAGATCCTTGATGCTAACTTTGTGCTGTGTTATGCTAGGCTACTACTGTGTTAGTCTACGGTAGATGTTCAGGAACTCCCAGCAGCAGACTCCAGGTCAGAGTGAGCTCTAGAAAAATGTAAACACGTATTTTAAACCAAGGAATAAAACGTTTCCGCAGTCAGACGTGTGTACGGAAAGCGTCGTGCCACGTAGACGTGCGCTGTAAACGCCTGTACACGCTGGTAAACGGGCCGTTGGTGTGTTACTGCCGTCCAGCTGATTTGTTCACTGCTTTACCACAACACGCTGCTGGTTTCCATCCCAGCTGTCTGCTGGTTCAGACCGGGTCACCAGGTGAAGACAGGTAACTAGCTGGTAGGACAGAAACCCAGCAGGACCACTGCTACAGTCAGCTCAGTCACTTCCTGCTTCAACTGTCTCCTGATTGGCTGAGAGTGGAGCCGCTTCTGGATCCAACCAACCATCTGATGGGAGGAGACCACGTGACAGCCCCAGTGACAGACCAGCACTCATACAGTGAACACTGGAACATTTAGATTAGGTGGTCAGTGACGTTACATTTAGATTAAATGGTTAGTGAACGTTACGTGTACATTAGGTGGTCAGTGAACATTACACTTACATTAAGTGGTCAGTGAACGTTACACGTACATTAGGTGGTCAGTGAACATTACACTTACATTAGGTGGTCAGTGAACGTTACATGTCCATAGGTGGTCAGTAAACGTTACATGTACATTAGGTTGTCAGTGAACGTTACATGTACATTAGGTGGTCAGTGAACTTTACATGTACATTAGGTTGTCAGTGAATGTTACATGTACATTAGGTGGTCAGTGAACGTTACATGTACATTAGGTGGTCAGTGAACGTTACATTTAGATTAGCTGGTCAGTGAATGTTACATGTACTGTACATTAGGTGGTCAGTGAACATTACATTTACACTAGGTGGTCGGTGAACGTTCCATTAGGTTGTTAGTAAACGTTACATGTACATTAGGTGGTCAGTGAACGTTACATGTACATTAGGTGGTCAGTGAACGTTACATGTACATTAGGTGGTTAGTGACTGGTCCTGTCTGATGGTCCTGTAGATTTGTGACATGTCTTCCTGTGTATTGGTAAATGTTACAGTCCTAGTTAGTGTTGGAACTAGTTCACATAACTAACCTGCTAACTAACCAACATCTTATTTCCAGGTAAAGAAAAACAACGCTGAGCTGAATTTGATTTGAGCCACTGAGGCAGCAACATGAGTTCAGAAGAGGTGAGGAGAGAAATCAGGTACTTTATTGTGTTGGTAACATTAGCCTGTTAGCTTGACTACTGCTAGCTTAATGTTACTGTGTTGTGTCTCTCTCTCTCTCTCTCTCTCTCTCTCTCTCTCTCTCTCTCTCTCTCTCTCTCTCTCTCTCTCTCTCTCTCAGGAGGAGGAGCTAGTCTTCTCTCCTCCAGAGTCTAGCAGCAGCAGAGGAGGAGCAGAGAGGAGCTCCACTCAGGGAGACAGGACTCCTCCAACCTCCTCACCCCCACACCAGTTACATCCTGGTAAATACCCTCCACGCCAGTTACACCCTGGTAAATACCCCCCACACCAGTTACATCCTGGTAAATACCCTCCACGCCAGTTACATCCTGGTAAATACCCTCCACACCAGTTACATCCCTGGTAAATACCCTCCACACCAGTTACATCCCTGGTAAATACCCTCCACACCAGTTACACCCTGGTAAATACCCTCCACGCCAGTTACACCCTGGTAAATACCCTCCACGCCAGTTGCACCCTGGTAAATACCCTCCACACCAGTTACACCCTGGTAAATACCCTCTCCACACCAGTTACACCCTGGTAAATACCCTCTCCACACCAGTTGCACCCTGGTAAATACCCTCCACACCAGTTACACCCTGGTAAATACCCTCCACGCCAGTTGCACCCTGGTAAATACCCTCCACACCAGTTACACCCTGGTAAATACCCTCTCCACACCAGTTACACCCTGGTAAATACCCTTCCACACCAGTTGCACCCTGGTAAATACCCTCCACACCAGTTACATCCTGGTAAATACCTTCCACACCAGTTACATCCTGGTAAATACCCTCTCCACACCAGTTGCACCCTGGTAAATACCCTCCACACCAGTTACATCCTGGTAAATACCTTCCACACCAGTTACATCCTGGTAAATACCTTCCACACCAGTTACATCCTGGTAAATACCCTCTCCACACCAGTTGCACCCTGGTAAATACCCTCCACACCAGTTACACCCTGGTAAATACCCTCCACACCAGTTGCACCCTGGTAAATACCCTCCACACCAGTTGCACCCTGGTAAATACCCTCCACACCAGTTGCACCCTGGTAAATACCCTCCACACCAGTTACACCCTGGTAAATACCCTCTCCACACCAGTTGCACCCTGGTAAATACCCTCCACACCAGTTACACCCTGGTAAATACCCTCCACACCAGTTGCACCCTGGTAAATACCCTCTCCACACCAGTTACACCCTGGTAAATACCCTCTCCACACCAGTTGCAACCTGGTAAATACCCTCTCCACACCAGTTACACCCTGGTAAATACCCTCCACGCCAGTTGCACCCTGGTAAATACCCTCCACACCAGTTACACCCTGGCAAATACTCCCCACACCAGTTGCACCCTGGTAAATACCCTCCACACCAGTTGCACCCTGGTAAATACCCTCCACGCCAGTTGCACCCTGGTAAATACCCTCCACGCCAGTTACACCCTGGTAAATACTCCTCCACGCCAGTTGCACCCTGGTAAATACCCTCCACACCAGTTGCACCCTGGTAAATACCCTCCACGCCAGTTACACCCTGGTAAATACCCTCCACGCCAGTTACACCCTGGTAAATACCCTCCACGCCAGTTACACCCTGGTAAATACCCTTCACACCAGTTGCACCCTGGTAAATACCCTCCACACCAGTTGCACCCTGGTAAATACCCTCTCCACACCAGTTACACCCTGGTAAATACCCTCCACACCAGTTGCACCCTGGTAAATACCCTCTCCACACCAGTTACACCCTGGTAAATACTCCCCACACCAGTTACACCCTGGTAAATATCCTCTCCACACCAGTTACACCCTGGTAAATATCCCCTCCACACCAGTTACACCCTGGTAAATACTCCCCACACCAGTTACACCCTGGTAAATATCCCCTCCACACCAGTTACACCCTGGTAAATACCCTTCACACCAGTTGCACCCTGGTAAATACCCTCCACACCAGTTGCACCCTGGTAAATACCCTCTCCACACCAGTTACACCCTCGTAAATACCCTCCACACCAGTTGCACCCTGGTAAATACCCTCTCCACACCAGTTACACCCTGGTAAATACCCTCCACACCAGTTGCACCCTGGTAAATATCCTCTCCACACCAGTTACACCCTCGTAAATACCCTCCATACCAGTTGCACCCTCGTAAATACCCTCTCCACACCAGTTACACCCTGGTAAATACCCTCCACACCAGTTGCACCCTGGTAAATACCCTCCACGCCAGTTACACCCTGGTAAATACCCTCCACGCCAGTTACACCCTGGTAAATACCCTTCACGCCAGTTGCACCCTGGTAAATACCCTCCACGCCAGTTGCACCCTGGTAAATACCCTCTCCACACCAGTTACACCCTGGTAAATACCCTCCACACCAGTTGCACCCTGGTAAATACCCTCTCCACACCAGTTACACCCTGGTAAATACTCCCCACACCAGTTACACCCTGGTAAATATCCTCTCCACACCAGTTACACCCTGGTAAATATCCCCTCCACACCAGTTACACCCTGGTAAATACTCCCCACACCAGTTACACCCTGGTAAATATCCCCTCCACACCAGTTACACCCTGGTAAATACCCTTCACACCAGTTGCACCCTGGTAAATACCCTCCACACCAGTTGCACCCTGGTAAATACCCTCTCCACACCAGTTACACCCTCGTAAATACCCTCCACACCAGTTGCACCCTGGTAAATACCCTCTCCACACCAGTTGCACCCTGGTAAATACCCTCTCCACACCAGTTACACCCTGGTAAATACCCTCCACACCAGTTGCACCCTGGTAAATATCCTCTCCACACCAGTTACACCCTGGTAAATACCCTCCACACCAGTTGCACCCTGGTAAATACCCTCTCCACACCAGTTGCACCCTGGTAAATACCCTCTCCACACCAGTTACACCCTGGTAAATACCCTCCACACCAGTTGCACCCTGGTAAATACCCTCCACACCAGTTACACCCTGGTAAATACTCCCCACACCAGTTACACCCTGTTAAATACCCTCCACACCAGTTACACCACAACACAACCAACGACGTGAACTAACATTCTCATCTGTCTCTCTCTCTGTCAGGAGGGTCGTCCCAGTCGTCCCAGTCCTCCCAGTCTCAGGTCTTCTCCTGTCCTGACTGTCTGTACTCCTTCACGTCTCAGATCTTCCTCCACAAACACATCAAGTGGATTCACGGCGAGCTGTACGGCCGCCTGCTGGAGAGCGGCGAGATCCGGCCGGAGAGTCTCCTCCCCCCATCGGCCTGCCAGCCAATCGGCGGCCAGACGGACCCGGACCGACGCCACCGCTGCCAGCAGTGCGACCGGGGCGTTCACCACGCTGGGCAGCTTGAAGAACCACACGAGGATTCACACGGGAGAGAAACCGTACAGCTGCCAGCAGTGCGGCAGGACGTTCAGCCAGTTGAGCAACCTGAGCAAACACCAGCTCACCCACTCCGGAGAACGACCTCACTCCTGCGACCAGTGCGGCAAAGGCTTCAGCACGTCGCAGAGCCTGGTGGTGCACCGCCGCATCCACAGCGGGGAGAGACCCTACCAGTGCAACCAGTGCGACAAGCGCTTCACCACGTCGCAGAAGTGCGCGGTGCACCAGAGGATCCACACGGGGGAGAGGCCGTACCACTGCGACCTCTGTGGGCGGAGCTTCTGCCAGGTGAACGCGTACCGGCAGCACCTGCGCATCCACACCGGGGAGAGGCCGCACTGCTGCCCGCACTGCGAGAAGAGGTTCACGTCGTCGGCCAACCTGGCGGAGCACCGGCGCATCCACAGCGGAGAGAAACCCTACTGGTGCCAGCATTGCAAGAGGAACTTCACCAGGTCCGGTCACCTGAAGAGACACCGCTGCCACCGATGAAGAGCGCCACCTGGCTGTCCCACCAAGAAGCCCACTACCCAGCCCCCCCCGGGTGACGACACGATGGACCAAACCAGAACTATTGATTATATCGATGTGTGACTCAGGATCAGAATGATGCTCTTCATGATGTTAAACTATTAAATGTCGTTCAGTTAAAGGTGAATGAATGTGAAGACCAAGTCCTCACAATGCTGGACCCTGATTGGCCGACAGCTCCAGTTTTACAGTAGAACATAAACCAATGGTCTGTCAGCCAATCAGGGTCAAAAGTACTCTAAAAAGTATGTATGAAAATGGAAAAGGACTGAAAAATAACTTCTGTATTTTTGAAATGATGTTAATAAATGTCATGGTTGCTTCATTGTTGGTCGTCGTAGCTCCACTGACAGCGACTCATCTCAGATATGTCAGATGTCTGCAGCAGGATGGAGCGTCAGAGCCTCGTGCTGCGTTCAGGTGAGATGGGAGAAATGACTACACCGGCCTACAGCTATTTCCTTGTTGGTGACGTTAGAATTCTGAGAGTCCGTCAACACACCCAAGTAGTATTTCTATCTGAAAGCTGAGTGAACAGTATTTCTAGTAGTTTCTAGTAGTAGTCTGGAAGGTTATGAGGGAGGAAGCTGACATGAAGCTGACAGGGTTTTAAAAGGTGATATTATGACTGTAACCACCTCCGGCCTGTAGGGGGCAGCAGAAGACTATCTGCTGACATAGAGGTTTGTCATAAGCAGTCATTGAGAGTGTATATATACCGGTGTGTGTATATATATACCAGTGTATATATACCGGTGTATATGTACTGGCCAGATATCCAGCACCACCGATCTGAAAGTTAAATGATCTTTTGACAGTAAAGTTAATGGATGAAAGTTCAAGGGAAATCTGATATATTGATATGATGAACATTGTGTATCGATCAGGTATTGATCCAGCTGTGACGGATGCGTATTTGTTTCTACTCTAGTGGAGAATGTCTGAGAATGGAAGGGAGCCTGTACGATGTGTTCAATGACAATAGTTTTCTAGACACTACAGTGACGGGACGGCAGGAAGCTGAAGCTTTCAGTCAGTTTCAGGAATCACTTTATTCTGAAGGATCGTACCGAACTCAGCTGTGTTAACGGTAGCTCCTGTTGCATGAGGCATGACTACTATCTGTCTGCAGACAGGCAGGCAGAGAGACAGACAGGCAGAGAGGCAGAGAGAGAGACAGAGAGACAGACAGGCAGAGAAAGAGACAGAGAGACAGGCAGGCAGAGAAAGAGACAGAGAGACAGGCAGGCAGAGAGAGAGACGGAGAGACAGACAGGCAGAGAAAGAGACAGAGAGACAGGCAGGCAGAGAGAGAGACGGAGAGAGTAGTCAGGTTATTGTAGTAATTACAGGGTTAACAAGGCGGGTGTCTACTCAACACTGTAACCACTCACACCAGCTGTCACACACACACACACACACACACACTCTCCTAATAAAACTAAGATTTGCCAGAATAGACGGAAAGCTAAAAATGAACGAGCTGCTTCTGTGTGACCTCAGGAATCTGTTACTCCTCAACCTGGGGTGTGTGTGTGTGTGTGTGTGTGTGTGTGTGTGTGTGTGTGTCATCTCCTAAAGCAGGTGTTGAAGACATAAATCACTGGACAGATTACTGCCCTCCTCTTCCTCTCTGCCTGTCTCTCTCTCACCTCTCTGCCTGTCTCTCTCTCACCCAGGTGATGTTTGAGAGGTCTGGGGCTGAAGGTCAGAGGTCAGGTACGGGGGCGGAGCCTGTACACCTGCACTCTGAGAGAGAGAGAGAGAGAGAGAGAGGTCTCTCTTTCTGCCTGTCTCTCTCTCACCTCTCTGCCTGTCTCTCTCTCACCCAGGTGATGTTTGAGAGGTCTGGGGCTGAAGGTCAGAGGTCAGGTACGGGGGCGGAGCCTGTACACCTGCACTCTGAGAGAGAGAGAGAGAGAGAGAGAGTCTCTCTTTCTAGTCTAGTTTGGTTAGTTAGTTTAGTTTAGTCTAGTCTAGTCTAGTCTAGTTAGTCTAGTTTAGTTTAGTTTTGTCTGGTCTAGTCTAGTTAGTTTAGTCTAGTCTAGTCTGGTCTAGTTAGTCTAGTTTAGTCTAGTCTGGTCTAGTCTAGTTAGTTTAGTCTAGTCTAGTCTAGTTTAGTTTAGTCTGGTCTAGTTTAGTTTAGTCTAGTCTAGTCTAGTTAGTCTAGTTTAGTTTAGTTTTGTCTGGTCTAGTCTAGTTAGTTTAGTCTAGTCTGGTCTAGTTAGTCTAGTTTAGTCTGGTCTAGTCTAGTTAGTTTAGTCTAGTCTAGTCTGGTCTAGTTTAGTTTAGTTTAGTCTGGTCTAGTCTAGTTAGTTTAGTCTAGTCTAGTCTAGTCTGGTTCTCACCTCAACAAACCAAAGTTCAGGTTCCAATAAATGTTTGACGTGTCAAAAGTTACTGTTTAGTGTTTTAACCTTTAAGTAGAAAATACCAGAATGTTCTGTCTGTCTGTCTGCCTGCCTGTGTCTGTCTGTCTGCCTGTGTCTGTCTGTCTGCCTGTCTGCCTGTGTCTGTCTGTCTGTCTGTATGTC
>JAXDDX010000247.1:342500-350000 GCA_034670405.1 Hoplostethus atlanticus
CTGCAGAAACGTCTCCATGAGGAACCAGACAGAAGAAGAAGAACAACAACAACAACAACAACAACAACAACAACAAGAAGAAGAAGAGGAGCTCCACCTCCACCATGATGAGTCTGGAACATTTCCTACGCTCTAAAATGGTTCTTTACAGCACCATAAAGGTTCTGTGTGTGTGTGTGTGTGTGTGTGTGTGTGTGTGTGTGTGTGTGTCCATATGTTCTTGACATCTCCTGTTTCCATGTGCCTGTCTGAACATGAACTATCTGGCAGAGAGAGAGAGAGAGAGAGAGAGAGAGAGAGAGAGAGAGAGAGAGAGAGAGAGAGAGAGAGAGAGAGAGAGAGAGAGAGAGAGAGAGAGAGAGAGAGAGAGAGAGAGAGAGAGAGAGAGAGAGAGAGAGAAATGGAAAATAGAGGTGTTGAGAGAAAGACATATGACCCTCCTCTCTCTCTCTCTCTCTCTCTCTCTCTCTCTCTCTCTCTCCATACCTGGATATTTAACACCTGAACTGTTATGGCTACGCTCTGCACCACCTGTCTGTCTGCCTCTCTCTCTCTCCATAGCAACAGCAGGTCTCTCTACCACCCATCATACTAAGTTTTCATAAATCTAATATTATATTTGAAGTGCCTTTGAGCAAGATGCTGAACGCCCTGTCTCACCTGTCTTACCTGTCTCACCTCAGTTTAAAGTCTGATTTATTGCGTCATCATCTTCATAAGTAATGATTTATTTATTTAGAAAACTAAAGTTACATCCCATAATAACAAACTGATCCTATAATAAAACTATAGGGAAACTAAACAGTGACTTCACAGACACTATCAGACACTAGGATGTTTTTTCGATAGGAAACATGAACTCACTCGTCCTGGTGGTCGAAGCGGTGGCCCGCGGTCCAGAAACAGAAGCGGGCCAGCAGGACCAGGTAGAGCCGGGACAACATCTTCCGGTCCGGTCCGGTCCAAACCGGGACTAAACCAGACCTACAATTCACCTTTACGTTTACCGGTTTACAAACCACATTTCCACAGGGCAGCAAACAACGGATCCGGTCCCGTTAAAACGTTAAAACAGACTAGATGAGATATGAAGGGAAAGTAAATGTGAGTCAGAAATAAAATCAAAATGTTTTAAAAACAAAGACGGGTTGATGTGTTGTTAAAATTAAACTTATGTTCTTTTTAAAAAAGAAAGTTTAATTGATTCCTCGTTCCGCGTGTCAGTAAACCGTCCCGTCGCGCGCTCCCGTGCACCGAGAGTCGCGTGAAGTCCCAAAAAGTGTTCTCGTGCAGGCGGTGGTCGGTAAAATCCGGTAGATGCGGTACCGCCGCCGTGTTCCTGATCCCGCTGAGCTCGAGCTGCTCCGTCAGACTGGAAGTTGGGGCGGTTAGTCTAAACACTGGCACGAGCTGGAGAGACAGACAGGCAGAGAGCGAGAGACAGGATAGAATAGTAAAGGGTATTAGATGTCACATTTTGTTTGCAAAAAGCGTCTTACGTTTTCATCTTCCTACACACACACACACACACACACACACACAAAATGTGTGTTTATTTAGTCTGGAAAAGTATAGTCTGTGTCCATCTGTGTTTATGGGTGTTTATTTGTGTGTGTGTGTGTGTGTGTGTGTGTGTGTGTGTGTGGCAGTCCTATAGTTAATTTTACAGTAAATTAAGTTTCATGTTAAGCAGCAGAGACTGGAAGCTACAGGTTGTTTAGAGCAGACACACACACACACACACACACACACACACACACTTCATGTTTCCACTACTTGTACCTGACATTCCAAAGTGACATCATCACTATGAGACACCCTGAGGAACCGCATGCACACTCACACACAGTAGTAGTAACAGTAACAGTAGTAGTAACAGTAACAGTAGTAGTAATAGTAACAGTAGTAGTAACAGTAATAGTAGTAGTAACAGTAATAGTAACAGTAGTAGTAACAGTAATAGTAACAGTAGTAGTAACAGTACCAGTAGTAGTAACAGTAATAGTAATAGTAACAGTAGTAGAAACAGTAGTAGTAACAGTAATAGTAACAGTAGTAGTAACAGTAGTAGTAACAGTAATAGTAGTAGTAACAATAACAGTAGTAGTAACAGTAACAGTAATAGTAACAGTAGTAGTAACAGTAGTAGTAACAGTACCAGTAGTAGTAACAGTAATAGTAATAGTAACAGTAGTAGTAACAGTAATAGTAACAGTAGTAGTAACAATAACAGTAGTAGTAACAGTAACAGTAATAGTAACAGTAGTAGTAACAGTAACAATAACAGTAGTAGTAACAGTAATAGTAACAGTAGTAGTAACAATAACAGTAGTAGTAACAGTAAGAGTAATAGTAACAGTAGTAGTAACAGTAGTAGTAACAGTAACAGTAATAGTAACAGTAGTAGTAACAGTAACAGTAGTAGTAACAGTAGTAGTAACAGTAATAGTAACAGTAGTAGTAACAGTAACAGTAGTAGTAACAGTAATAGTAGTAGTAACAGTAATAGTAACAGTAGTAGTAACAGTAACAGTAGTAGTAACAGTAATAGTAGTAGTAACAGTAATAGTAATAGTAACAGTAGTAGTAACAGTAGTAGTAACAGTAACAGTAGTAGTAACAGTAATAGTAACAGTAATAGTAGTAGTAACAGTAATAGTAATAGTAACAGTAACAGTAATAGTAACAGTAGTAGTAACAGTAGTAGTAACAGTAATAGTAATAGTAGTAGTAACAATAACAGTAGTAGTAACAGTAAGAGTAATAGTAACAGTAGTAGTAACAGTAGTAGTAACAGTAACAGTAATAGTAACAGTAGTAGTAACAGTAACAGTAGTAGTAACAGTAACAGTAGTAGTAACAGTAGTAGTAACAGTAATAGTAGTAGTAACAGTAATAGTAACAGTAGTAGTAACAGTAACAGTAGTAGTAACAGTAATAGTAGTAGTAACAGTAATAGTAATAGTAACAGTAGTAGTAACAGTAGTAGTAACAGTAACAGTAGTAGTAACAGTAGTAGTAACAGTAACAGTAGTAGTAACAGTAATAGTAACAGTAATAGTAGTAGTAACAGTAATAGTAATAGTAACAGTAGTAGTAACAGTAACAGTAGTAGTAACAGTAGTAGTAACAGTAATAGTAGTAGTAACAGTAATAGTAACAGTAGTAGTAACAGTAACAGTAGTAGTAACAGTAATAGTAGTAGTAACAGTAATAGTAATAGTAACAGTAGTAGTAACAGTAGTAGTAACAGTAACAGTAGTAGTAACAGTAATAGTAACAGTAATAGTAGTAGTAACAGTAATAGTAATAGTAACAGTAGTAGTAACAGTAGTAGTAACAGTAATAGTAATAGTAGTAGTAACAATAACAGTAGTAGTAACAGTAACAGTAATAGTAACAGTAGTAGTAACAGTAGTAGTAACAGTAATAGTGACAATAACAGTAGTAGTAACAGTAACAGTAATAGTAACAGTAGTAGTAACAGTAATAGTAACAGTAGTAGTAACAATAACAGTAGTAGTAACAGTAACAGTAATAGTAACAGTAGTAGTAACAGTAATAGTAATAGTAACAGTAGTAGTAACAGTAGTAGTAACAGTAATAGTAATAGTAGTAGTAACAGTAATAGTAATAGTAACAGTAGTAGTAACAGTAGTAGTAACAGTAGTAGTAACAGTAATAGTAATAGTAGTAGTAACAATAACAGTAGTAGTAACAGTAAGAGTAATAGTAACAGTAGTAGTAACAGTAGTAGTAACAGTAACAGTAATAGTAACAGTAGTAGTAACAGTAACAGTAGTAGTAACAGTAGTAACAGTAGTAGTAACAGTAATAGTAGTAGTAACAGTAATAGTAACAGTAGTAGTAACAGTAACAGTAGTAGTAACAGTAATAGTAGTAGTAACAGTAATAGTAACAGTAATAGTAGTAGTAACAGTAATAGTAATAGTAACAGTAGTAGTAACAGTAGTAGTAACAGTAACAGTAATAGTAACAGTAGTAGTAACAGTAGTAGTAACAGTAATAGTAGTAGTAACAATAACAGTAGTAGTAACAGTAATAGTAACAGTAGTAGTAACAATAACAGTAGTAGTAACAGTAACAGTAATAGTAACAGTAGTAGTAACAGTAATAGTAATAGTAACAGTAGTAACAGTAGTAGTAACAGTAGTAGTAACAGTAATAGTAATAGTAATAGTAACAGTAGTAGTAACAGTAGTAGTAACAGTAGTAGTAACAGTAGTAGTAACAATAACAGTAGTAGTAACAGTAACAGTAGTAGTAACAGTAACAGTAGTAGTAATAGTAACAGTAGTAGTAACAGTAACAGTAGTAATAACAATAACAGTAGTAGTAACAGTAACAGTAGTAGTAACAGTAACAGTAGTAATAACAATAACAGTAGTAGTAACAGTAACAGTAACAGTAGTAGTAATAATAACAGTAGTAGTAGTAGTAACTGTAGTAGTACTGTAATCTACTGATCTAATGTAATCTACTGTAATCTAATGGTCTAATGTAATCTACTGTAATCTACTGTAATGTAACATTAGGAATCAGGTCAAAACCTCCTCACTGTAGTGACAGTCTCACACCACAAGAGGGCAGTGCTGTCTATAGACAGACAGACAGACAGACAGACAGACAGATAGCTCCTCCCTCTCTCTTCCACCCCCCTCCCTCTCTCTCTCTCTCCTCTCTTCTATCTCTCAGTCTGGGTTCAACAGCCCAGAAGCTACAGAAGGATACCTGTCTCTCTGTCCACCTGTCTGTCTCTCAGGCTGTCTGTCTCTCTGTCCACCTGTCTGTCTCTCAGGCTGTCTGTCTCTCTGTCCACCTGTCTGTCTCTCTGTCTCCCAGGCTGTCTGTCTCTCAGCGGGGAGATGAAGAACCAGTCCATCCTGTGGTTTCTGCTCTGGGTAAGATGACCTGTCTGACTTCAGCTACTTACAAACTATCAGAACAAAGATCAGATGTTTTTACTTGAAATGATAAAAAAATTGTTGTTAGTTATTGTCTATTCTATTCTATTCTGTTCTGTTCTGTTCTATTCTATTCTATTCTATTCTATTCTATTCTATTCTATTCTATTCTATTCTATTCTATTCTATTCTATTCTGTTCTGTTCTATTCTATTCTATTCTATTCTATTCTATTCTATTCTATTCTATTCTGTTCTGTTCTGTTCTATTCTATTCTATTCTATTCTATTCTATTCTATTCTATTCTGTTCTGTTCTGTTCTGTTCTGTTCTGTTCTGTTCTGTTCTATTCTATTCTGTTCTGTTCTAATCTGTTCTATTCTATTCTATTCTGTTCTGTTCTAATCTGTTCTATTCTATTCTATTCTGTTCTGTTCTGTTCTGTTTTGTTCTGTTCTATTCTATTCTATTCTATTCTATTCTATTCTGTTCTGTTCTATTCTATTCTATTCTGTTCTGTTCTGTTCTATTCTATTCTATTCTGTTCTATTCTATTCTATTCTATTCTATTCTGTTCTGTTCTGTTCTAATCTGTTCTATTCTATTCTATTCTACTCTATTCTGTTCTGTTCTGTTCTATTCTATTCTATTCTATTCTGTTCTGTTCTGTTCTATTCTATTCTATTCTGTTCTAATCTGTTCTATTCTACTCTATTCTATTCTGTTCTGTTCTGTTCTGTTCTATTCTATTCTATTCTATTCTGTTGTAATCTGTTCTATTCTATTCTGTTCTGTTCTGTTCTATTCTATTCTACTCTATTCTATTCTGTTCTATTCTATTCTATTCTATTCTATTCTATTCTGTTCTGTTCTATTCTATTCTATTCTATTCTATTCTATTCTATTCTGTTCTGTTCTGTTCTATTCTATTCTATTCTATTCTATTCTATTCTGTTCTGTTCTATTCTATTCTATTCTATTCTGTTCTGTTCTGTTCTGTTCTGTTCTGTTCTATTCTATTCTGTTCTGTTCTGTTCTAATCTGTTCTATTCTATTCTATTCTACTCTATTCTGTTCTGTTCTGTTCTATTCTATTCTATTCTATTCTGTTCTGTTCTGTTCTGTTCTATTCTATTCTATTCTATTCTATTCTATTCTATTCTGTTCTGTTCTGTTCTGTTCTGTTCTGTTCTGTTCTGTTCTATTCTATTCTGTTCTGTTCTAATCTGTTCTATTCTATTCTATTCTGTTCTGTTCTAATCTGTTCTATTCTATTCTATTCTGTTCTGTTCTGTTCTGTTTTGTTCTGTTCTATTCTATTCTATTCTATTCTATTCTATTCTGTTCTGTTCTATTCTATTCTATTCTATTCTATTCTGTTCTGTTCTGTTCTATTCTATTCTATTCTATTCTATTCTGTTCTGTTCTGTTCTAATCTGTTCTATTCTATTCTATTCTACTCTATTCTGTTCTGTTCTGTTCTATTCTATTCTATTCTATTCTGTTCTGTTCTGTTCTATTCTATTCCATTCTGTTCTAATCTGTTCTATTCTACTCTATTCTATTCTGTTCTGTTCTGTTCTGTTCTATTCTATTCTATTCTATTCTGTTGTAATCTGTTCTATTCTATTCTGTTCTGTTCTGTTCTATTCTATTCTACTCTATTCTATTCTGTTCTATTCTATTCTATTCTATTCTACTCTATTCTATGATATGCTCATGGCTCATGTGTGTGTCTAGTTGCTATGCTAGTTAATGTTTATGTCTGGTAGTAACTAGTTAATGGTTACTGGTTGTTACTGGTTAATGGTTACTGGTAGTAACTAGTTACTAGTTACTAGTTACTGGTTGTTACTGGTTAATAATTCAAGTTGTTCTGTGTATCATCAGTATTGATCCTTGGTGCAATGACTGTAAACCAGTGAGACCATGGAGACGTCTGGTAGCCTCTATCTCACCAGTGGTATTGTTACTAGTGTTTCTCCACATTAAGACTACATTTCCCATCAGCCCCGTTGCTTCCTGTCCCCCTCCCCCTCCCTGAAGAGGATCAACATGTTGAAGTGATTTCTCCATCTTCCTTTCTCTCCTTCCTCCATCTGCCGTCTCCAGAAACTCTTTATCTTTAGCTCCGTTAGCGCTGGAAGAACAGCGCCCTCTTCCTGTTTGGTGCCGTAAAGCAATCCAGCAGATTTCCCTCCAAATCCAAGGTGCTGGTTATGTTCTGGTTACTAGTCACTGGTTACTGGTTAACCTACCGTGTTTCTTCAGGTGCTGGTTATGTGCTGTGCTGGTCTGGTTAGTTGTTGGCATGACCTGGACAACAGTGAGTACGACTGCTGGCCTCTGGACCGACCGGACGAGTACAACATGATAGACTGTGGAGGTGAGGCCCGACCTGTCTGTCTGCCTACCTGTCTGTCTGTCTGTCTGTCTGTCTGCCTACCTGTCTGTCTGTCTGTAATCTGTTTTGTTCTTGTGTTCCTCTGAGGCCCCTCTGGTTGAGTTACAGTTTTTCTCAGTCGCTTTGGTCGCGTTCTCAGATCAGAATTGAAATTCTCAAAACTACTTGTTCA
>JAXDDX010000247.1:355000-367500 GCA_034670405.1 Hoplostethus atlanticus
CACACACACACACACACACACACACACACACACACACACACACACACACACACCTCCTCTTATTTCACCATATTGCACCCAACTCTTCAATTGACTAGATGTGTTTTGACGGTCTCACTCTTTCTCTCTCTCTCTAGAGAGCTCGATCACCCCAACCTCTGTAAGTTCTTTGGTGGGTGTGTTGAGGCGCCTAACATTGCCATAGTAACAGAGTACTGCCCCAAAGGCAGTCTTAATGACGTTCTTCTTAACGAGGAGATTCCGCTAAACTGGGGCTTCAGGTAGACGACTGGACACACACACACATACACACACACACACACACACGTACACACACACACACACACACACACACACACACACACATTAACCCTGTCTCTCTCCCAGGTTTTCCTTCGCCACAGACATCGCCAGAGCGATGTCCTACCTGCACCAGCTCAGGATCTGTCACGGAAGACTGAAATCTCTAAACTGTGTCTTAGACGACCGCTGGGTCTGCAAAATTACCGGTAATATATAATAATAATAATATATGTATATAATAATACAATAATAATAATAATAATATAGAATCTGTCTATATGTAGATGATACTCTTCTTTACATGCTAGTTGTGTTCCATTGGTCCAGACCAGATTGTTCTGACCTGGTTCTGATAGATTCACATTATTAACTAACAGACTCTTCAAGACATTATATTTTATCGTAGTAGGATAGTATAGTGTCTGAAATGCAGCCTAATTCTTGGACATTTACTGGACAGTAATGTGTCTGACTTTGACTGACATGTGGTTGTTCCTATCAGACTATGGGCTGAGGACCTATCGGAGGGAGGATGGGGCGGAGCCTCTTTCCACCTATCAGCAGAGGCTATTGGAGGTGTACACGCCCCCCGAGTGTCACAACTCTTACATGGAGCCAACACTGGCTGGGGATGTGTTCAGGTAACACACACACACACACACACACACACACACACACACACACACACACACACACACACACACACACACACAGACCCCGGTGGTAACCTCAGTATATTTTTCCAGTTATTCTATCATTCTGCTGGAGATAGCCACTCGCAGCGACCCGGTCCCAGTAAGTCTCACTGTGATTGGCTGATTGTCCTCTCACTCCATTGTAAGTCTCACTGTGATTGGCTGATTGTCCTCTCACTCCATTGTAAGTCTCACTGTGATTGGCTGATTGTCCTCTCACTCCATTGTAAGTCTCACTGTGATTGGCTGGTTTGTCTGGGAAGGGCTGGTCCGACTCATGTCATTGGTCAAATGTTGCAATTCAAGTCATTCATTCATTTCTCATTCAATGTTAAGAGTTCAGAGCTCTATTCTATTCTATTCTATTCTATTGTGTTCTATTCTAGTCTACTGTGTAGGTAGATGAGTCTAGTCTGGAGTGTGCCTGGTGTCTTCCTCTGCCAGAACTAATCTCTTCTCTACTCCACTCTACTCTACTCTACTCTACTCTACTGTCTAGGTAGAAGAGTCTAGTCTGGAGTGTGCCTGGTGTCCTCCTCTACCAGAGCTGATCTCCAGTAAAGCTGACAACAGCTGCCCCTGTCCTGCTGACTACGTCGAGGTAGGCTGAGTGGTAGGCAGGTCATATTGGCGTGGTGCAGCAGTTGCCATAGCAACATAAATTAAACCACACAGCGGCCACATCATACACATGTTCCTTTACAGTGATAAAACATTATGACTACAGATCAAAAGATGCAGTTGTCAGTATTGCTTTAGGAAACGTAGAAATGTATGTTGCTAATGCTAACGCTAAGTTGTTAGCTAGCTAGTTGCCATGGTGAATGTTTTTGTGGGAAGTGATTTCAAATCCTACGTGTTGAACTTCCTTTAACCAACCAACCAACCAGCCAATCGCCTGAGAGCACCTTCACTTCAAACTGCCTCACAGTGTTTTGTCCTGTGTGTGTTTCCGTAGCTGATCCGGCGATGCCGCTCCCATAACCCCGCCCACCGGCCCACCTTCGAACAAATCAGGAAGTTTGTTCACCGAATCAACCCGAATAAAGTCAGCCCAGTGGACATGATGATGAACCTGGTAATACAGCTGAGTAGAGTAGAGTCCAGTAGAGTAGAATATAATACAACAGAATAACATAGAATAGAACAGGATCTAATAGAATAGATGTAAAGACATAAATGTAACAGAGTTAAATATAAGTAACATGTTGTGTCACTCTGTCTGTCTGTCTGTCTGTCTGTCTGTCTGTCTGTCTGTCTCTCTGTCTGTCTGTCTGTCTGTCTGTCTGTCTGCCTCTCAGATGGAGAAGTACAGTAAACATCTAGAGGTGTTGGTGGCTGAGAGGACTCAAGATCTGATGCACGAGAAACAGAAGACTGACAGGCTGCTATACAGTAGGACACACACACACACACACACACACACACACACCAGTGAAGTTGAAACATGAAAATCACCTAAATTGGAGTTACAAGGTTTCAACATGACAACAGCAGTTTTCTTCAGTTCTCCATCATCTCCAAGTCATGGAACAGCTCCACCAATCAGCAGTGTTGTAGCAGAGAGAGCCAATCACAGTTCAGCTGGCTTAGGCCAAGATCCTGGTGCAGCAGTGAATTATGGGATACTGCCTGATTTTGAAGCATTAGATTATAGAGCTCAACAGTGTAGGTTCCGGAAGTGAAAATCCCATTCATATTCTGAATAGGGATTTTGATTATTAGCCATAATGTCGTAACCATCCAAGGTAGACTCACCACAAGCTAGTAGATTGGGAAACGATAGTGTATGCTCCTGTAGAAGCCACAAGTCCGTATGATATCAACCTTGTTTTGAGAAAAACATGTTTTATTCGCGATGTCATGGAGACGTACTACACTACCCACAATCCTAAAGTGTAACAGCGACGTCTCTGATTGGTGGAGCTCGCTGTTACCATGGAAATGAACGTCTTGTCAGCTAACGTTAACGTTAGCTACTAACGTAACCTAGCTAGCTGCTTATCCTATGCAGCTGGAACGAATCACTGTACCATGTCGATGACAACACTTTACACTATACTATATGAAACACTAGTATACACAAAACAACAACAATATCAACACTAGACTATTGACAAATGTTAAATTCAAGAAGAAGCGCGCTAAACTATTGTTAGTTTGGAAGTTCGCAATGGTTTATGGGATGAGTAGTTCCTTCACTTCATAAAATAATTATGTACACAGTCTTGTACCTTTGCCTTTTCTTCTGTTTTCCGATCTTTTTTTTGCTCAGAATCAAATGTTTTATGGTCACGATTCATCGTCTAGCTGGCTGGCTTGGTTCCAGCCTTAAAACTCTTTATAGAAGGATTTTCTGAAATGTCAATGTAGTAAATGAATGGGAAATTTACTTCCGGAACCAGAGCCGTAAAAAAAGTGGGCGGTCACTGTTGCTCTCTATAGAATCAAAGGTAGTTGCATTTCCTGTCTGGGCTATTGTGACATCACTATGACCCATCATGTGTTTTCTGCAGGCATGCTTCCCAGGCAGGTGGCTGACGACCTGAGGCAGGGGAAACCCTCCCAGGCCCAGAGCTACGTCAGCGCCACCGTCTTCTTCAGGTAGGAGAGACGGGACGGCCTGTCTGTCTGTCTGTCTGTCTGACTGTCTACCTGCCTGTCTACCTGTCTGTCTGACTGTCTGTCTACCTGCCTGTCTGTGTGTGTCTGCAGTGACATCGTGGGTTTCACCCAGCTGTCCAGCAGCAGCACTCCCTACCAGGTTGTAGATTTCCTCAACAAGCTGTACACGACGTTTGATGACATCATCGACAACTACGACGTCTACAAGGTGGAAACCATCGGAGACGCCTGTGAGTCTGAACTATAATAAATGTATTTCCTAGGTAAGAAAAACAAGTCTAGACCACAATGCAATGCAGTAGCCGAGATAGACCAGAATGCAGTGCAGTAGCCGAGATAGACCAGAATGCAATGCAGTAGCCGAGATGGACCAGAATGCAATGCAGTAGCCGAGATAGACCAGAATGCAATGCAGTAGCCAGGATAGACCAGAATGCAATGCAGCCACAAGACAGGTTGGGTTTTCTTTTTCTTAAGTGAAAAAAGTCTCACTCCGCTATCTCTTCCTACATCTGTAACCTACAGCTGAATGGATCAAGTTCAGACATGTTCTCTGGGGGTTGTGTGTGTGTGTGTGTGTGTGTGTGTGTGTGTGTGTGTGTGTGTGTGTGTGTGTGTGTAGACATGGTGGTGTCCGGCGTGCCCAGGGTGAATGGGATCCTCCATGCGTCGGAGATCGCCAGCATGGCTCTGGATCTGGTGGGCGTCTGCCGCACCTTCAGGATCCCACACAAACCCAACACACAACTGCAGATACGAGCTGGAATACACTCTGGTACACACACACACACACACACACACACACACACACACACACACCTTGAATAAGATACACGCATACGTACACACATACATACATACTGTCTGTCTGTCTGCCTGCCTGTCTGCCTGTCTGTCTCCAGGTCCAGTGGTAGCAGGCGTCGTCGGGACCAAGATGCCTCGCTACTGTCTGTTTGGAGATACAGTGAACACAGCTTCCAGGATGGAGTCCACCAGCCAGTGTAATGCTACACTAGGGAAGTAGCCAGCCAGTAGATGCTAATGGAGATGCTAATGCTAAGGAAGTTAAACACAAATGGAAAAATGTGCTAACGGTTGCTTTACTAGAAAATACTATTCACTCAGCTTTCAGATATAAATATAAATATGGTTTACAATGTGATGTCTATGGTACAAACAGGACGTGCTTATGCTAGGGAAGTGATAGCTTGGTTTACAATGTGATGTCTATGGTACAAACAGGACATGCTAATGCTAGGGAAGCGATAGCTAGGTTTACAATGTGGTATCTACGGTACAAACAGGACGTGCTAATGCTAGGGAAGCGATAGCTTGGTTTACAATGTGATGTCTACGGTACAAACAGGATGTGCTAATGCTAGGGAAGCGATAGCTAGGTTTACAATGTGGTATCTACGGTACAAACAGGACGTGCTAATGCTAGGGAAGCGATAGCTAGGTTTACAATGTGATGTCTACGGTAGCTAGGTTTACAATGTGTTGTCTATGGTACAAACAGGACGTGCTAATGCTAGGGAAGCGATAGCTAGGTTTACAATGTGTTGTCTACGGTACGAACAGGACGTGCTAATGTTAGGGAAGCGATAGCTAGGTTAACAATGTGTTGTCTATGGTACAAACAGGACGTGCTAATGCTAGGGAAGCGATAGCTAGGTTAACAATGTGTTGTCTATGGTACAAACAGGACGTGCTAATGCTAGGGAAGCGATAGCTAGGTTTACAATGTGGTATCTATGGTACAAACAGGACGTGCTAATGCTAGGGAAGTGATAGCTAGGTTAACAATGTGTTGTCTATGGTACAAACAGAATGTGCTTATGCTAGGGAAGCGATAGCTAGGTTTACAATGTGTTGTCTATGGTACACTAGGACGTGCTAATGCTAGGGAAGCGGTAGCTAGGTTTACAATGTGTTGTCTATGGTACACCAGGACGTGCTAATGCTAGGGGAGTGTCTTTGCAGCCCTGAAGATCCAGTGCAGTTCCAGTGCGTTCTACCTGCTGGAGGAGATCGGAGGCTACGTGCTGGAGTGCAGAGGGATGATGCAGGTTAAGGTGAGCCAGTTCAACCACAGCCTTCTACTGGGAGCACTGGGAGCTGCCCAGTACAACTCTCTCTCTCTCTCTCTCTCTCTCTCAGGGTAAAGGTGACATGGTAACCTACTGGTTGGAGGGCAAACAGACGTCTCTGATCTCCAAGGACCTCGGGTCTGACAACGCCAAGACGACCAAACAAGTAACCATGGAGACGGAGAAAGAGAGAGAGAAAGAGAGAGAGCTGTATTCATCGATGCCGGGGTTTCTGAACCACGATCTTCTCCTGGATCCGGCCTGATCAGCTGCAAACACGGTTTCCACTTCATGAGATCTCATCGCTGTCATTGTTAAACCAGTTCAATTATTTTTTCCTACAAAATAAAATGTTTGAATTGTTTCTATTAAGTAATGAATGTCAACTGACACTTTTCAAAATGGCCTCCATCCCTCCCGTCTGACTAAATTGATTGATGATTGACAGCTCAACATAAATCCAAGCCGATTGAATCTGGACCCAACAGGTTTCCCCCCCACCGACTAGATATCAACTTCAGCTGTTTTTCTCCTCAATGGATGTTTGATGTTTTGTGACTATTGACGACGGATCAATCGATCATTGTTTCTGTAAACACGTTGCTTATGTATTTACGGTGTATCAGTGTGGTATTAATGTCAGTGATGTTCAGTTTTATCATGGCTAATAAAGTAATATCAGACAGTCAGAGCATTTCTTTCTTTCTGTAGGCTGCAGGTCGCTGCCAGTCCAGCTGGATCACTTTATGGCAGATTTTCACCTTCATGTCCTTTGGGAATTGGGACATTTTCAAGAAGTGTCATGAAACTGTACATGTATGAGTTTCAAGATCAAACACTATCAGGAAACCCACATCAGTATAACTTTGATCGGCCCACTTGCCCCTACAGATTACGTTGCAACCATAGCAGCCTGTTTCTCGACTGCTGACTGAGGTGATCTACTGGATCAATTCAAAACCTTTTGTACCTATTTTGGGTCTAAATGATGAATTTGTATAAATAGAGTCCAGGATTAAAAATACTGGACTTCCCCTTTAATGTGGAGAAACACTAGTAACAACACCACTGGTGAGATAGAGGCTACCAGTCGTCTCCATGGTCTCACTGGTTTACAGTCATTAGTATTGATCAGGATCAATACTGATCTGATGGTGATTTATTGACGGTAACGTGACACTGACTAATTTGTCCTGCTCGTATTGAACCGTTGGTCAGACGCTCCAACAGCTCAACAGAGCATGACAGATTACCCATCATGCAACTGAATAAATATCTGATGGAAATAATCCAGAGAGCAGCTGGATGACCAAGAGGAGGAGAGGAGGAGGAGGAGAGTGGAGATGGAGAGGAGGAGAGGAAGAGGAGAAGACAGGAGGGGAAGAGGGGAGGACAGGAGGAGAGGAAGAGGAGAGACAAGAGGAGAGACAGGAGGAGAGGAAGAGGAGAGACAAGAGGAGAGACAGGAGGAGACAGGAGGAGAGGAAGAGGAGAGACAAGAGGAGAGACAGGAGGAGAGGAAGAGGAGAGGAAGAGGAGAGACAGGAGAGGAAGAGATGTAACAGGTTTTTAATTACACATACTAATCAGACCATTTCATGTTGAAGGTTTCTCATTTCCACAAGAACAGGAGAGAGAGAGAGAGAGAGAGAGAGAGAGAGCGAGAGCGAGAGCGAGAGAGAGAGAGAGAGTGAGAGTGTGTGTGTCTGGTTAATTGAATGCGTACTCACCACATTCAGCATCAAAAGCTTTTCTCTCTCTCTCTCGCTCGCCCATCTCCTTCACCCATTCAATTGGGAGAATTTACATATGACACACACATCAAAGGAAGCGTTGTGTGTGTGTGTGTGTGTGTGAGGACAGAAAATAGGACAAAGAGGGTGTGTGTCTTTCAGAGCTTTTATTTACTGAATACATTAGAGGCACACACACACACACACACACACACACACACACACACACACACACACACACACACACACACACACACACACACACACACACGCTACAGTGTCTCCATACATGTTGTTTATCAGTTTCAGACCAACTCCACTAAACGCATCGCAACTGGACTTGTTCCTGATTGGCTCCCTCACTAAAGACTTTCTGAAATCCGTCCAATCAGGCCAGTTTGCAGCATCTGACCTGGAAGCCTCCAGTCAGCAGGTTGACCTCAGCCAATCAGGGTCCAGGATGGTGAGGACTGTGTTTAGTGTCTCTAGTCTTCATGGGTTCATCAGGTCCATTCTGGTCAGGGTCAGGGGTTCGAGTCCAACGAGGACCATCAGGTCTACATCCTCCTGAGACCAGACCAGGGAGAGTTGAGACAGACAGACAGACAGACAGACAGACAGACAGACAGGCACGACACTGGTCAAACTGTTTCCATCAATAGCTCTGAGTACGTTCTGGAAACACACTCACCTTATTGGTCAGTCCAGCTGTCGGTCATGCAGTGAGGGGCGGGTTCTCTCCTCCAGGAGCCACTGAGCTGCGATCCTGCTGCTGTAGATCACATAGGTCCAGGACAACACCACCACCCCCAACAGGATCTGAGAGAGAGAGAGAGAGAGAGAGAGAGAGATACAACACAGCAACATCAAGCTATCAATAGTCAAGCTAACAGGCTAATGTTACTAACACAATAGAGAGAGAGAGAGAGAGAGAGAGAGAGAGAGAGAGAGAGAGAGAGAGAATCAATGAACCTTGAACCAGCTACACTCAGCGACAACTGACCAGTTAGCACTGTTAGCTGCTAGCCAAGCATCACCACGGTAACCTTTCCAGAAAACATGTTTAAATGAAACCGGAAGTCATCAACTTACGACAGAGTATATCCCGTCCAGAGCGCGACTGCTGAGCGTCATCCTCTTCTCATTAAACACCGAAACGAGACGCAGAACCGGCTGATTTAGTTTAGTTCGGTTTGTTTACATCGTTGCCATGGCCGCCATGTTGGATTCAGCTCTGGTTTGGTTGTGCCGCCATCTGCTGGACGGAGGAGGAACAGCAGCTCAGAGGCTCCAGCACACAATCATCATCTTCATCACCTCCTCCTTCTCCTTCTTCTTCTTTAACGTGAATTCCTGTGGTCCAGCCCCGTAATAACTGGATCAATGTATTTAGGATTCATGCACTTAAGTGGCAACTTTTAGATTTCCGCACTTACAAACAGCCTCTTAAGAAATAAATAAGTACAATCATGTTTGGGGAATCATGTTTGTCTGAGTATAGAAGTGATCTCTGTTTCTTTGTTCGCTTTAAGACTTCGTTTTCAGTTTTATTTACCAGGAAATGTCTCCAAACTGCATTTAGCCCGGTTGTAAACTTCGCTGTAGATGTATGGTGTGGTTGTATTTTCATTTATTTTAATAATAGACACCCATTGTGTACTAACGGTTCTTGTATTCCGTGTTTATGTTTGTTTATTGTTTATATTGTGTTTATAGTGGTCTTTTTTACATGTGTTTGTGAAACGTGAGTGAAATTAATATTTTGTGTTTGCAGTTCTACTCCTGGCCACTAGAGGGTAGGAGGCTAGAAGTGTGGCGAGAACACGCACTTTGGCACTTTATTTTTGGTGTCGCGAGCGCGAGAAAAAAATCAGAGAGGCAGTAGAAAGTAAGATGTGTCACTCTGCCTCTAGTCCAGGAACCACACGGACCAGTGAACACTACACCGTTTCAATCGCTCTAACTACACAACTACACACAAATGCACTGACGTTACTACACACCGAGACAACTACACACCGAGACACAACCATCAATGTATGGGTGTTAATGGGTTATTTAACCCAAACTGCACCCGAACCCGAGGTGTTGTTAACGCCCACAGCTAAAAGGTTTCTGTGATGGGCCAGTGTTTGGCTGTTGAGTGACTTATCACCTCATAAACCAGCTTTGTTGCGAGTAAAAACAATCTGTTCCCAGCATCCACCGCGGCATCTTTTGCCTTCCAGCTGCTGATGTTTCGGTCAGACGTAAACGCTGTCCACAAATGTCACCGTTTCTAATGTAAATAAAAGTCTAAAGGCGTCGGAATAGCTGAGACCGGGAGCCCACGAGCCGCGCTAACGCTGGATGCCGTCCACGGTGTGATCATTTATCCAGACGAGGAGAGAAACCCGCATGAAAAGCCCACAGAGCGACCCAGGGAGTCTTCTGGTCAGGTGCGGTAGTGGGGGAAGCTAACGGCGTTAGCATGCTACGAGGCTAACAAGCTCACACTAACCTGTCTCCTTTTCTATTGATCACGTTAAATAACTGCCAGACAACAGCGAGCACCTGTCGATAGTTGTTGCATGTCGGCGTCCCTCAGTTATTGGCGGATAAACTGAGTTGAAGCGAGCTAAAGGGACAACATTTAAGCCGGCTTGTCTGCTAATGTTAGCATAGCCTGTGTTCAGTTCGCCATCTCTAGTAGCAGTTAGCTAACTTCAGCTAGCAGCGTTAGCTAACGCTACTTGTGATCTGTCCTCGGTTGTGTGTGTTGTATTGACGACTCCTGCGGGGGAAGCGCGTCGCTGCAGCGGCAGAAATCAAAGTTAGAATTGACCCAGCACGAGCAGATATCGATGAGAGCAGCGGGGAGGATTCCGAGATAGCACGACGATCAATACAGAGGATCAGCAAGTCAACAGGGTGTGATTATGAACGGAGCTACATATATATATATATATAACAACTGATGTGTTGTTGTGCTGCAGTTCTGCTGTGACAGTAAAGAAAAACTAATCGCGGGATATTATTTGTTTGATCTCTTGATATTATTATTTAGCTCAGTGAACACCAGTTTGGACATTTCAAAATAAAGTGCCGTGATAGTCAATTATCCATAAGGTTGTGGAAGGAAACGACGTGTTGAGGTTGTCGGTTCAACGTCCAGACATTAGACTCAAAGGCTGCGGTGACCTGGGATGTGTGACTTGACCCTCCGTTGACTCACCGGATGTTAGTTTACCAGTTTTAAACCGACAGGAAGTCATCCAGGGTCTGTTTGTCTCGGAGGGCTGGGAAACTAAAATGACCTGCCAGGAATTATTTTTCTATTTGCTGATTGTTTCTTGGTATGTCAGCCTACCGTCTACTTCCTGTTTCGAATCAGTCACGTGTTCTGACTCGTTTCATAATACACATAATAATAGTATCAAACTGCTGTAGGGGGCATTAATATAATATAATGAATTTTTGAGTTTTGTTTGTGCTGGTGGTTGTTGGCCTTGCAGTGACGACTGACTGGAGATCAGTTCAGCCTCCGTGTTATCTACCCGTACATGACTGGTGACAGCAGAGGGTCTTCCTAGGGGGGCGTGGCTTGACTTTCTCACGCCATCAGACTGAGATGAGAGGTGGCGGCGTCTGAATGCAGCAGGATGGTTCAGTCTTCTTCATGTGTCCTGGAGTTTCCCTTTCATCAGTCTGGTCTCAGTGGAGAGTCTAAATGTCTCGGAGGCTTTTCACCCTGATGAGAAGAGAACTCACAATAATAAATCATCTTCAAAAACCTTTATTGGTCCGATTAGTAAATTACAATCACAAAACTGATTCATATGAAACCCGATGCCTCCATAAGTTATTAATCCCATCAATTGTGTGTGTGTGTGTGTGTGTGTGTGTGTGTGTACAGGTGATGGCGCCCACCCGGATGAAGCTGCGTGTGCGTCGCCGTGACAACGGGGCCGGGGGCAGCAGCACATCAGCGGGAGGAGGAAGAGGAGGAGGAGGAGTAGGAGGGCAGGGAGAGGAGGAGGAGGAGGAGGAGGAGCAGAGAAACCGCGTGAGTGGCGGCAGAAGGAAGACCGCCGTCGCCGCCGCGTCTCCTCCCACCTCCTCGGCCTCGGTGCGCGCGGCGGCGTCGGAGGAGGCGTCTCCGGACTCCAAGTGTCCGATCTGCCTGGACCGCTTCAACAACCTGGCCTACCTGGACCGCTGCCTGCACCGCTTCTGCTTCCCCTGCATCCAGGAGTGGTCGCACAACAAGGCCGAGTGTCCGCTCTGCAAGCAGCCCTTCTCCTCCATCCTGCACTCGGTCCGCGCCGAGGACGACTTCAAGGAGTACACGCTGAGGCCCGCGCCCGCCAACAGCAGCGTGGCGGCGACGGTCGCCATGGTGGCCGCCATGGCGACGGCGGCGCGGAGCGACCACGAGATGAGGCTGATGCTGAGGAGGCGGCGGGGGGACGTCGGAGAGACGACCGCGGCGAGGAGGAGGAGGGAGAGGGGAGGGCGCGGCGGCAGGGAGAGGAGGAGGGCGGGGGAGTGGTACCTCGCTGCTCCTCTTCCTCACCATCCCGCTTTCTCTGGCGTCGCCGCCGCAGAGGAGGATGAGCGAGACGACGAGGTAGAGAGGGTGATGAGGGGAGGAGGGGAGGAGCTGGGGGAGCGAGGGGTGATATTTGACGGACTGACGGGTCTCGGGGGGGCAGTGGCCCCTGTCGCCCCTAACGACCGGTCGTCGCGGCGACTGATGACCCGGTTAGCAGCGAGGCGTCGTTTGCAGAGAGAAGGAGGGAACGTCCGGCGGCTGAGGGAGAGGGAGACGCTGGCCTTCCGCCGCGCCCTCTACCGCAGCGGGATACGGGTCCGCGGCGTCGCTGGGGCCAACGGCAGCGGTAACCAGGGGCAACAACGCAACGTCACAGCAGAAAGCTATCGCAGGAACGCCACCCACCTGAACAGGCTCCGCCCCTGGTTACGAAGGGAGCTGACGGTGTTGTACGGCGCCCACCTCTCCCTGGTCGACATTGTCCAACGCATCATCACCGCGCGCCTGGCCCGCCACGGCT
>JAXDDX010000247.1:372500-380000 GCA_034670405.1 Hoplostethus atlanticus
CCGTTGACTCCCATTCCAGCCGGCCGTGAAGGAGACAGATTGTCCATTGACTCCCGTTGTTCTGGTTCCGGGTCGACAAATAGACTAACTGGTGCTGCTGGTTTACCGCCCATTGATTTCCATTCATTTCCTCCTACAGAGATGCATTCCAGTCGCGGGGCGCCCCCTACAGCCAGTGCTAAGGAAGTACATGCATCCAGTCCCAGAGCTTCACCCATTGAATTGCGTCCTGTCAAATCTGCGTCTTCCATCGATTCCTGTTCAGCCCGGGCCGGTTCTTCCTCTGCTACCTCAGGGGTTAGCCGGAAGGAGGCGGCGGCTTCCCGTCGGCGACCTCCCGTTGATTGTTGTTCTGCAAGTCCGCGGCCGCCCGTTGACCTCCATCCTTCCAGCGGCGTTTCCTCAGGAGTCGGTCCTAACGTGTTGTCATCTCCGCCCAGGAAACCTTCACCCATTGACTTCCTCTCTTCCAGTGACTTGGCCAACAGAGCGACACCGTCAGGCGGGTCAACGGGAAAACCGGCTCCCATTGACCTGCATCCTATGAGTCCCGACTCTCCCATTGATTTCCACTCCTCCAGCGATGTCGCTACCATTGACAGAAACTGTAACAGCTGGTCGTCACCTCCCTCCTCTCCCATTGATCACCATGCTGCCCTGAAAACGCACACACCGCCTGGCTGGAGGTCCAGACCGACCATTGACTCCCGTTCAAAACCTCAGTTCCCCATTGACTCCCGTTCAAAACCTCAGTTCCCCATTGACTCCCGTTCAAAACCTCAGTTCCCCATTGACTCCCGTTCAAAACCTCAGTTCCCCATTGACTCCCGTTCAAAACCTCAGTTCCCCATTGACTCCCGTTCAAAACCTCAGTTCCCCATTGACTCCCGTTCAAAAGCCTCTCCCCACACAGACAATCACGTCCAGCCCATTGACGATCAATGGGACTCAATTGACGTGCGTTCAAACACTCGGTCTCCCATCGACGAACATTCGGCTGACAGCGTCTGGAACACACACACACTCTGACACGTAGGACTGCAGAGGACACACACACACACACACACACACACACACACACACTCTGTTGTTCCCGAGGAGAGATGAAGAAATAATGAGGAAAATATACGGAAAGAAATATTGAATTTTACCGCCGTTGTTAATAATATTGTTTTCTAATTTCAAATAACGTGTTGATTTAAAATTTTACCTCTTTCTGACTGTGTGTGTGTGTGTGTGTGTGTGTGTGTTTAGCTGAATGTTCACTTGGTTCTCATTTCATCATCAGTCAATCATCATATTAATATTGATCCCTGATGACTGAACCAATGGGATCGTGAGATGTGATCCACCCGACAGAACAAAGAGCACCAATGGTAATAAAAGACATCTCAACTCCAGACCGAGTCTTGGACTTCATCATGTTTCATCAAATCATTTCATTCATCTTTTGATCAGTTTGATCAGTTTGTTATTGATCTGCTGATCCAGGTGCAGTTTGTTGTTCCACCACCTGATGGCGCCACCAGGCCGCTGCAGGAGGCGTCTCAATACTCAAACCTCGTTCTGTACCCTTCCCCTGGTTCTTACTCTCCTTCTTCCCTCCCTTTCTCCTCCCACCTCTCTCCTTCTCATTTTCTTCTCCTCCCTCCACCTCTCCCTCCTCTTCCTTCCTATTTCCTCCTCCTTTTTCTTCCCCACTCTGTCCTCCATTTTCCTCCCTCCCCCATCTCTCTCTCCTTCCTGCCGTCATTTCTCCCTTTCCCTCCCCCTCTCCTCTGGTTCTCCCACCCTAATTAAGACAATCAGGGTCCAATTAAATGGCTGTTACACAAACAGAGAAACGATCGGTCTGCACTCTGAGAGAGAGAGAGAGAGAGAGAGAGAGAGAGAGAGAGAGAGAGAGAGAGAGAGAGAGAGAGAGAGAGAGAGAGAGAGAGAGAGAGAGAGAGAGAGAGAGAGAGAGAGAGAGAGAGAGAGAGAGAGAGAGAGAGAGAGAGAGAGAGAGAGAGAGAGAGAGAGAGAGAGAGAGAGAGAGAGAGAGAGAGAGAGAGAGAGAGAGAGAGAGAGAGAGAGAGAGAGAGAGAGAGAGAGAGAGAGAGAGAGAGAGAGCTCCCCCCCCCCCCACTGTTTCTACTGGATAGAATGTCTTCTGATGAGAGACAGACTGAGTGCCTCTGTCTCTGTCTTTCTCTCTCTCAGGCCACGCCCACATTCTAGAACACTGGTTTCCATTGTTAGCGCTGTTGCCAAGCAACACGGCACCGTCGTCATGAGCAACGGGTCTCTCTCTGATAGCTACACCATTATTGAGAAGACGAGCCCACACACACACACAGCTCAGTCAGCCCTGAGAGTATTGTATGATGCAATCACCAGACATCCACATTTTCTCTCTCACACACACCTCTACCTGTCTCTCTCTCACACACCTCTACCTGTCTCTCTCACACACCTCTACCTGTCTCTCTCTCACACACCTCTACCTGTCTCTCTCTCACACACCTCTACCTGTCTCTCTCTCACACACCTCTACCTGTCTCTCTCTCACACACCTCTACCTGTCTCTCTCTCACACACCTCTACCTGTCTCTCTCTCTCACACACCTCTACCTGTCTCTCTCTCACACACCTCTACCTGTCTCTCTCTCACACACCTCTACCTGTCTCTCTCTCACACACCTCTACCTGTCTCTCTCTCACACACCTCTACCTGTCTCTCTCTCACACACACCTCTACCTGTCTCTCTCTCACACACCTCTACCTGTCTCTCTCTCACACACCTCTACCTGTCTCTCTCTCACACACCTCTACCTGTCTCTCTCTCACACACCTCTACCTGTCTCTCTCTCACACACCTCTACCTGTCTCTCTCTCACACACCTCTACCTGTCTCTCTCTCACACACCTCTACCTGTCTCTCTCTCTCACACGCACCTCTACCTGTCTCTCGCTCACACCACCTCTACCTGTCTCTCTCTCTCTCACGCACCTCTACCTGTCTCTCTCTCTCACACGCACCTCTACCTGTCTCTCTCTCACGCACCTCTACCTGTCTCTCTCACACGCACCTCTACCTGTCTCTCTCTCACACGCACCTCTACCTGTCTCTCTCCTCTCACGCACCTCTACCTGTCTCTCTCTCTCTCACGCACCTCTACCTGTCTCTCTCGCCTCTCACGCAACCTCTACCTGTCTCTCTCGCTCACACGCACCTCTACCTGTCTTTCTCTCTCCACGCACACCTCTACCTGTCTTTCTCTCTCACGCACCTCTACCTGTCTCTCTCGTCACGCACCTCTACCTGTCTCTCTCTCACGCACCTCTACCTGTCTCTCTCTCACGCACCTCTACCTGTCTCTCTCTCACACACACCTCTACCTGTCTCTCTCTCTCACACACCTCTACCTGTCTCTCTCACACACACGTAGCCATCTTTGAAATGCTTTATTATAGTTCAGCATGAGGAGTTCGCAGCGACAGAATACAAATGTTTTTCATTGTCTTTCTTCCTCCTGTCAGCCCTGGGGGTGTGGCCTGTCTGGACAGGGGGCGGGGCCTGGATGGGGAGGGAGTAGGGTACGCTGGGTTCACGTCCCGCTGTGACCTGGTGGGAACCGTTTTCCTTTCAGCGGCTCCAAAAAGCTTCCAGACTCACTGGGACATTTTCAACACGTCTGACTAGTTTGGGGCGACAGAGTTCTGCCGGTGGCTGAAAATCATCTCCGTTTTCAGGTGGCAATTAAAACGTCACCAAGAAGGAAGTGTAGGTGGAGTCAGGTGTAGGGAATGAGATTCATTTAAAATAATGCCAACAGAATGAAAACACAACTCTTCCAAAGCCGCGGCAGGACGTGGCTGCTGCTGGATTTCTGGTTTGTGGTCTTCTCTACACAGGAAGTGACCAATCCAGTCAGTCTCCTTCACCTCCTCCACCACACTGAGAACATCTATTTCACTGAACTCACCACACTAATGCTGCCTTCCAGAAATGTTGAAAATTTTCCCTACTAGGAAAAATGCACCTGAACGGCCCATCAAGTCAGAATCCCAAGTCAGAAACTCGTCCAGATTTCTCAACCCTGAGGTTTGTTAGGTATCTGACGTCAACATGGCGGCTACACCGTCAACGCTACACAGCATCACCGTCACAGGTTCATGATCCTCAAAATGCATTTCAGTTTGATTTTCAGCATCACGTGACCTTAAATGCATCGAACACTGGTGAGGTAAATGGTTAAACATAAAATTTAAAGTAGCACTTGCAGTTGCTAACATTGCATGCTAACTAGCTAGCTAACGTTACCAAATATCATTAACATGACTTTCTGTTGCCTGGGGAACAGGATTTTACGTTGGGCAAATTAAATCTTGTGGGCGTTACGTAGTTATCCCTCGTCGCCTCGAGCAGCTTCAGCACAGGAGCAAGTCAATTTATCAAAACCAGAGACGGTTCTTCCTCAGAAACAGAAAAGCAGAAATTGTAATCCTTAGTTTTAATAGTAACTCATAATGTGCTTTAGGTTTCAGGTGTTTTACACAAGGTGGAGTAAAGTAACACAGCATGTCGTCCCAAACTAGACAAACAGACGTGTTGAAAATGACACGTGTCTTTAATGTGGAATGTTCTGATCAGTTAGTTCAGCTAGTTCCTCTGAGTTCTACAGTTCGGCTCAGAACCGCGAAACTTTGTAGATTCTGGAAAGTTCCGAAGGTTCCGTGTTCCGTTGCCGTTCTCAAGTTCTGTAGTGCTGTTTGTTTCCATAGCAGCCATGGTGGTACAATCTGCACTGACACAAGGACAGAGAGACAGGTTCTTAACCGTCTGTGGTCCAGATTGGTTCGACTGGTTTCTCACACGGCACCGATAGGTTTGATTGAAGCTGATGCTTTGTGCCGATATTCAATGCCTTTAAATCTGTACAATTTCATGTCAAAAAAACTCCCCGAAAATGACAAGTACTCAGTGTTTTCTACTCTCGTCAGGGTGGAAAAGCCTCTGAAACAGCATTTAGACACTAAAACGTATAAAAACTTATTTTATGTGGTTGGGCCGACTGCCACCCCAAGAGTAAAAAGAGAGGGAAGTCGGTCATTTCTGCGTTGGACGACCTGACCGGACGATATTTGATTCTTGATAAAAGGTCAATATCAGTCTGGAGCATAAAGAGAGTTAAAGAGCCGTTGCTTCGTGTGAATACAGACCAGAGTTGATCAATGTGCCTTTAAAATTCTTAAGGAGGAGGTAGACAGAAGAGACAGAACAGTGATGTGGTTATTGTAGTCCTATTGTGGTGAAGTCGTAGTCCTTAACTGTCCCGGGTCACTTCCTGGTGAGGTCTCTCCTTGTTCATTTCCCTTTGAGGTCAAATTGTAGTCCTATTTTGGTGAACCTGTAGTCCTCACCTGGCCGCGGTCAAACTGTAGTCCCTTGTGGCGAGACCAGCATCTTATTGTAGTCCAGGTGAGGCCGCAATTGTTTCCTGTTTCCTGGTTTGGTGAGAACGTGGTTTGCTAGGAGGAAGAGGAAGAAGAGGAGGGAGGAGACAGTTTGATCACAGCTGGTGAGGATTGTGGGATACGACACAGTGGGCCGGGTGGCGACGGGCCACCGCCCTGCCGGAAAACCAACAGCAACTAAAACGGGAAAACCACCACCAGCAAAAACTCCACAACTGAAAAACCAAAGGTATCGAGAGAAACGTCCTGATCTCAAGTCAAGAGACGCTTTTCCCAAGAACTCATAAGAAAGCCAAGTAGAAATTCACATTGCTGTTTTATTGGGGTGTCTAAATGAGACCTGAATCCTTCGAATGGCTACAGGCCATCTGAAGGGAATTCATTCAACTACATTCCTCTCCTCAAGTTGAGGGTGGGTTTGTTTTGCTGCACCTGACTATGACAGGACACTCCACCCTTACCGGAGTCGATGTGAACATTTTCAAACAAGCCTTGTGAGTGACAGCTGATTTCTACCAATCAAAAAAAGACACTGCTGATTGGCCCCGCCCTGCCGCACCTGGGCCTCCTTTTGACTGGACTGTGACCGGTGGAAATAATCAGATGACACTTTTTGAAACGCTTGGGGAGATACTGGAGGACTTTAAACCAGTTTAAACCAAACCACTTCTCCCAGTGTGAACAGGAGTTAAGTAGCACCATGTGGCACCCCGTGGTTTCACTCGTTCTTAATTTCACTTTTCAAAATGTAGTTTTTCTAGACGGGGAAGTGGATGGATAGATGTAATAAATGGTTTGAAAACTGAAACTGTAATTCACGTAATGATAGAGCCTTCAGTCACTAGTTAGTTTGCTTTGACGAGAGCAGCTTTTATATGGCAAAAGATTTCCAGTTGTTGAATCTTTAAGAAAAAAACACTTCCTGAATTGAAACAAGGGGTGCATAATGCTAACGGGTGTACAGAGATACTGGAAGCATGGCTAGCCAGTTAGCTGTAGCCAGTTAGCTGTAGCATGGTTAGCATGATCTGTTACGAGTTAACTATCATGAATTTACCTTTTTATGAGTTTACAAATAGAAACTAAATCGCGGCATCGCACTGCACCGCCAGTTCTGAATGGTTGTGACAAAACTGTCCCCTCCTTTTCTGTCCTCCTAGCTGGTTTCCTGATCCTGTTGAGGTGGGATTTGCAGTTTTGAATGGTAATCCATATGGTGTCAAATTGTAGTCTTATTGTAAACCTGTTGTAGTCTGTTATACTGGTTGATTTGTAGGCCATATGAGACGGGTGTGGTGACTTCCTGGTTGGCCTCTAGCTGCAATCTGGTTGGTGGAGGGGAGGTCTAGAAGAACCAACGAAATGCCTCGCCAGTCGGGACAGAGGGAGGGCGCTAGAGAGAGAGAGAGAGAGAAATTACAGTTAGACAGTTACAGTTTTACGTTTCAACAGAAGAAGAACTGGGTAGTTAGCATGAGCAGCGATAGCCACCGTGGCTGAACAGACAAAGAAAAGAGCGCCACCTACAGGAACTCAAACTCCATCAACAGGAAATCCAAGGAGAAAGACGTCACAGTACTGGACACACTGTTTGATTGACAGGTGATCTCTGGGATGAGCAGTGAGGAACACTACAGTGAGAAACGCCACAGTGAGGAACACCACAGTGAGGAACACCACAGTGAAGAACACCACAGTGAAGAACACCACAATGAGGAACACCACGGTGAGGAACACCACGGTGAAGAACACCACGGTGAGGAACACCACAGGTGAAGAACACCACGGTGAGGAACACCACGGTGAAGAACACCACGGTGAGGAACACCACGGTGAGGCTGAGAGACGCAGATGGAGGTAAAGAAAACCGGGATCTCGAGGATTACCACTCAAACCTGATTAAACAACAGACTGGTTTTACAGCGTTGAGGGTTGAGACCATGAAGTCCTATTTCTTGGTAGTTATGTATTTCCAAGTAGAATAAAATAAAAAATAAAAAATAATAAAAAATAAATAAATAAATAAATAAAATAAATAA
>JAXDDX010000247.1:387500-395000 GCA_034670405.1 Hoplostethus atlanticus
TATAGAAAAACCCCTCAAGGACCCCTTCAGGTCCCCGGACACCAGTTTGAGAACCACTAAACTAAACCACTCCAATGTAAAACAGGTCATTTACCTGTCCCTGGCCGCCGTAACCGTGGTGATTAGGGTGATGGTGGGAGGAGGCGGAGCTTCTCTGCAGCATCGAGGAGAGGTCGCTCTCCACACACACACCACTCGTCATGCCCGACATGACCACACACACACGCGTGTGCACGCTCACTCACAGTTGAATCCGGTGAGCAGTTAGTTCGGTGCAGGTGACACTTTGTGCTCTGTGAACAAAAACACAGATGGACTTTGATAGATCTATAAACACTGATCAATGATGTGTATTGGCATTGATAAACCCACAACACCTCCAGAGGGCGCTATGCTGTAGCTACACTTAGTACCTATTGAACAATACCCTGAGGCTGCGTTCACAGCCAGCATGTTCAGATCGGTTTATTAACCTCTTCAGCTGGTTGGTCTCCAGGTGAGAACAACAGCATTCACCAGATAACCGACAAAACCACCCCAGAACACAAGGCATTATGGGTAGAAGAGAACTGTGGTGGTTCGTTAGGAGAGAGAACGGGATCCAACCAGCTACAGGAAACCACCCCAGAACACAAGGCATTATGGGTAGAAGAGAACTGTGGTGGTTCGTTAGGAGAGAGAACGGGATCCAACCAGCTACAGGAAACCACCCCAGAACACAAGGCATTATGGGTAGAAGAGAACTGTGGTGGTTCGTTAGGAGAGAGAACGGGATCCAACCAGCTACAGGAAACCACCCCAGAACACAAGGCATTATGGGTAGAAGGAGACTTGGAACATAACAAAAGTCCATCATGTTAAATCAAGTTACAGACTGGAACCAGGTTGGTTTGGACAACTAAAACTGGTTTAAGGATGACACCAACTTTTTAGTAAACTATCATGTCTGGTCTCTCTGGTAGATCTCTCTGTCCTGGTCACATGCGTTAGCATACAGCTAACTAGCATTATGTAACATAAAAGACACCTTTTAGTGTCCAGGGCTGCTGCTTCAAGGGGAAGTTGACCAACGGGGCAATTTTACAAAAAGTTGGTGTCGTCCTTTAAGGTTAGTTAGGCTAGTAACTAACCCAGTCTGGTTCAGGTCTGGTTCAGGTTCTGGTAACTAAACCAGTGTGGTTCAGGTCTGGGTCAGGTCTGGTTCAGGTCTGGTTCAAGTCTGGTTCATGTTCTGGTAACTAAACCAGTCTGGTTCAGGTCTGGTTCAGGTTCTGGTAACTAAACCAGTCTGGTTCAGGTCTGGTTCATGTTCTGGTAACTAAACCAGTCTGGTTCAGGTCTGGTTCAGGTCTGGTTCAGGTCTGGTTCATGTTCTGGTAACTATACCAGTCTGGTTCAGGTCTGGTTCAGGTTCTGGTAACTAAACCAGTCTGGTTCAGGTCTGGTTCATGTTCTGGTAACTAAACCAGTCTGGTTCAGGTCTGGTTCAGGTCTGGTTCATGTTCTGGTAACTAAACCAGTCTGGTTCAGGTCTGGTTCAGGTCTGGTTCAGGTCTGGTTCATGTTCTGGTAACTAAACCAGTGTGGTTCAGGTCTGGTTCAGGTCTGGTTCAGGTTCTGGTAACTAAACCAGTCTGGTTCAGGTCTGGTTCATGTTCTGGTAACTAAACCAGTCTGGTTCAGGTCTGGTTCATGTTCTGGTAACTAAACCAGTCTGGTTCAGGTCTGGTTCAGGTCTGGTTCAAGTCTGGTTCATGTTCTGGTAACTAAACCAGTCTGGTTCAGGTCTGGTTCAGGTTCTGGTAACTAAACCAGTCTGGTTCAGGTCTGGTTCAGGTCTGGTTCAGGTTCTGGTAATGGTTAATTTAACCCAGGTCATCGGAATTGAAGGTACATGTCTCTGCCCCCCCCCCCCCCACACCATCAAACTACTTCCTGTTTCAGCTCCGCCCCCTGTTTCATTCCATTTGTATGATGTCATACGAAATCACGCTGTGTTACTTTTCGTACCTGATTTGAGGTCAGGCTGGAAATTCAGGCTCTCTCTCTCTCTCTCTCTCTCTCTCTCTCTCTTTGTCTCTCTCTCTCTCTCTCTCTCAATGTGCTTAATTTAAATCAATAACGATAATAACATTAATAATGTCATGTTAATAATAATATTGATCTAACTTGAAGTAAAATAAAGAATATAAAATACAGTAGTAGTAGTGGAGTTTAATGATATATAATATGTTGGCATTTTTTTTACTCATTGTTTCTGTCTCTCTTTCAGTGTTAAGTTACAGGTCTCCATCACTCACACACACACACACACACACACACACACATACACACACCCGTGCGCGCGTGCATGTGCGTGTGGGTGCTAATGAGAATGAAATGTGTGAATGAGTGTGTGTGCACGTTTTGTATTTCTGTGGGGATAGAAAAAGTGAGTATGTGCATGTGTGCGAGTGCATTTGTGTGTGCATGTGTGCGAGTGCACGTGTATGTGCATGTGTTTTGAATGCATTTGTAATAGAAAATAAAACAGTGTGGCTTAAAAAGACGAGAAAACTGAGAAACACACTGCTGTGTGTGTGTGTGTGTGTGCACCCGCGTGTGTGTGTGTCGCGTGTGTGTGCGTGCGTACGTGCACGCACCGCGCGTGTGTGTGTGTGTGCGCGCAGCCTTTCAGGGCCCTGCCAGTGTGTGTGTGTGTGTGTGTGTGTGTGTGTGTGTGTGTCCTCTCCCCCTCCAGGCGTAACTAATTACCCTGTCTGGTCAACCGGGCCAGCGCGAGCTCCGACAGAAGGTCACGGTGGCCACCGGCCGGGAGGAGAGACGGCTCTCCCACGCGCCACAACATTAACCCCCACCCGCCCCCCTCGCGCTCTACTGGGGGGGAGGTCAATCAGCCAATGAGGGGGGAAAAACGGTAACAACCGATAAATACCGTAAACACAGCATGCAGTCAGACAGAGAAGGAGGAGGAGAAGATGGACGGCGCGTGCTGTTGCTACTTACCGGGCCCGCGAGGAGGTGGTGGAGGAGGTGGAGGAGGAGGAGGAGGAGGAGGGTGGTGAGGAGAAGAAGGAGACCGTCTGGGAATTAGCCCGCCACGGATCATGGCTGGCGGGAAGGAGAGAGAGCGAGGCAGAGAGTGGGGGGAGAGAGAGAGAAGCACCGGGAGGGATTTGTCGGTCTGTCGGTACCGAGGAGAGTAAGAGGAGGAGGAGGGGGAGGAGGAGGAGGAGGGAGGGAGGGAGGGAGAGTGTGTGTGGGGGGGGATGGGGGTGGGGGGTAACGGATAACGGGAACGGATGGATAATCACCTGGGCTTGGCACGAGCGCTAGGCGGGAAGAGGGGGGGGGGGGGGGGGGAGAAAGGCGTTTAAATCAGCCAGGTCGCGAGGAGGAAGCGGCTCTATGGAGACCCTGCAGGGGCGGGGAAAAAACAGTAGAGAGTAAAGATGAGCTCGAGGAAAGAAAGAAAAAAACAAAATGGGAAGAAAGAAGAAGCGCGCGAAGGGGAGGAGGAGGAGAAGGAGGGGGGCTGATGAATAATGGCGGAGGTTATGAACGGATACGTGCGTCGTCCTCGCGACAGAGGAGCAGTGAGTGAAGGGAGAGAAAGGAGGAGGGAGGGGTGGGGGCGCGCGGGGGGGGGGTACACGCGACGTTGATGTTCGGTAACGGAGAGGAAAAGGGAGTGGGAGGGGTTGAGCTCCTCCCGGGGGACCGCTCGCGGGAGGTGTGTGTGTGTGTGTGTGTGTGTGTGTGTGTGTGTTAGCGGGTGGGCGAGCCCCCGCGGGTGCCGCTGTGCCGCTCTCGACTCTGGCTCGTGCCCTCCCCGTGTCTCCTGCCGTCGTCGTCGCTGCATGCGCGCGGTGAGCGGGCTGATTGGCGCGAGGCGAGGTGAGGAAAAACAGGAGGGAGGCGCGAGACCCCGCAGATCATTGGCTGCCAGTAAAAAAAGAGAGAGCGAGAATAGGGGAGAGAGATAGATAGAGAGACATAGAGTGGGGATAGGAGAGAGAGATAGAGAGACATAGAGTGAGAACAGGAGAGAGAGACATAGAGTGAGAACAGGAGAGAGAGACCTACAGTGAGAACAGGAGAGAGAGATAGAGAGACATAGAGTGAGAACAGGAGAGAGAGAGAGATAGAGAGACATAGAGTGGGGATAGGAGAGAGAGATAGAGAGACATAGAGTGAGAACAGGAGAGAGAGACACAGAGTGAGAACAGGATAGAGAGATAGAGAGACATAGAGTGAGAACAGGAGAGAGAGAGAGATAGAGAGACAGAGTGGGGATAGGAGAGAGAGATAGAGAGACAGAGTGGGGATAGGAGAGAGAGATAGAAAGACATAGAGTGAGAACAGGAGAGAGAGACATAGAGTGAGAACAGGAGAGAGAGACCTACAGTGAGAACAGGAGAGAGAGATAGAGAGACTTAGAGTGAGAACAGGAGAGAGAGATAGAGAGACATAGAGTGAGAACAGGAGAGATAGAGAGACTTAGAGTGAGAACAGGAGAGAGAGACAGAGTGAGAACAGGAGAGAGAGACAGAGTGAGAACAGGAGAGAGAGACATAGAGTGAGAACAGGAGAGAGAGACAGAGTGAGAACAGGAGAGAGAGACATAGAGTGAGAACAGGAGAGAGAGACAGAGTGAGAACAGGAGAGAGAGACATAGAGTGGGGATAGGAGAGAGAGATAGAGAGACATAGAGTGAGAACAGGAGAGAGAGACATAGAGTGAGAACAGGAGAGAGAGACAGAGTGAGAACAGGAGAGAGAGACATAGAGTGGGGATAGGAGAGAGAGATAGAGAGACATAGAGTGAGAACAGGAGAGAGAGATAGAGAGACATAGAGTGAGAACAGGAGAGAGAGAGACTTAGAGTGGGGATAGGAGAGAGAGATAGAGAGACATAGAGTGAGAACAGGAGAGAGAGACACAGAGTGAGAACAGGATAGAGAGATAGAGAGACATAGAGTGAGAACAGGAGAGAGAGACACAGAGTGAGAACAGGAGAGAGAGACAGAGCGAGAACAGGAGAGAGAGATAGAGAGAGACATCGAGTGAGAACAGGAGAGAGAGAACAAGAGAGAGAGATAGAGAGACATAGAGTGAGAACAGGAGAGAGAGATAGAGTGAGAACAGGCGAGAGAACAGGAGAGAGAGATAGAGGGACATAGAGCGAGAACAGGAGAGAGAACAGGAGAGAGAGATAGAGGGACATAGAGCGAGAACAGGAGAGAGAGATAGAGAGACATAGAGTGAGAACAGGAGAGAGAGATAGAGAGACATAGAGTGAGAACAGGAGAGAGAGAGAGAGAGACATAGAGTGAGAACAGGAGAGAGAGATAGAGAGACATAGAGTGAGAACAGGAGAGAGAGACATAGAGAGACAGCATTAGGGAGAGCAGCAAATAATCAATTTTAAATAGCCAACTAATAAATAATAATACATGATTTTTAAATAAATAACTATATTATTGTTTTATATATGTGCTAAACAATAATACTGAATTCATTTTAAAAGCACAAAGCTGCATGTCACATTATTGTCAGTAGTTTCCATCCCAGTATATTGTCTGGGGAATTATGATGTATTGAATTACAAACTATTATATGGTTGGTTTGTGGGCGGGGCTTGATGTAAAGGGTCGACTATTCCAGCTTGGGCAGAAGATCTGAGTCTCCCAGAGGTGCAATGGGCCAAAGGAGGTCGGCGATGTGAGAAGGGTCCAACCCATTTAGCACCTTAAAGACAAACCGAACCTTCAAATCAGTCCTACAGCGAACTGGGAGCTAGTGAAGAAACTATGGGAGGACAGTGGTTCCTCTTCCTGGAGCCGGGTAGAAGCTAGCAGACCAATGACTAACAGGGTACAGGGAGTGACGGTCATCGGGACGGGACGAGATGAAGCCATAACCTCCTCCAGGTCATCCAACTGGAATTTGGCTGGAGAACTTCATTTGGCCATCAGGGATCAAGGCAGTCGCTGAGGTTCTTTAGGGAACACTGGTCACTGGGTTTCAAGGGGAGGTAGAGCTGGGTGGTGAAAGGAGATGTTATATTTCATATCGATGGAGAAGAGGATAGGCCCTAGAATGGAGCCCTGAGGGACCCCACAGGATACTGAGCCCATGCTCCAGATGCTCAGATAGGACGTCATGGCCGTTCTGAGGTCCAACAGTTCAAATGGCCCAATCACCAGTCAACAGTCAGTAGCAAATCACTGGACGCCTTCAGGAGGGGGCGGAGTCTGGGCTGAAAACACTGAACAATTTTTCAAGGATGCTATTTTGGTTTAAGAAGGACAGAAGTTGAGAAAGGATGAGATACCAGGGCTGGCGCCGGTCCAGCTGACCGGTAGAGTCTCATACTCTATTATGTACTAAACAATACAAATTAAAAATAAAATTCATTTCTTAAAGGGCAAACCCTTTAATTAATTTTATTTGATTAGTTCCCATGGCGACAAGAGAGAGAGAATTGAATTTTAAAACCACCTTTATTTTCTCTGCTTCAAGTCATGTCAAAAAGAAAAAAAAAATAGATAAATAAATAGAAGCTCAGCCAGTCCAAGAGAAGGACTGAAGAACTGCCCTCCTCATCATCAGTCCTCAGCATCCCGTTGATCCCCCAGACACAAAATGAGGAAGATTTTCCACCAACTGGTAGGAGAACTGGACCTGAAGCCTCAACACTATCAGACCAGCATGAAACGAGAGAGAGAGGGAGAGACAGGGAGAGAGAGAGAGACCGGGAAAGAGAGAGAGTGGGAGAGAGTGGGAGAGAGAGACGGGGGAAGAGACTGTTTGTGTTTCTTCTTCTGCTGTTAGTTCACATTTTAGTTTTGGTGGCTCTTCAAAAGTCTTGTCAGCTGGAAGGAAAGTCTCTGATCCGGAACAATAATCAATAATTGATAGCACGCACCGGGCAGGGTGGCGTATTGATTATGGATTAGAGTTAACGCTCAACCAACCTGTCTCTCTGCTGCTTCATTAATGATTAAAACGCGCCACCCTGCGGCTGGAAGTAGCAAGTACACAAACACATAGCATCAGCTGACTCCTTCGTCTTGTCTGTCTGGGTTTCTTTCTGTCTTTCTGTCCCAAACACATCCTGTTATCAGTCTGTTATCATCCTGTTATCAGCCTGTTATCAGCCTGTTATCAGCCTGTTTTCCCCCTGCTGCTCCTCTGATGTCCCCTCCGTCTCTAACACCGAGCACGCCCCTCCCTCCTTCAGGTATGTGAGCTCCCGCTTCTACTTAGCCGGTTAGCTTCCCCAGCGGCTGTAACCGGTTTAGCCAGCTAGCTAGATGGTAGCTAACGTGTCAATAAACTATTAACTATACCTATCTACCTACCAACCAAGAGAGACCCGGCAGCTAAGACAGCGCTAGCTAAGGCCAATCGGGGTTTGACAGATGAATAACACACACACACACACACACACACACGGAGAAAGACAGAGAGAGACTAGCGTATGTCGTGTTTTGCT
>JAXDDX010000247.1:400000-420000 GCA_034670405.1 Hoplostethus atlanticus
AGTAAAATCTTTGGATTGAAAGTTTCTTCACTAACATTACAGTCATTCAGCAGACGCTAACGTTGTGTGGGGCTCGAACCCACAACCCTGGAACTAAGAGTCTCGACAACAAAAACAACAACAGCAACAGCAACTCAAATGGCTGCCCTGTGGCTTGCTGTTGAATAGATGAGCTGTTGACAGGAGGACCGACTTCCCAGGATGCACCTGTTGGTTATGTTTTGAAATATAAATATAAATATAAAATCCAGGCAATAATAAAACTCATTTCAATCTGTCGCTGCAGCACTCAGGGTTACAAAAGACTGATTTATTTTTTATGTTATTTCTGTTCTATTTTTGTTTTTCTAGATTTTCTATTCTTTCCTGCAGGTATTTTTCATGGTCAAGTAATTTTCTATTTTTTCTGTTAAGATTGTTTTTATTCTTTAATTTAAACTATTTTGTATTTTTTCTACTGAAATTGTTTCTATTTTTTATTTTTATTCTATTATTTTTAAATAATTTTCATTTTTTTCTGCGAGTATTCTTTTTATTCCTATTCTTTATTCTAGTAAAATCATTTTCTCTTGTCATTTGCGGGAATGTTGTGTCACTGGCATCTGTTGATATGATATCCTCTTTTAGATGATGTTATTTTATTCTAACACATTTAGGTTTATCAGGTTTATTTTCTGTCTTAGCGGATCGTAACTGCTACAGATGTATTGCTGTCTATATTGTGTGCAGGTGACTGGCGGCTCAGATCAGAGCTGAGTCAGTTTATCGTGTTGAAGCTGTTTTATATTCTGAATCTGTTTTGGTTCAGTTGGGACGACATTATGTTGTGTTTGACAATGGTAGAGAATGGACACGACCAGCAGGGGGCGCTGCCTACTGGTTATATTGATCAGTAACAAGTTCAACATCAGATTCTCACCAGACTGGACCTGGAGAGAACAGGGGTAACTAAAATAACCCCGGTTATACTCTACTTCGATGCACTTCTGGACCGTTACTGTACGCTGACTTCTTTGGCCTGGTTTCCATTCCACTTCCATTCCAGGTCTGGAAAACCTTGAGAAACGGTGGTGATACTTAGAGCCATGTCATATTCCATGTTGTGATGCTGTAATAAAGATCAGAGAGCTGGTGGAACCACAATGGTCCTGTTATCCCTGTCCCTGTTAGCCCTGGCCCTGTTATCCCTGTCCCTGTTAGCCCTGGTCCTGTTAGCCCTGTCCCTGTTAGCCCTGGTCCTGGCCCTGTTAGCCCTGGGAGAGAACAACAATAACAAGACTAGTTTAACTGTACATATAGACATATAGACTAGTTTAACTAGAGTAACTATACATATAGACTAGTTTAACTAGGTTAACTATACATATAGACTAGTTTAACTAGACTAACTATACATGTAGACTAGTTTAACTGGATTAACTATACACAGACTAATTTAGCCACGTTAACTATACATGTAAACTTGTTTAACTGGGTTAACTATACATATAGACTAGTTTAACTAGACTAACTATACACGTAGACTACTTTAACTGGATTAACTATACATGTAGACTAGTTTAACTAGGTTAACTATACCTGTAGACTAGTTAACTGGGTTAACTATACATGTAGACTAGTTTAACTTGGCTAACTATACACATATACTAGTTTAACTGGGTTAACTATACCTGTAGACTAGTTTAACTAGGTTAACTATACACAGATTAGTTTAACTAGGTTAACTATACATGTAAACTAGTTTAACTGGGTTAACTATACCTGTAGACTAGTTTAACTTGGCTAACTATACACATAGACTAGTTTAGCTAGGTTAACTATACACATAGACTAGTTTAACTATACATGTAAACTGGGTTAACTATACATATAGACTAGTTTAACTAGGTTAACTATACATGTAAACTAGTTTAACTGGGTTACGTATACACATAGACTAGTTTAACTGGGTTAACGATACCTGTAGACTAGTTTAACTAGCTTAACTATACACATAGACTAGTTTAACTGGGTTAACTATACATGTAGACTAGTACTAGGTTAACTATACCTGTAGACTAGTTCAACTGGGTTAACTATACACATAGACTAGTTTAACTCGGCTAACTATACATGTAGACTAGTTTAACTAGGTTAACTATACATGTAGACAGGTTAACCAGAACGCTGACGGCTTCCTGTCATCAGTTCTGCAGGGACTTAAAAAAATAAAAGAGTTCTCTTGTTGCTAGGAGCAGCAGCCTCTCGCAGCGTGCGATCTGATTGGCCCGCAGCCTGTCACCTCGGGCCAATCAGGTCCCAGTGCGTCCGCCATGAGAATCCATAATCCCTTTTTTCATCATCACTACTACGAGATTTATTATCGGTACTCTGGAGATGTGAATGTGTGTTTGTTCAGTTGTTGTGCCTTTCCTTCATCTGTTCGCCCGCCTCTATTTCCATGCACGCACATTTGTAAATATATATTTTATCATACTATGACATTAACCAATTATTATCAGTATAAGCACGACAGTAGATCATAGCTCGTGCTCTCTGCGGTGTAATTTCTGGTGTTTATTCCGATTTCGTTCAATCTATCTCCATAATCACTGACAGACAGCATCTGATAATCCGTTATTGCAGGGGGACTCGGTGCCGTTACCGGCTGGTGGCTGTAATGGCGGGCGGTCAAGTCCAGAAACTAGCACATTCTGTACTTCCGGTTAAGATGGCTCCATACCCTTCATATTAAAGCATATTTTCTTACGCAATCGCAAAAGTTATTACACTTAAATCATAAATGTTAAATTCAGCATTTGAGAATACTGGATAGACAGATGAGGATAAAACAAAAGGTTGTTGATTTAGGGGTTTTCCATTTCATCACCTATTCCAAATTGGTAGAGGCTGACAGGCTGGTAGAGGCTGACAGGCTGACAGGCTAGTAGAGGCTGGTAGAGGCTGACAGGCTGGTACAGGCTGGTAGAGGCTGACAGGCTAGTAGAGGCTGACAGGCTGGTAGAGGCTGACAGCCTAGCAGAGGCTGACAGGCTGGTAGAGGATGACAGGCTGGTAGAGGCTGACAGGCTGGTAGAGGATGACAGGCTGGTAGAGGCTGGTAGAGGCTGACAGGCTAGTAGAGGCTGGTAGAGGCTGACAGGCTGGTAGAGGCTGGTAGAGGCTGACAGGCTGGTAGAGGCTGGTAGAGGCTGGTGGTGGAGCTATACTGATGACTCTACAGTAATGTGGCGATGATTTATTGATGCTAAATGATACACAAGCAACTTAAATTTGAACCGGGCTGTTATTTTGAAAACTATAGATGAATTGAAAGCGGAAGTGGTGTAACTCGTGCCGCCCGCTTGACGCTGGTGTTGATGGCGGCGGGGCAGGCGGAGGGTCGCACCGAGGAGGGAGAGAGGAGGTGGGGAACCGGAGAGAGAGAGGAGGCCGTGACGGTACCGAGCACCGACACACACCGACAGCGGAACAGTAATAATACCAGTAATAGTAACAGTACTAGTATTAGTACTAGGAGGTAAACCGGCAGGCTGACACAGAGGATGATGGAAAGGGTACGTTTGTTTTTGTTTATTACCGGGGGAATACGTCGTTAACGGCAGCCGGTGTGTCTGTCTGCGCTGACGAGCGATCCGTTTGATTTACTGTCCCCAACTCATCCTGCTGCGGAATCACAGTAGAAATGCTGCTGCTTACCCTACCGCTGTGCGTGCGTGTACATACGTGCAGGCTGTATACACACACATGGACTGTATAGACGTGCACTGTACACATGGATGTGCGCGCGTGTGTGAGTGTGTTTGTGTTACATGTCTACAGGCCGTGGGCTATGACGTTTACTGCGATGCTTAGAGGCAAGGAGTCATTTTAAACCTATTTGTTGGCGCGCGTGAGTGTGTGTGAGTGTGTGTGTGTGTGTGTGTGTGTGCAGCAATGCAGCAGGGGAACTTGGCCCTAGAAACTCTTACAGACCACCAGCAACGTTTCCTCGGCCAATATGAGCTGAACTCTGTAACACTGCAGGGATTGCGTGCGTGCGCGTGTGTATGTGCGTGCGTGCGTGTGTGTGTGTGAGAGAGAGAGAGCATTGTGCCGGTTTGCGGTTTGAGTCTGTGCGGTGATGAATATCAAATAGGCCTGTAGTAGTGGACGTCTCAGCTGTGTGTGTGTGTGTGTGTGTGTGTGTGTGTGTGTGCGTGTGTGTGTGTGCGCGCCTGCGTGCGTGCGTTTGCCTGTGACGTACTGTAGTGCTGTTTATCAATAAACAATTGTCTTAATTATTTTTCTCTCTGCCTCTCTCTCTCTCTCTCTCTCTCTCTCTCTCTCCAGTTCTGGACCCAGTTTACAGTGTACTACTACAACTTGAGTACTAGTAGCAGTAGTTAGTACTAGTACCAAGTGGTTTTGTGGTCAGATAGACTCTTCCAGGTTTGACCTGAGTGCCCCCCCCCCCCTTCTACCAGCTTCAAGGGCGCTGCTCCATAGCTGAGCTGACCTCTGACCTCCCTGTGGAGGCGGGGTCAGAGGAAGATAGGGTATAATTGGTTGTTGAATGTGTTTGAACCCACCAGGTCAGACAGGAAGGTTGTTTTGGCTAACGAACCTGTCTGTCTGTCTGCACCTCGTTAGCAGGAGTGCTGCTGGGAGTTTCAGGGTCCAATAACAATATCTAACCCGGGGGACAGGCTGTTATCTACCCAGACCCCGTCAGGTTTGTTACAGCTGCTTCAATACGGTGAAACAATCGTTTGATCGCCAAAAAAAAAGTTTGAAAATGTAGATTAGCTTCATCTAGATTACACATTGACTGGTGGCTAATAACAAGTGTAGCATTTCAGCTGCAACGAAACGCCACCCCTTCAAAAATACAATTCAGTCAGAAAAACCTGCTTTGAAAATGTAGTTGGACCCCAATCAGGTTTGGGTATTTAGCAGCTGACTGCTAGTTAGCGGCTAGTTAGCGGCTAGTTAGCGGCTAGTTAGTGGCTAGCGGTGGCGCAGGGCTAGCGCCGGGCAGAGCAGGGGTGCGATGGAGTACCACTCTGGTGGCAGCCTGCCCCTGCTGGGGAGACCCCGCTACTGCCCCGGGGCCAACACTAACGGAGGATACCTCTGTGAGACGGGACACTGCTGTGGAGAGACCGGCTGCTGCACGTACTACTACGAACTCTGGTGTAAGTTGGTAGTGCTCTGACAGTACGTTAATACGTTAGTGACATGTACGTTAGTAGTACCAGTGTTGTTGGTTAGCAGTACTGTGGTGCAGGGCCAACATAGTACAATTAGCAGATGTAGTAATAGGATGAGGAAGAGGGGGAGGGGCAGCAGTAATATTAATAGTAATAGTAATAGTAATAGTAGTAGTAGTAGTAGTAGCAGTAGCAGTAGTAGTAGTAGTAGTAATAATAGTAATAGTAGTAGTAGTAGTAGTAGCAGTAGTAGTAGTAGTAGCAGTAGTAGTAGTAGTAGTAGTAGCAGTAGTAGTAGTAGTAGTAGTAATAATAGTAATAGTAGTAGTAGTAGCAGTAGTAGTAGTAGTAGTAGTAGTAGTTATAGTAGTAGTAGTAGTAGTAATAGTCAGTGTTGGGGAGTAGCATTGCTACATTTAGCGAAGCTACTAGTTGAACTACATTTCCCAGTAGCGTTGGGGTGGTGTAGCTATTAGCGGGATAGCGTGACCAAACGCTACATCACTATATTTGATTTAAATTCCATATCAATATCTATAATATTGCTGATAGCTTATATCTGATAAGTGATATCGGATAACTACATTATTACATAAGTATACAAGGATGACATTTTGTAATTCTGTGTGTGTGTGTGTGTGTGTGTGTGTGTGTGTGTGTGTGTGTGTTGCAGGGTTCTGGTTGCTGTGGACCATTCTGATCCTGTTCAGTTGCTGTTGTGCTTATCGCCACCGGAGGGCGAAGCTGAGAGTCCAGCAGCAGCAGAGACACGAGGGGAGATCAGCCTGTTAGCCTACCACGGAGCTAACTCCTACCCCTCCTCCATGTTGGACCCTCAGTAAGACAGCTGTCTGTCTGCCTACCTGTCTGGTCTGTCAGCTTGTTAGCCTACCACGGAGCTAACTCCTACCCCTCCCTCCATGTTGGACCTCAGTAAGACAGCTGTCTGTCTGCCTACCCTGTCCTGTCCTGTCAGCTTGTTAGCCTACCACGGAGCAACTCCTACCCCTCCTCCATGTTGGACCTCAGTAAGACAGCTGTCTGTCTGCCTACCTGTCTGTCTGTCAGCTTGTTAGCCTACCACGGAGCTAACTCCTACCCCTCCTCCATGTTAGACCTCAGTAAGACAGCTGTCTGTCTGCCTACCTGTCTGTCTGTCAGCTTGTTAGCCTACCACGGAGCTAACTCCTACCCCTCCTCCATGTTGGACCTCAGTAAGACAGCTGTCTGTCTGCCTACCTGTCTGTCTGTCAGCTTGTTAGCCTACCACGGAGCTAACTCCTACCCCTCCTCCATGTTAGACCTCAGTAAGACAGCTGTCTGTCTGCCTACCTGTCTGTCTGTCAGCTTGTTAGCCTACCACGGAGCTAACTCCTACCCCTCCTCCATGTTAGACCTCAGTAAGACAGCTGTCTGTCTGCCTACCTGTCTGTCTGTCAGCTTGTTAGCCTACCACGGAGCTAACTCCTACCCCTCCTCCATGTTAGACCTCAGTAAGACAGCTGTCTGTCTGCCTACCTGTCTGTCTGTCAGCTTGTTAGCCTACCACGGAGCTAACTCCTACCCCTCCTCCATGTTGGACCTCAGTAAGACAGCTGTCTGTCTGCCTACCTGTCTGTCTGTCAGCTTGTTAGCCTACCACGGAGCTAACTCCTACCCCTCCTCCATGTTAGACCTCAGTAAGACAGCTGTCTGTCTGCCTACCTGTCTGTCTGTCAGCTTGTTAGCCTACCACGGAGCTAACTCCTACCCCTCCTCCATGTTAGACCTCAGTAAGACAGCTGTCTGTCTGCCTACCTGTCTGTCTGTCAGCTTGTTAGCCTACCACGGAGCTAACTCCTACCCCTCCTCCATGTTAGACCTCAGTAAGACAGCTGTCTGTCTGCCTACCTGTCTGTCTGTCAGCTTGTTAGCCTACCACGGAGCTAACTCCTACCCCTCCTCCATGTTGGACCTCAGTAAGACAGCTGTCTGTCTGCCTACCTGTCTGTCTGTCAGCTTGTTAGCCTACCACGGAGCTAACTCCTACCCCTCCTCCATGTTAGACCTCAGTAAGACAGCTGTCTGTCTGCCTACCTGTCTGTCTGTCAGCTTGTTAGCCTACCACGGAGCTAGCTCCTACCCCTCCTCCATGTTAGACCTCAGTAAGACAGCTGTCTGTCTGCCTACCTGTCTGTCTGTCAGCTTGTTAGCCTACCACGGAGCTAACTCCTACCCCTCCTCCATGTTAGACCTCAGTAAGACAGCTGTCTGTCTGCCTACCTGTCTGTCTATCTATGGTTTTAGAAATACAGTTTTAAACTCCAGTCAAGATGTTGATATAAGATGCCAAACGTTTTCTTCCCCAGATTATCAAGACTAATCATCCTAATGTCATAAAGTCTGGTGGCTACCGGGGGCTGACAGGTGGTCTAGTTGAGAAAAAGCGAGCATCGCCTCACTTACTCAAAACCCAACACAACCTGGCTGCATTGCATTCTGGTCTATCTACTGTCGGTGTAGAAATTGGTCTCTCTCCTCTGATGGATTTCTCCTGTATGCCCCTTCCTCACTGACAAGGCAGCGCAGGTGCTCATCCAGGCTCTTGTCATCTCCCGCCTGGACTACTGCAACTCCCTCCTTGCTGGTGCCCCGGCGTTTGCCATCAGACCTCTGGAGCTTGTTCAGAAAGCTGCAGCTCGTCTGGTGTTCAACCGCTCCAAGTTCTCCCATACAACTACCCTTCTCCGTTCTCTACACTGGCTCCCTGTAGCGGCTCGCATCCAGTTCAAGACCCTGGTGCTAGCCTATAGGGCAGTGAAAGGAACAGCTCCTTCTTACCTCCAGGCTATGGTCAAGCCTTACACCCCCGCCCGACCACTTCGCTCTGCTGCCTCGAGGCGACTGGTTGCCCCGTCGCTCAGAGGCCCCTGCGGCCGATCTACACGGTCACGGCTCTTTTCTGTCCTGGCCCCGCAGTGGTGGAATGAACTCCCCACTGATGTCAGGACAGCAGAGTCGCTGCCCATCTTTCGCCGCAGGCTGAAAACCCACCTCTTCAGGAAATACTACCCTGACCCTTCCTCTTAGCCTTGCCTATTTGTCGTCAATTATGTGTCTGAGCTCTTGTTTATTGGCTCTTGTTCATTTGTTACACTTATTTGTCTTAGCTCTTGCTTATTTGGTTCACTTAGTTGTCTTAGCTCTTGTTTATTTGATTCTCTTATTTGTCTCATTTGTTTAAGATATAGTAGGTTGCTAACTTATTGCACTCTTACCTGAACACTAGTTATGCTCTTAGTTGCTTGTTTAGGAAGGAAATGCACTTACGATTTCTGGTGACTAGTAGTTTTCTTGCCTACCTATGTTGAATGCACTTATTGTAAGTCGCTTTGGATAAAAGCGTCTGCTAAATGACTGTAATGTAATGTAATGTAATGTATGATTGTTGATCGTCGGTCTAGAAAGAAGCCCTTGCTCTTTGATTCTGATTGGCTGACACCAAAACCTGACGGTTACCGTTGATGTTTTAGATCATGAAACATTTTCTGATATTAGATTGTGTTCCAATGTCTCTCTCTCTCTGTCTGTCTCTCTCTGTCTGTCTCTCTCTCAGGCTTCCTGGCATCTCTGAAGCTGCCGTCCTATGAGGAAGTGGCGGCCCAGCCCTCCACTCCTCCTCCCCCCTACAGCTCGGTGTTCACCGCCCCCCGCTACCCCCAGCCCCCCCGCACCGCCGACCCTCACCTGCACACGCAGCACGACCCACTACTGCACCGCACCCACAGCGACGGACCGTCCTCCCTCAGCTCCGACAACAGGTACTGGGAGTACTGGGAGTACTGGGAATACTGGGAGTGCTGGGAATACTGGGAATACTAGGAGTACTGGGTACACTGGGAATACTGGAAATACTAGGAATACTGGCAATACTGGCAATACTGGTAATACTACTACAGTGACGTCCTGTCCTCACTCAGCTCCGGCAACAGGTACTGGGAGTTAACCGAATACTGACGATAACACTGGTAATACCAAGGCTACTGGTATAATGTGTGTGTGTCTCTCTCCTGTAGCTCCAGTTGTTCCTGTGACTCCTGCTGTCCCTCCTCTCCGTGTAGTTCCTCCCTCTCGGCGCCGGTCACCTACGAGACTGACACGAGCCACGCCTCCACGCCCAGTGAGGCCGCGCCCCTCACCATCGATGTCACCATGGAGACAATATCCGCTGCCGCAACCTGCCTGGAGGCTGACGAGACTGAACTGGCCACCGGGGTGACGGTTGCCGCCGTAGCCATCGATGTCGGCATTACGGATGACGCTGGAGTGCAGGAACCTGTTGCCACGGAATCGTCGGTTGCCAGGCATCCTGTAACCATGGCAGTCGTTACCGGGGCAGCCTCTCCCGAGCCTCTGCCCTCTCCCAGTTCAGAGATGGTTCTTCCTGTTGAAACTATGTCTCCCATAATGCAACAGCCTGACCTGGCTCTAACCTGGCTCTATGTACCCCCATAATCAGTGCTTGTAGCCCCAATACAGTCCCTAGTCCAACTATTGTTGACACCACGGTTCCCTCCACCCGAATAACAAGCATTGAGGGTCCTACTGAGGGCCCCAAAACTACCCCAACCCCAGGCCCTAAAACTACCCCTGCTCCAGGCCCTTGTACCCTAGGAAGTAGCACAACTACCACCCAAACCCTAGATCTAACAATGCACTCAGATATACCCAGTCTTACAAGTACCCCAACCTCAGTACCATCCCCAGAAGTTGGTAGGGCTTCCACCCAAATAACAGGCCCTGCCGGCCCTATCTTCAACCCAAACCCCACCCTAGTTCCAGACCCAGCACCTAATGCCACTCTAGCTCCAGACCCAGCACCTGACACCACCTTAGCTCCAGACCCAGCACCTCACACCACCTTAGCTACAGACCCAGCACCTGACGCCACCTTAGCTCCAGACCCAGCACCTGATGCCACCCTAGCTCCAGATCCAGCACCTAACGCCATTCTAGCTCCAGATCCAGCACCTAATGCCACTCTACCTCCTAACCCCACCTTAACCCTGTACCCAAACCCTGAGGTATCACCTAGCCCAGGTCTGGCCCTGGTTTCTCCTAGCCACATGTTGGTCCTCTTCCCAGACCCAAAGGTTGCTGCTGGTCTCATCTCTGGCCTGGATGCAGCTTCAGTACCAGCTGGTTCAGGTCCTTCCATGGTCCTGTCGCTATCTCCAGGGTCAGATCTCATCGGTCCATTACCATCAGATACCCAGCCTGGTTCTGGATCTGGTTCTGGATCTGGTCCTCTGTCTTCTCCTGGTGCCCCAGTCCTCTCTCTCCCTGCCCCGACCTCCTGCCCAGCCATAACTGTAGAGCCTGAATCTTCTCTTGCTCCTCATCAGTCTTCTCCCCCAGCCTTCCCCTCCTCCCCCCCAGCCCTAACTTCTTCTCCCCCACCCCTCCCCTCCCCTCCCCCCCTCACCAACCCCCCAGCCCTCCCCTCCTCCCCCCCAGCCCCAGCTTTACTCCTGGACCCCCTCACTGCTCTACACCAGTCCGACCGAGCCTCCTCTGGCCACGCCTCCTCCCTCTCCCCCTCACCTCGTGCCACCCAGTCCCCCCCAAAACAGACACTCTTCTCCCCCTGCGTGGACGTCTTCGAGCCGGGGCCTCCCAGCTGGGGGGAGGACGGCGAAGGGCAGCAGGAAGAGGATGATGACGAAGAGGACATGGGAGCTGACGAGAGCCAGTACAGACACCGGCGACTGACCGGCGACTCGGGGATCGAGGTGTGCAGATGTCAAGTGGAGGAGGAGGAGGAGGAGGAGGAGGAGGAAGAGGAGGAAGAAGATGGAGAGAGGAAGGAGGATAGCAGGAGAGGAGGAGAAGGTGGAGGGGAGAGGGAGAGGGATAAAAGAGGAAGTGACGTCACCAATCTCCATGACAGCGTGGACTGCCCCGCCAGAGGTCAGGTGACTACGGTGGTGGGGCGTACTCTGTGTAACCCAGCCCCCACTGCGACGCCGTCATCCGAGGACGGTGGTGATGTTGTCATTGTCGTGGAGACAGTGTGATTGATTGGAGCGGTGGATCGAACCATTCATCAGCTAAGACGACGGGTGAATGTGGGGAAATGATGGAATTCACCCTCAAAAACTGTTTTTAGGGAATGTTCTGTAACAGGATAGGTTGTGAACGCAGCTCATCTTTGTGTATTGCCCACAGAGATGATTGTAATTGTGGATGAGTTACGTTACATTTAGGGAGCGTTGCTTGTTCAGCCATTGTTAATCAGACCAGCACAGATAACAGATTGTAGCTCAGTTTAGAAAGAAGGTGTAAACAACTTGGTTTGTTAAACCCACAATGGGCCATGGGTCAACTTCTGGGGGGTTTCCACATGACAAGAGTACTAGTATACATTAATGAAGAGAGACATTTACTCAGAGACATTTTCAGCCCAGGGCTGAAAAGGTTTAGCAACCACTGCACTACAAAAGTATATTCACACTCAAGACAAACTACAACAAGATTGAGCCTGTTGACTCAGCTGAAGACGTCCTCAGCGTTCTGTGACTGTAAGTGTAATGGAGAATTGTCTGTTAGTTAATAATGTGTCAGTAGAACCAGTTGACTGTCTGAACCAGGTTGTTGTGGTGTGTCTGTAGATCATCCAGTAACGTTCTCAGTAAAAGTGATCAGTGTGATCAGGTAGATTTGTCTCCAAATGTAGGTTACTGTGACTCAGTAAACTGTCTTGTCTTTAGCCCTAGTCTCTACTCCAAAACACTCTGAGTTGGAGCTGGAGAAGAGTCAGCTAGTTAACCTGAACTAACTGGTAGCTAGCTACTAGCCAGCAGGCTAGTTAGTTACTGTTAACATGGGACTACTAGCCACTGCTAACACTAGCTTCTACTAGATATGTTAGCTAGTGTGCTAACCAGATGTGTTAACAACAAGACAGTGATGGTTAGCTGACCAGATACTATGGTTAGCTAGCTAACAAGCTACATGATCTAAACACTAAATCAATCAGATGTATCAGTGATGAAATGATCAGTTCAGTAGAAACAGACAGAAATTAACCATGATGATTCAATTCTGTTGAAACGGACAGAAACACAATCAGCTGATCAGAGCTGAGGATTCAATATGGCCGCCAGAGAGGCCGGGGTTATGTCACCTGAAAGCCTCTATAAGAGAAACAATGTTTTCTCTCTGTCTTTCACTAACAAGGAAACACTGCAACTTTTAGTAGTTATGCATTGAGCAGAACAGAACGCCTTGCATGTCTTCAGTGATGACGGAGGTTTAGAAACGTCTTGGTGATGTGTCGACTGACACTGATGTAGGAGGATGATTCATTATGACTGGCTACAGGAGGAAGACTGATTCATTCATTAGTGACTTTTTGATGAGGAAGATTGAACAGAGAGAGGGATTCTGTGGGGCGACTATGACATGGGAGAGATGGATGGATGAGGGATTAAGGCGGCGGGGATGGATGGAGGGAGGGAGGGAGGAAGAAAACATCTGATTATGACCTTTGACCTGCTCAGTTAGAAAAAGAACAATAAATCTGAACGTGTTTACATGACCTGATAAATGGGAAGGCTGATCAGACATGTAGGTGTGCCAACCAAACTTACCGATTATGATCTGACCCAACTAGAGAATAAGATGATCCGATGGCGGGTTCACCTTAATCCGGTTAACATCAAATTATCAATGTGCATGTAAACGTGCTCATTGATGAGAAAAGAGAAAATGAGATCTGTGTGATGGGGAAAAAATCGGAATTGGGACTTTGAGCTGCAGTGTGAACGGAGATTTGTGCGTCGGTCATCCATCGGCGAGAAGCTTTCCTCTAACAGGAACCAACAATGGAGACTTTGAGGACGCGTCATCACCGCCGTCTTTGTCTTTCTCGCTGTGTATTCTCTCTGAGGTCAGATACAACAATACCCTTTATACACCGCGCGCGCACACACACACACACACACACACACACACACACACACACAGCTTTCTGCTCCTCTGTTCATCCCTCCATTCTGACCATAATCTCATCCCTAGCAGTTTAACAACCTAAACCCTACTGATTGATTGATTGACTCCAAGTCCTTAATCCAGTCCCCAAGACCGGCTGTCTAATTGATGTGTCAAATTGAGTTCTTGACACAAGGACGGATATTGTGTGACAGCTAGACATGAGGGTAAAGTATATTTTGAACATGATAGAGGGTTATTAACATTTGTACAGTTTGAATGTGTGTTTTGAATCACTGTAGGATCTGAAATTTGTGAAGAGCAATATTTTCATCAGACAGAACCAAGACAGTAAAATAATCGGTTTAACAGGTTGAGGGCTTCTACACCCTTCAAAATTAAGTGTAATTTCCAACACATCAAACGCACATTGGTGATACATTTTAACACAAATTATATCAATAGCGAGATAAACTGTGTCAGTATGTGTCGTTTTTTAACAAATGTTGTGATGAAAAATTGCTCGAATGTGCGTTGTCCCAGACCAGACTCGGAAATGACGCAACCGTTTTAAGAGTGAAGATTTAAGGCCATTGTAAAGACTGGAGTCCGACTCCCGTCCGGCCCTGGGCCAATGAGAGAAGGAGAAGGCAGTGACATCATCAGATTGTGGAAGTGAATGATTGGTGGGAGCAGAGCCGGTACCAGAACTCTTCCGACTGTCAACATCCAAACGGTGTTTCAGAAAGAAATGATGGGGAACTGAACTTTGAACCTCATCGTTTGGGAGGGTAACCATGGTAACCGTTGTTGAGAGACGGTCCCAGGACGCTATGGCAACCGCTGCGGTCCAGAGTACTGGTCACCTGTCAGCTCTGTGAGTCTAGGACGTCATTTGACTCGACCTCTGATGGAAAGAACTTGAGTCTGGTGAGCGATCCTTAAACCCTGTGTCCATGCTGCATTACAACACTGACTCACTAAGGGGGAACTACAAGTACATTAACGACCCATTTGTCGCAAAGGATGGTGGGTAACTTTGCCAGCAAAGGTACCCATACAGGTGCTGGCGATGGACAAACCTTTGTTGGACTTCAAAACATCAAAATGACAAAGCTACTGGCTGATAACAACGGCAGCGATGGCGTGGACAGTTTGTATTTCAGACCGAACTGTGTAAAACTCTGACTGACGGCTGGATGTTTTCGCAGTAGTTGCTATGGAAACCAACATGCGTCTGCTGCGAGGCCGGAGTCACGCGTGGACGGACAAAAAAAAGATCTGTTTTTTTGTTTTCTGATCTCTGTACACAGAAATGTGGTTTTGAGGATCGAAGCGTTGAAAAGCAGATCTCATTTCTGTTTCTCGGCTTAAAAATCAGATCTTGTTTTTTTACGTGATCCAGTCCAAATTCAGGCTGAGGTTTCGTCTGCAGACGGAGAACGAGTCCAGTTGGTTTAGACTAGTCTGTGCAGACTTGCGTGAAGGAGAAAGGTCAGAGGTGACAGCAAGCCGTTGATGTTGTTGTCAATGTTGTGGTTGACGGTGTTTTTGTTTACTTGAACTAATAAGGTTATATATCTCCATGGTTACTGAGTGCCATTTCTACTTGACAACTGTTACTACTAGGCGTTAGATGGAGCTGTTGACGGAATGACTGGAGAAATACTGTTTTAAAACCTGCCTGTAACTTCCTCTCCAAAGGCTTTGCAGCGCCGATATCAGCCTGGGGAAGTCTTGACGTGGAGGATTTGATCCAGATCGCCTCCCAGTTCCAGCACTGTAGACATTTTCAGTATGGGTTGACAGCCAACGTTTCCTAGTTGGCACTGCTAGAGCGAGGGGTTCGATTCCCACGGGACTCACCCATACTAAAAATGTCTAGATGGATTAAGGCCTCCACCAGATGAGTGATGTTATATATATAGTACTGGGGGAAGAGTAAGGCTTTGATGTTAGCGCTAGCATGGCTTTTGGAAAACCCCGTCGTACCTTCTCTCTGTTTGTCGAGCTGTTCCCAGGCCAGCAGAGTTGTAGCCGGTGAAATCTGTCACTGAGTTCGTTGGAGAATATGCCCAGTTTGTCCTCCCTGGCAGAACCGTGAAGTCAGCTGGATTCACTTTGCCAGGTCAGATGTTTGGTTTCAACCATGGTGCATGGTTACCACTAAGTAATTTTAATCCTTTAACCTTAACCCACAGTAACCAGGGATTCTCTCTGAGTTATGACCAGTAATATAAACCCTCTGGCTACTAGTTTCACTACGTAGGTGTTATGGGACAACCTTTCTTCACTCCTAAAACATCCCTTAGGTAAAAATAGAATTCTTAAGGGGCCTTTAAGTAATCTATTACCTTTATCGACCTCTGCTGGGGACCAGTAGTAATTGCCTCAGGCTGGTATTGATCAACAGATATATTATGGTCTGTGTGTGATATGGGACAGAAAGAGTTATTGGCTGCTACAGTAGTGAAACCGTCCTGGTAAACCAGACCTGATCCTGCGATGTGAATCCAGTCGGAGGTCTTAGAGGACTTGTGGTTGAACGGTGAGACGATCAGAAGCAGCTTCTCCTCTCTGTCTGGTGCTTAAGTTGATTTAAGACAAACTATTTCATTTACTTAACAGTCAGTACCTTTTAATTATAGAAGCCCCTCCCCCTTCGTTAAGCACAGGTATAACCCCGCCCCCGTCCTGGGTCCTAACAAGCGACATCTTTTTGTTTCTTCTTTGTTGTCATCTCTTCTTTCCTTCCTCTCTTTCCTTGTTTCATTTGAGTGTTTTGATGAGGTTTAAGTTGGAGGACTGGAAGGGAGGAAAAGAGCTGTATCTTTAAAATCCCTGAAATATGACGATAACGATGATAGTTATTAGTATTAGTAGTGTGAGTGTGTGTCAGTTTGTGTGTGTGTGTGTGTGTGAGAGAGAGAGAGAGAGAGAGAGAGAGAGAGAGAGACCTAACTAAACCAGCCTGTTCTAAAAGTGTGTGACGATATACTGAATAAAAGCATCAAATCTACTGAACTGTCTCTCTACTGTCTTTTAATGCAATAGAAACTCCATTCATCCACCTGTTCTTGACAATGAAAGCAAACTCATTTTTTATTGATTATTGATTGTAAAATTACATTTGTTTCCGGTGTCTGTTATTTGAGCTCTATCAATAATAACACTTTGGAGAAAAGAGAAAAGTCTTTCTGAAGTTGATTATTTAACATCCATGAAATCCAGTGTGTCTCATTTAGTCCCTTAAAAAGTCTCATCATGTGGTTTAATGTTGAGCTAATGTTGAGGTTTAGAATCAGAATCAAATTTATTGGACAAGTACATTCTCACATTTGACTCGGTGACATTGGACAGGCACAGCAATCAAATAAAGAAACTCAAACAATCAAACAATATATACACAATCATTTAGTCAGAGTAGTCAGAGTAGGTGTGTTTTCTTCTAGTAGTGGAAACCAGAATCTTAATTTATTATTATTATTATTATTATTATTATTATTGTTGTTGTTGTTGTTGTTGTTGTTGTTGTTGTTGTTGTTGTTGTTATTATTATTATTATTATTGTTGTTATTGTTATTATTTATACAGCGATTCCCATTTAGGAATCATGGAAGTAACACAATACAGTTACTCTCATCACTGTAGTTAAGTAGCTGTTTTGTGCTTTGAGTATTTTTGAAGTCAGTAAAAATACTTTTACTGAAGTATGTGCTAGCTAGTTAGCTAGCCTCACTAGTTAGCTGCAGAGCTAATAGCAGAAGAAAACTGAATGTGGTGACGTTGTTGGATCTGTTGTTTTATTGATCACAGGTTGAAGAATGACATAAAATTCCAAATAGTATTTTCCATAACGCTCAACATACTGCAGTATATAAAACATCACGTGGACCTCTGTCCTCTCGTCAGTCATTTTACTTCTACTTAAGCAAAATCTGAGCAAAGTATCAGCTGTTCTACTTGAGTAGGAAGTAGTATTTTGCCATTTAGCATAACCCCCCCAATTTCATTCCACCCCGCCCTCCCACTCCTCCCTTGGAGTGACGATGACCTTATAAGGTAATGGCTGCAGGACCACGCCCAGACGCCCCTGCAAGCTGGGTGGGGAAGCCCCGTCCGGCACCCGGAAGCTCATTCGCTGGAGCAGAGAGGACAGGAAGAGGAAGAGCTCCAATCTGGCCAGCGATTCGCCGACGCAGACCCGAGGCCCTGCCCCAAAGGGCATGAAATAGGATGGAGTGACCCGCTGGCCCTGGTCGTCAAGGAAACGATCTGGGAGGCGGGGTGAGATAGGGGTGGTTTAAGGTGTGTTCAGGTGCTCCTTGCAAAATGGGAAAGTTTTGATGTGTGTGTGTGTGTGTGTTACCTGGGTTGAAGAGGTCAGGTTTGTCCCAGTGTTGGGGGTTGTGGTGGATCGACCACATGTTGACCAAAACACGAGTCCCACGACTGATAGAGTGACCACCAATACTATAGGAGAGAGAGAGAGAGAGAGAGAGAGAGAGAGAGAGAGAGAGAGAGAGAGAGATGTGTGTGTTCTCTAGTGATCTTGGTGTGTGTATATGCATGCATGGTTGACTTTGTGTGTGTGTGTGTGTGTGTGTGTACCTGCTGTCGGCCATAGCAATGTGTGGGATCAGGACCGGGCTGACCGGTCGGATCCTCAGGCCTTCGTTGATAACACAGTCCAGGTAGGGCAGCCGTCCGCGGTCCGACACACACACCCTGCGCTCGCCCACACACTCGTCCAGCTCCTTCTGCACACGCTTCTGGACCTGGGGGGGGCGGGGCCAGGAGGGGAAGGATGACCATATTTGGAAGAAGGAAAGGTGGAAGGAAGGAAGGAGGGAAGGAAAAAAAGTAGGAATGAAGGTAGAAAGGAAGTTTTTTTAAGGTGGTGAGGAAGGAAAGAAGGTAGTAGCAGTAGCAGTAGCAGTAGCAGTAGCAGTAGCAGTAGTAGTAGTAGTAGTAGTAGTAGTAGTAGTAGTAGTAGCAGTAACAGTAGTAGTAGCAGTAGCAGTAGAAGTAGTAGTAGTAGTAGTAGTAGTAGTAGTAGTAGTAGTAGTAGTAGCAGTAACAGTAGTAGTAGCAGTAGCAGTAGCAGTAGCAGTAGAAGTAGCAGTAGCAGTAGCAGTAGAAGTAGTAGTAGAAGTAGTAGTAGTAGTAGTAGTAGTAGTAGTAGTAGCAGTAACAGTAGTAGTAGCAGTAGCAGTAGCAGTAGAAGTAGCAGTAGCAGTAGCAGTAGCAGTAGTAGTAGTAGCAGTAGTAGTAGTAGTAGTAGTAGTAGTAGTAGTAGTAGTAATAATAGCAGTAGTAGTAGACACACACACACACACACACACACACACACACACACACACACACACACCCCCTACCTCAGGGTGGTGGATGAGGTAGGCCAGGATCCAGAGCAGGGTGGTGGAGGTCGTCTCCACTCCGGCTCCGAAGGCCTCTGCCGCCGTCATCAGGACGTGGTCGTCCGTTATCACCGCTCCCTCCGACTCCGACCTTTGACCCCATCTGCTGCTGGTCTGGCCCTGCAGCAGGGCCTCCAGGAGGTCACGGGGGTCACCGTCGCTCAAAGACGCCTGGACACGAGTCAGAAGGTCGGCAACGGGTTCTATCACTAAAAGATAAATGTGTGTGTGTGTGTGTGTGTGTGTGTGTTACCTTGTGTTCCTCCAGTTTGCGTGTCAGCAGCTGATCTCTGACGGTGATAGACTCCTTCAGTTTCCTGAGAGAACTGTTAGGAAACACCTAAGAGAGAGAGAGTGCATTAGTGTGTGTGTGTGTGTGTGTGTGTGTGTGTGTGTGTCTCAGTGTGTGTACCTTCATCCATGGGTAAATGTCCACCAGCGCTCCCCTGGCGATCGTCTGCACGATGCCGTCGTTGTATCGCATCACTTCCTGCAGCTCAGCGTCGCCGTGGCAGTAAGTGCCGCTGAACACCAGCGTGCAGACGACGTTGGTGACCGCCCTCATCACCGCGGTGGACGGGTCGAAGCCACGCCCCCTGCTGGACAGCAGCTCAACACACAGACTGTCCACCGAGGAGAGAACTGGAGAGAGAGACAGACAGGAACCTGCTATAGTGTACAGTACAGCGGAGTGCAATGGAATACAGTAGAGGACAGTAGAGGAGAGGACAGTAAAGTACAGTAGAGTACAGTAGAGGAGAGGACAGTAGAATACACTAGAGGACAGTAGAGGACAGTAAAGTACAGTAGAGTACAGTAGAGGAGAGGACAGTAGAATACAGTACAATACAGTAGAATACAGTCGACGGCAGTACAGTACAGTAAAGTACAGTAGAGTACAGTAGAGGAGAGGACAGTAGAATACACTAGAGGACAGTAGAGGACAGTAGAGGGCAGTACAATACAGTAAAGTACAGTAAAGTACAGTAGAGGAGAGGACAGTAGAATACACTAGAGGACAGTAGAGGACAGTAGAGTAGAATACAGTAGAGTACAGTAGAGGGCAGTACAGTAGAGGAGAGGACAGTAGAATACACTAGAGTACAGTAGAGGACAGTAAAGTACAGTAGAGTACAGTAGAGGAGAGGACAGTAGAATACAGTACAATACAGTAGAGCACAGTAGAGGACAGTAGAATAGAGTACAGTACAGTAGAATACAGTCGACGGCAGTACAGTACAGTAGAGGACATATATATTTTACTATATTTTTTATAAAGTGCTCTTATTGTAAATAGTGTGAACCTGTTATTTTGCACATTCCTGCTGAGCATTTCACTGCACACCTCGTGTGTGTATGTGACAAATAAACTTCTTGAATCTTGAATCTTGAATCTTACACTAGATTACAGTAGAGG
>JAXDDX010000247.1:422500-425000 GCA_034670405.1 Hoplostethus atlanticus
CGTCGTAAACGTTCAACAACATCTGATTGATTGAAGCATCTGATACGGCAGCACAGCAACGTGAAACAGGGAGGCTTCCAGTGATGCAGAGAGACTGTTGCTTGATTTTGTTTTTATATATATATGGATAAATGTATACATATATATGGATAAATGTATACATATACTGTGTCCCATCAGGTTTGAAAGGTTGCAATGTTTGCAGTTATGCAGTTTAGCTGATTGTTGACTCCTGTAAGGTTAATATTGTACCAATAAAGTGGATTCAGTTCTAAAGGAGCTGGCTAACTAAAGACACACTAAACTAAACTAAACTAAACTAAAGACACATTAAACTAAACTAAACTAAAGACACACTAAACTAAACTAAAGGCACAGTAAACTAAACTAAACTAAACTAAAGACACATTAAACTAAACTAAACTAAAGACACAGTAAACTAAACTAAACTAAAGACACACTAAACTAAACTAAACTAAACGAAAGACACAGTAAACTAAACTAAACTAAACTAAACTAAAGACACATTAAACTAAACTAAACTAAAGACACATTAAACTAAACTAAACTAAAGACACAGTAAACTAAACTAAACTAAAGACACATTAAACTAAACTAAACTAAACTAAAGACACATTAAACTAAACTAAACTAAAGACACATTAAACTAAACTAAACTAAAGACACAGTAAACTAAACTAAACTAAACTAAAGACACATTAAACTAAACTAAACTAAAGACACATTAAACTAAACTAAAGACAGAGTAAACTAAATTAAACTAAACTAAAGACACAGTAAACTAAACTAAACTAAACTAAACTAAAGACACACTAAACTAAACTAAACTAAACGAAAGACACAGTAAACTAAACTAAACTAAACTAAAGACACATTAAACTAAACTAAACTAAAGACACATTAAACTAAACTAAACTAAACTAAAGACACAGTAAACTAAACTAAACTAAACTAAACTAAAGACACAGTAAACTAAACTAAACTAAAGACACATTAAACTAAACTAAACTAAAGACACACTAAACTAAACTAAACTAAACTAAAGACACATTAAACTAAACTAAAGACACAGTAAACTAAACTAAACTAAACTAAAGACACATTAAACTAAACTAAACTTAACTAAACTAAACTAAAGACATAGTAAACTAAACTAAACTAAAGACACATTAAACTAAACTAAACTAAACTAAAGACACATTAAACTAAACTAAACTAAAGACACAGTAAACTAAACTAAACTAAAGACACATTAAACTAAACTAAACTAAAGACACATTAAACTAAACTAAACTAAAGACACACTAAACTAAACTAAACTAAACTAAAGACACATTAAACTAAACTAAAGACACAGTAAACTAAACTAAACTAAAGACACATTAAACTAAACTAAACTAAAGACACATTAAACTAAACTAAACTAAAGACACACTAAACTAAACTAAACTAAACTAAAGACACATTAAACTAAACTAAAGACACATTAAACTAAACTAAACTAAAGACACAGTAAACTAAACTAAACTAAAGACACATTAAACTAAACTAAACTAAAGACACATTAAACTAAACTAAACTAAACTAAAGACACATTAAACTAAACTAAACTAAAGACACAGTAAACTAAACTAAACTAAAGACACAGTAAACTAAACTAAACTGAACTAAAGACACATTAAACTAAACTAAACTTAACTAAACTAAACTAAAGACACAGTAAACTAAACTAAACTAAAGACACATTAAACTAAACTTAACTAAACTAAAGACACAGTAAACTAAACTAAACTAAAGACACATTAAACTAAACTAAAGACACAGTAAACTAAACTAAAGACACATTAAACTAAACTAAAGACACAGTAAACTAAACTAAACTAAAGACACAGTAAACTAAACTAAACTAAAGACACATTAAACTAAACTAAAGACACAGTAAACTAAACTAAAGACACATTAAACTAAACTTAACTAAACTAAAGACACAGTAAACTAAACTAAACTAAAGACACATTAAACTAAACTAAACTAAACTAAAGACACAGTAAACTAAACTAAACTAAAGACACATTAAACTAAACTAAAGACACAGTAAACTAAACTAAACTTAACTAAACTAAACTAAGCTAAACTAAACTAAAGACACAGTAAACTAAACTAAACTAAACTAAACTAAAGACACAGTAAACTAAACTAAACTAAAGACACATTAAACTAAACTAAAGACACAGTAAACTAAACTAAACTTAACTAAACTAAACTAAACTAAGCTAAACTAAACTAAAGACACAGTAAACTAAACTAAACTTAACTAAACTAAACTAAACTAAGCTAAACTAAACTAAAGACACAGTAAACTAAACTAAACTAAACTAAACTAAAGACACAGTAAACTAAACTAAACTAAAGACACATTAAACTAAACTAAAGACACAGTAAACTAAACTAAAGACACATTAAACTAAACTTAACTAAA
>JAXDDX010000247.1:430000-437500 GCA_034670405.1 Hoplostethus atlanticus
CACTTTAATCAGCCTGTGGATACTCCAGACTCAGTTGATTTCACCGTAACCGCGGGAGATTCTTTCATTAATTGCAATTAGTTGCAATTAAATTCCAACTCTTAAACCGTATCTACTGCGAGCTCCCGGTAACCTTTCCCGCCATGCTTCTGGAGCGCGACGACAGCTTCATGTCGGAGTTCGAGGACGCGTGCAGTGCCTGGGTGGACAGCGTGGGCTCGAGCCCCAGCGACGGCACCGAATCTGACGTGGATTCGCCTTTCTCCAAAGGTGTGTGTGTGTGAGTGTGTGTGTGTGTGTGTGCAGGACGCATATAAGAATACCTTGAATGTGTTTTATTCTGGAAAAACGTAATACAATTGTCATAATTGTTAGTAAAGTGACGCATGCTCAGTTTATCTGTTGCATAACTGATGGTGACTTGCAGAACATTCATTATATAATGGAGAGCGTCGCTTTGCAGCTGAATTGCATGATGTTGCAGATGAACTGATATCTACTGCATGAAGAGGCCTGTAGAGTTGTGTGTAGGCTGCTGTCATGCCCCTCGCCCACTGACGAGATATTATGCAATGACACTAACCCCCCCCCCCCCCCCCCTCCCTCTCTCTCTCCAGCCTTCTCTCCGGGAACTGACGCCTCAGACTCGGATTTCTTCTCCGACTTCAGCGACTGCTCCTCGGATACGCTCTCTCCCTCTCTCGGCTACCCCGGTAATTTCTTTACCGAACCGCTGACGGGACTGAACAGCAACACGGACGCGATCCTCAACATGATCACGGAGATCGTAGGGATTTGCACCGAGATGGAGCAGCCTGACGCCGGGTCTCTCCCTGAATCCACCCCCGCTTCTGCGGCGCCGTCCCCGGCAACAGTCGCCCCCTCGCCCGCTCTCTACTCTCCTCCTCCATCCATGGTTCCCAACTCCAGCGGCTATGGCAATGTTGCCAACCCCGAGATGAACATCCCTTCCCTGGCTGGTGCTCAGCCCCTGCCGCCCTCCTCCATCTCACACCCAGTTGTGGTTAAAAGCGAGTTTGCAACCTCCAGCTGCAACAGCGGGTGTGTGCAGCCCACCGTGCCTGGGAATGATGCGCTCTATCCCGCTAGTGCCGAATGTCTTCTCCCGCTGTCGGCTCTGGAGCAGCAGGTGGATGTGGCTGATCTCCTCGAGGCTCTGCTGGGCTCCGAGGCCGGCCAGGGCGAGCTGAAACCCGGCTGTGAGGTCAAACAGGAGCCGGTGGGGTTGGAGGACTGGCTGAAGAGCTTAGTGGCGGCACCGGGTACTGGGGGAGATTCCAGCAGCTACGTCATCAGCAGACCTGTCATCAAGACGGAGCTCGTGCAGAGTGGGATCGAGCTCCCATTCCCCACCGCCGCCTCCCTCCCCTCCACCTTGGACGCGCTTCTCCTCTCCTCCCTCCTACCTGGCGCGTTCCCGATGGTCAACATCAGCAATGTGCACGCGACAGGTGCCTCCAAATCAACACGCGGGGGCAGAAGGGCTGCCGCCAAGGGCCCCGTTAAAGTCAAACCGTTCCCGTGCTCCGTGCAGGGATGCGAGCGCCGCTTCTCGCGCTCGGACGAGCTGAACCGACACGTGCGCATCCACACGGGGCAGAAGCCGTTCCAATGCAAGATCTGCTCGCGCAGTTTCAGCCGCAGCGACCACCTGACCACGCACACACGCACGCACACTGGGGAAAAGCCCTTCTCGTGCGACGTGTGCGGCAAGCGCTTTGCGCGCAGCGACGAGAGGAAGAGGCACGGGCGTGTGCACGTCAAGCAGCAGCTGCGCGCACAGATGATGGCGGCCTACTCCCTGGCCTTCACCACGCCTGGCGTCTAAACGGTAGCTCGTGCTCCCTTTAATTGGCCGGTAACCGAAAATCCGGTTGTTGTGAAGAGAAGTTAAAGCCTCAGTTGGGGATTGAAACCGTCAACCGGAAAACGTCAGAAAGAGACGTTTTGACGTCAAAGTGAAGGTAATTTTGACTGGAGGTTTTACGACAGAAAGTCCAGATTGAGTCCAGTTCCACGGCGCATGCGTGGTGATGACGTCACGGTTCTTTCTGAAAACCAGAAGAGGATTATGGGAGTTTCACAGCTAAAGTGTGAAGGCAGAATCGATCAGATTCTGAGGAACAAGCGGACATGAATTGTGAAGTTTGATGGTGTACAGATTTACCTCATGGCGCTTTGTAAAAAGATGTTCAACAAGAGAGAACAGTTTCCTCTGACTCGTCTGAGACCGGAGTCTCCTGAGACTGAGGGACTTAACTAAGGTGCTGTTGTAAACCCATTGACTCTCAACGGGTAAAAGGTGATCAACCTGGGAAACCTGAACGCTGCTCTGTTCAGCCCTAAATATCTGCAACTGCAACCCGACTGTTTCAATGGACTTTGAATGGGCCACTGTGTTGAATGAGACAGAGACGTTGTGATTGTAAAATATTCCTTTCAACTCTTCTTTACTGCATGATGAAACGTGACCAGATGAAAATGTTGACGTCAGAATGTTGTACGTGTTTTTATGGTCGAGTTCCAATCAGATTTTCTAGAAGTTTATGTCACATGGCTTTATATTTGACAACACTAAGGAATATATGTTTGTAATCTCTATTTTTCTAGATTATTTGTCTACCTCTACATGCCACATTGTTTCACAATGAGTGTATATTTCTACAAAAGATGCCAGATTTCTTCTGGAAATCTGTACAACGATGTCATTTTTCTAGAAAATGATTGTGAATATTACAGAAGCTGAATGAACTTTATTATATAATTTTCATTCTAAGATTTCAGTGCAGTTTAAGACGTTGATGCTTTCCTGTTGAAATCAATGGGGAGGCGGATTCCTGCGATTCCAGAGACCGCTGTGTAAAAAGCAGGCACTGTTGCACCAATGGATTGTGGGATACGTGCCCTCCATGTTTGTCTGTTACCTCCGTATGAATAAAACACACAAACAGAGACACCTCGTCTTCTTCTGTTTTCTGGTGTGAGGAGCATCTTCTTCATCAGCATCATCACTCTGAGCATCTTCATCCTCACCACTATGAGAATGTTAATCACCGCCATGAGCAGCTTCATCATCATTAGCATCATCAGCTGTCACTATGAGCATCTTCATCATCACCATCAGCATGACCATCTTCATAACCACTATGAGCATCATCTTCATCACTATGACATCATCATCACCATCAGCATTATGAGCATCTTCATTGTTATGAGCATCTTCATTGTTATGAGCATCTTCATCATCACATCATCATCATCATCATCACCATCTCACTGAGGTCCCGATACTTCCTGATAGACTGATCAATGGACTCTAGTGATAGTGACTCACAGTGATAACTGATCAATAATTAAAAAATCAATGAGACAAGCAGAGTCCAAAGTGGACCAGAAGACAGAAACCAGAACAGGTTAGTCCTGCTGTGAGACCCAAACAAGCAAGAAGCATCATGGGAAATAAAGCTAAGTAGAATAGAGAGAAGAGAGAGACAGACAGGATGAGAGAGACAGACAGGAAGAGTGACAGAGAGAGAGAGACAAATTGAAGTATTCTCTCTCTACCTGTCTCTCTCTCTCTGTCTCTCTCTCATCCTGTCTGTCTCTCTGCAGGCCTTTAGCGCCCTCCAGTGTTCGTATTGATGTTTTTATTTGATTCTCATTTATTGTTTCTTCTTTTATATTTAATGTTTTGTGATTTTTAGATATTGTCTTTTGAATACAAGAATGTTTAAATTCACATTTACATCTCCACTGAGGTCAACAGTAGAGTCAGAAGGTCAGAGGTCAGAGGTCACAGCAGCCTGATAACAGACCATCAGATTATAATCCCACTGGAAGCAGAGAAACAGGAAGTTAAACATCGAGTCATTAAGTAAAACAGTAATAACAGTAGTAACAGTAATAAAAGTAACAATAGTCATAACAATAGTAACAGTAGTAACAGTAATAAAAGTAACAATAGTCGTAACAATAGTAATAGTAATAACAGTAATAAAAGTAACAATAGTCGTAACAATAGTAACAGTAGTAACAGTAATAACAGTAATAATAGTAATAACAGTAACAATAGTCATAAAAAACAATAGTAACAGTAGTAACAGTAATAACAGTAGTAACAGTAACAGTAGTAACAGTAATAACAGTAACAGTAGTAACAGTAACAGTAGTAACAGTAATAACAGTAACAGTAGTAACAGTAATAACAGTACTAACAGTAACAATAGTAACAGTAGTAACAGTAATAACAGTAACAATAGTAACAGTAGTAACAGTAACAACAGTAACAGTAGTAACAGTAACAACAGTAACAGTAGTAACAGTAACAATAGTAACAGTAGTAACAGTAATAACAGTAGTAACAGTAACAGTAGTAACAGTAGTAACAGTAACAGTAGTAACAGTAATAACAGTAACAGTAGTAACAGTAGTAACAGTAACAGTAGTAACAGTAACAATAGTAACAATAGTAACAGTAATAACAGTAACAATAGTAACAGTAATAACAGTAGTAACAGTAACAATAGTAACAATAGTAACAGTAATAACAGTAATAACAGTAACAATAGTAACATTAATAACAGTAGTAACAGTAACAATAGTAACAGTAATAACAGTAATAACAGTAACAGTAGTAACAGTAACAATAGTAACAGTAGTAACAGTAGTAACTAACAATAGTAACAATAGTAACAGTAGTAACAGTAGTAACAGTAACAATAGTAACAGTAGTAACAGTAATAACAGTAACAATAGTAACAGTAATAACAGTAACAATAGTAACATTAATAACAGTAGTGACAGTAACAATAGTAACAGTAGTAACAGTAATAACAGTAACAGTAGTAACAGTAACAATAGTAACAGTAGTAACAATAGTAACAAGAGTAACAATAGTAACAGTAGTAACAGTAATAACAGTAATAACAGTAACAATAGTAACAGTAATAACAGTAACAATAGTAACAATAGTAACAGTAATAACAGTAATAACAGTAACAATAGTAACAGTAATAACAGTAGTAACAGTAACAATAGTAACAATAGTAACAGTAATATCAGTAATAACAGTAACAGTAGTAACAGTAACAGTAGTAACAGTAATAACAGTAACAGTAGTAACAGTAATAACAGTACTAACAGTAACAATAGTAACAGTAGTAACAGTAACAACAGTAACAGTAGTAACAGTAACAATAGTAACAGTAGTAACAGTAATAACAGTAGTAACAGTAGTAACAGTAGTAACAGTAGTAACAGTAACAATGGTTGTAACAATAGTAACAGTAATAACAGTAACAGTAGTAACAGTAGTAACAGTAACAGTAGTAACAGTAGTAACAGTAACAATAGTAACAGTAGTAACAGTAACAGTAGTGACAGTAGTAACAGTAATAACAGTAACAATAGTAACAGTAATAACAGTAGTAACAGTAACAATAGTAACAATAGTAACAGTAATAACTAATAACAGTAACAATAGTAACATTAATAACAGTAGTAACAGTAACAATAGTAACAGTAATAACAGTAATAACAGTAACAGTAGTAACAGTAGTAACAGTAGTAACTAACAATAGTAACAATAGTAACAGTAACAGTAGTAACAGTAACAATAGTAACAGTAGTAACAGTAATAACAGTAACAATAGTAACAGTAATAACAGTAACAATAGTAACATTAATAACAGTAGTGACAGTAACAATAGTAACAGTAGTAACAGTAGTAACAGTAATAACAGTAATAACAGTAACAGTAGTAACAGTAACAATAGTAACAGTAGTAACAATAGTAACAAGAGTAACAATAGTAACAGTAGTAACAGTAATAACAGTAGTAACAGTAACAATAGTAACAGTAGTAACAGTAATAACAGTAACAATAGTAACAGTAGTAACAGCAACAACAGTAACAGTAGTAACAGTAATAACAGTAACAATAGTAACAGTAATTACAGTAGTAACAGTAACAATAGTAACAGTAGTAACAGTAGTAACAGTAACAATGGTTGTAACAGTAGTAACAGTAATAACAGTAACAGTAGTAACAGTAACAATAGTAACAGTAGTAACAGTAACAATAGTAACAATAGTAACAGTAATAACAGTAACAATAGTAACAGTAATAACAGTAACAATTGTAACAGTAGTAACAGTAATAACAGTAACAATAGTAACAATAGTAACAGTAATAACAGTAACAATAGTAACAGTAATAACAGTAACAATAGTAACAGTAGTAACAGTAATAACAGTAGTAACAGTAACAATAGTAACAATAGTAACAGTAATAACAGTAATAACAGTAACAATAGTAACAGTAATAACAGTAACAATAGTAACAGTAGTAACAGTAATAACAGTAGTAACAGTAACAATAGTAACAATAGTAACAGTAATAACAGTAGTAACAGTAACAATGGTTGTAACAGTAGTAACAGTAGTAACAGTAACAGTAATAACAGTAACAATAGTAACAGTAGTAACAGTAACAATAGTAACAGTAATAACAGTAACAATAGTAACAGTAGTAACAGTAACAATAGTAACAGTAGTAACAGTAATAACAGTAACAATAGTAACAATAGTAACAGTAATAACAGTAATAACAGTAACAATAGTAACAATAGTAACAGTAATAACTAACAATAGTAACAGTAATAACAGTAATAACAGTAACAGTAATAACAGTAACAATAGTAACCGTAATAACAGTAACAATAGTAACAGTAATAACAGTAACAATAGTAACAGTAGCAACAGTAATAGTAGTAACAGTAATAGTAGTAATAACAGTAACAATAGTAACAGTAGCAACAGTAGTAACAGTAATATAATTGTAGTTATAATTATTGTCTCTGCTCTCATTAATATTAAATATTACTATTTTGAAGACAGGTGGTTAATTAAGAATTTAACTTCCCATCATGCTTTGGGTCATGGTCTCTTCACATGCACTGGGCAGGGAGTTGAACCCCCAACCCGGGAAGGGTTAGTGCCTTGCTCCGCCCCCACCCCACCCCATCTCCTCGAGCTCAGCAGGACGTCACATGTTCTACGTCAGCAGCACGCGGCACACCGGCAGACACCGGAGGCAGAGTTGAGGCGCGCTGGGCGGCGGTTGACAGTCGGTTTATCAACACGGAACGTTTTTACCGCCGCTGCACGAGACCGTCACGGTACCGGTGGTGGCCTGATTGATTCGCCGTTGCAATAGGGGAGAATTATTGAACTCCTAACGGGAAACCATGGTAACAGATTGAGGATGACGATTGATTGACGCACCAACAGATTGACGTTTTCTGCAAGGATACAGGTAAGAGTTCAATTATTGACTGGGATTAACGGGGACGGTAACGGAGCTCATTGTGAAAGATGCTGTAGTTGTGTTTCTCTGTGGGGCGAACCGGTAAAAGCCACGTTAATGGCCCTTACCGGATTCATGCATTCGTTTTAATATCTAAAAGACAAATGTCCGTT
>JAXDDX010000247.1:445000-450000 GCA_034670405.1 Hoplostethus atlanticus
TTCTCAGAATGGGTCATACATCACCTATCTATACCACTCTATGACACACACATTAAGCGGCGTGTGTGTTTGGGGGTTGGAATCGAGTGTTTCTGAGAACGGCAGGAAAATGGGGTTAGCATACAGAATATCTAGTCTACTCTTATCACTATCAGGTCCTCTACTTTCTATGTAAACTACTCCAACAACTCTCCTGAACCACAATTTTCTTGGGCGATTCTAAACAAAAACTAATAATCATTACAAATTATTAATTATTTTCATATATTTTAAACAATCTCTAATTTCTTTTTTGCTCTATCCAGTTCGATCTCTCCCATTTAAAACCTAATCCCACCTCGTTCCCAGATCCCATTGAACAAAAGTCATTACCTTCAAAAAGCAATTAAATTGCAAGGCGAATTGAAAAACCCCAAAAACCCCAAACCTCCAGGGGCCACCCCCAACACAAACAAAAAACCCCCCTAAAAAACCAAACCACCACAGACACCCACACCCGACCCCAAAAAAATTTCACCCAAAAACCACTGCAACAGCTCCCAACCGGGGGTCAAAACCCCCTTTAAACCCGGGGGCCCCCCCCCAACCCCCCCAACCCAAACCCCCCAAAATCAAAAGGGGAAACCCCCAAAAACCCCCCCAACAAAGAAACCCCCCAAAATCTGAAAAAAAAATTTTTAAAAAATTTTTTTTGGGAAATCCCCCAATTTTAAAAAAAAAGGGCCCCCCAAAACCAAAAATTAACCCCGAAACCCCCTCCATTTACAAATAAATAAAACTAGAAATCCTTTTAGATGGGGTGGGGTTTTTCTTGGAGAATTTAAAATAAAACAAAAAATAAAAATTTAAAAATTTTTAAAAAAAATTTTTAATTTTAATAAAATTTTTTTTTTTTTTGGACCCATTCCGATCCCATTTTTTTCCCTTTTGGGGGGAAAAAACCCCCCATAGCCCATTTTTCTTTCCTATTTTAAATTTTTGGTTTTTAAAAAAGGATAACCGGTCGTTGTGTTTCCTACTATCTATGTGTGGGGTGATTGGGTTCTATATATCAGGTTATCTGTTGATATATTTATCTAATCTATGTGTTCTATTTCTATTTATCTAGATCTACGATTAGATTCATTTTTGTCAAGAAATTGTGTGTTTGTATCTATACATCTATATCTATACTCTTTATTTGACATACAATTTTAAGTGTGTGTGTGTGTGTGTGTTGTAGGGAGATGGTGGACATCGAGTGTTTTCTGAGGGAGACGGCAGAGAAAGAGGCTGAGGCCAAAGCCAGATTACAGGTAACTATAACTAGTTTACTCTATTATTAACTACTACCAGGTAACTACTATCTAACTAGTTAACTTGATTAACTACTACCAGGTAACTACTATCTGAGGCAGGACAGTGGGATGGTTTCTCTGGTCAGATATCTGATATAACAATAATAATAATGATAATAATTTAATAAATATATAATTTAATATATATTTTTACAAATATATATTAAATAATATATTTTCTTAATTTCTTTTTTTTTGGATCATATCCCAGTTTTCTGATCAACTCCCCATTTTGATACCTGTAAATTGCTGGTAATCCTCTTACCTGTTTTCCCTGTGACTGTATGTGTGCATGGTTACTGTCTTTTCACAATAAAAGCTGTATTTGTAATTGCAGGTTTTCATTGAGACGTTATTAGAGCGGGCAGACCGCGCAGAGAGACAGTTACTGCTGCTCAGCTCACACACACACCACAACCGCTACACACACACACACACACACACACACACACCCTGACCCATACACACACACAGACACACACACAGACAGACACACACACCCTGACCCATACACACACACAGACACACACACAAACAGATACACACCCGGGCGAAGTGGACGCAGTCTGGACGGCAGCACGGGCGACATCGGAAACAAGATCCAAGACCCGGTTACCATCGGCAACCGGGTGAGAATGACGAACAATATCAGAGACATCAGAAAATGTTTCATGATCTAAAACATCAACGGTCACCGTCAGGTTTTGGTGTCAGCCAATCAGAATCAAAGAGCAAGGGCTTCTTTCTAGACCGACGATCAACAATCAATCAGGAGAAATCCATCAGAGGAGAGAGAGAGACCAATTTCTCCACCGACAGTAGATAGACCAGAATGCAATGCAGTAGTCAGAGATAGACCAGAATGCAATGCAGTAGTAAGATAGACCAGAATGCAATGCAGTAGCAAGATAGACCAGAATGCAATGCAGTAGCCAAGATAGACCAGAATGCAATGCAGTAGCAAGATAGACCAGAATGCAATGCAGTAGCCGAGATAGACCAGAATGCAATGCAGTAGCCAAGATAGACCAGAATGCAATGCAGTAGCCGAGATAGACCAGAATGCAATGCAGTAGCCAGGATAGACCAGAATGCAATGCAGTAGCAAGATAGACCAGAATGCAATGCAGTAGCCAGGATAGACCAGAATGCAATGCAGTAGCCGATATAGACCAGAATGCAATGCAGTAGCAAGATAGACCAGAATGCAATGCAGTAGCCAAGATAGACCAGAATGCAATGCAGTAGCCGAGATAGACCAGAATGCAATGCAGTAGCAAGATAGACCAGAATGCAATGCAGTAGCCAAGATAGACCAGACATCATGGGTTTTGAGGAAGGGGCGTGGCTGACTGCCTCGCACCGCTATAGGTATCACTACATGTATAACCTACAGCTGAATGGAACAAGCTCAGGCATATTCTGTTGGGATGTTGAAAGGCATTCTGGGAAACATAGGACATCACTAACTGAAGTAGAAGTAGACGAGGCAGGTTCAGGGAAAACAGGTACACTAAAAAAGTGAATTACAACATCACAAAATAATTCCTGAATGACTTGAACATCAGTAGTTTTCCTCCTCCCTTTTCTCCTCTTTCTCCCCCCCCCCCCCCCCCCCCCTCCCCCTCTTCCTGCTCCTTCTCCTCCTCCAGAGGAGTTACAGTGTTTCAAGCTCCTACAGGCTGGGAGAGCAGGTCTACAGCTACCATCCCTACGGGTGGGTACTGCACTACTACTGTGTCTCTCTTTAGACTCCATACTGGTGATCTAGCAGGTTTTTATTTGAACCATCCTGCTGGTTCCATATAGAACCTCTACCCTAACCAGAGAACCCTTGGAGAACCCTCCTGGGTGCTTCTGTCTCTCTGTTGTGACATTGTTGTGTAGATCTTACTAACATCTATCCCATCTCTCTCTCTCCCCCCCAGAGGTCTGATTGGTCGTATGCGGACCTTGTCTCTGGGTTCGGGGGGGTGGGACAGTGAGGGGGGCTTGTCCCGCCTCCACCCCCCTTACTACGCCTCCCCCTGGCTGCCGAGGGAGAGAGGAGGAGACGGGAGGAGAGATAGACTCCCTGTTAAGTGAGAAGATAATCATCCTTGTGTTCCTGGTAGATCACTGACTCTGGTGCTACATGCTAACACTTTAGCATACACTATGTTGAGTGATAGTAGGCTGCATGCTAACACTTTAGCATACACTATGTTGAGTGATAGTAGGCTCCATGCTAACACTTTAGCATACACTATGTTAAGTGATAGTAGGCTCCATGCTAACACTTTAGCATACACTATGTTGAGTGATAGTAGGCTGCATGCTAACACTTGATATCAACTTCTTTTTCTCGTTCTTTCTTCCACTTTAATTTGTCACTTCTTGTTGTTCCTCTTCTGCTTTTCCTCAATTGTCTTGTTCTTCTACTCCTTTTCTTTTTCTTCTTCTACTGTTTCCACTCCCTCTCCATCTTTTGCATCTTCTCCTTCTTCCTCTTGTTCTACTCCCATCTTCCTTTTCTCCTCCTTGTTCCTCTCCTTCTTCTTCCTTTGCTTCTTCTTCTTCTTCTTCTTCCTCTGTGGTACCAGGGGAGGGGAGGGAGGATATGGGAGAACCTGGAGCAAAAGAACCCATCGTCACCACAGTACCGAGGAGGAGGAGGAGGAGGAAGAGGAGGAGGAAGAGGAGGAGGGATTATGGAGCACCGCTGAGAGGCATGTCATCGTGAGGAGAACACACACGCCTGGGACAGGTAAGACCAACACACACACACACACACACACACACACACACACACACCAAAACTCTTGATACTAAACACTCTCCTCTCCTCTCCTCTCCTCTCCTCTCTCTTCCTCTCCTCTCCTCTCCTCTCCTCTCCTCTCCCTTCCTCTCCTCTCCTCTCCTCTCCTCTCTCTTCCTCTCCTCTCCTCTCCTTTCCTCTCCTCTCTCTTCCTCTCCTCTCCCCTCCTCTCCTCTCTCTTCCTCTCCTCTCCTCTCCTCTCCTCTCTCTTCCTCTCCTCTCCTCTCCTCTCCTTTCCTCTCCTCTCCTCTCCTCTCCCTTCCTCTCCTCTCCTCTCCTCTCCTGCAGGAGCCTCCTCATCCCTCCAATCGACTCCTTCCCATCGTCATGGTGACAGAGGGCTAGGGGCGGACACCTTGAGGTTGAGGGCGGGGCTTTTCTGCGTGTTTCCATATTTGGACGTGCGTTCCTTGCTGCAGGCGGCCGAGGTGTGCTCTGATTGGCGGTTTGTTGCTAGGCATCCGGCGGTTTGGACACGCCTCCGGCTGGAGAATGCCAGGGTCTCAGCCAAGGTAGAGGAGTCTTCATCATCTTCATCATTAAAACTTTATGATTGAATTTTACGCTAACGTGGTGTGTGTGTGTGTGTGTGTGTGTGTGTGTGTGTGTGTGTGTGTGTGTGTGTGTGTGTGTGTGTGTAGTTCCTGACCACTCTGTCCCAGTGGTGTACTCAGACTCAGTCTGTGGATCTGACCAATCTGAAGCCCAGAAGCAGAAAACCAGAGGAAACCAGAGAGGATTACTTCAGGAACACACGGTACAGTCAGCCATTTCAGCTTTTATCCAAAGCTACTTACAAAACACACACACACACACGATGACACACACTCACGCTACCACAACACAGAGCTAGAACAACCAAGAGA
>JAXDDX010000247.1:455000-472047 GCA_034670405.1 Hoplostethus atlanticus
GTCTGTCTCTAGGTATGTGTGTTAACATCAGGTCTATCGTAGTGGATGTAGCAGTAACAGACTACTAACCTGTCTGTCTGTCTGTCTGTCTGTCTCTAGGTATGTGTGTTAACATCAGGTCTATCGTAGTGGATGTAGCAGTAACAGACTACTAACCTGTCTGTCTGTCTGTCTGTCTGTCTCTAGGTATGTGTGTTAACATCAGGTCTATCGTAGTGGATGTAGCAGTAACAGACTACTAACCTGTCTGTCTGCCTGTCTGTCTGTCTCTAGGTATGTGTGTTAACATCAGGTCTATCGTAGTGGATGTAGCAGTAACAGACTACTAACCTGTCTGTCTGCCTGTCTGTCTGTCTCTAGGTATGTGTGTTAACATCAGGTCTATCGTAGTGGATGTAGCAGTAACAGACTACTAACCTGTCTGTCTGCCTGTCTGTCTGTCTCTAGGTATGTGTGTTAACATCAGGTCTATCGTAGTGGATGTAGCAGTAACAGACTACTAACCTGTCTGTCTGCCTGTCTGTCTGCCTGTCTGTCTGTCTGTCTCTAGGTATGTGTGTTAACATCAGGTCTATCGTAGTGGATGTAGCAGTAACAGACTACTAACCTGTCTGTCTGCCTGTCTGTCTGCCTGTCTGTCTGTCTCTAGGTATGTGTGTTAACATCAGGTCTATCGTAGTGGATGTAGCAGTAACAGACTACTAACCTGTCTGTCTGCCTGTCTGTCTGCCTGTCTGCCTGTCTGTCTGTCTGTCTGCCTGTCTGTCTGTCTGTCTCTAGGTATGTGTGTTAACATCAGGTCTATCGTAGTGGATGTAGCAGTAACAGACTACTAACCTGTCTGTCTGCCTGTCTGTCTGCCTGTCTGCCTGTCTGTCTGTCTGTCTCTAGGTATGTGTGTTAACATCAGGTCTATCGTAGTGGATGTAGCAGTAACAGACTACTAACCTGTCTGCCTGTCTGCCTGTCTGTCTGTCTGTCTGTCTGCCTGTCTGTCTGTCTGTCTCTAGGTATGTGTGTTAACATCAGGTCTATCGTAGTGGATGTAGCAGTAACAGACTACTAACCTGTCTGTCTGTCTGTCTGTCTGCCTGTCTGTCTGCCTGTCTGTCTGTCTCTAGGTATGTGTGTTAACATCAGGTCTATCGTAGTGGATGTAGCAGTAACAGACTACTAACCTGTCTGTCTGTCTGTCTGTCTGTCTCTAGGTATGTGTGTTAACATCAGGTCTATCGTAGTGGATGTAGCAGTAACAGACTACTAACCTGTCTGTCTGCCTGTCTGTCTGTCTCTAGGTATGTGTGTTAACATCAGGTCTATCGTAGTGGATGTAGCAGTAACAGACTACTAACCTGTCTGTCTGTCTGTCTGTCTGTCTCTAGGTATGTGTGTTAACATCAGGTCTATCGTAGTGGATGTAGCAGTAACAGACTACTAACCTGTCTGTCTGCCTGTCTGTCTGTCTCTAGGTATGTGTGTTAACATCAGGTCTATCGTAGTGGATGTAGCAGTAACAGACTACTAACCTGTCTGTCTGTCTGTCTGTCTGTCTCTAGGTATGTGTGTTAACATCAGGTCTATCGTAGTGGATGTAGCAGTAACAGACTACTAACCTGTCTGTCTGTCTGTCTGTCTGCCTGTCTGTCTGTCTGTCTCTAGGTATGTGTGTTAACATCAGGTCTATCGTAGTGGATGTAGCAGTAACAGACTACTAACCTGTCTGTCTGTCTGTCTGTCTGCCTGTCTGTCTGCCTGTCTGTCTGTCTCTAGGTATGTGTGTTAACATCAGGTCTATCGTAGTGGATGTAGCAGTAACAGACTACTAACCTGTCTGTCTGTCTGTCTGTCTGTCTCTAGGTATGTGTGTTAACATCAGGTCTATCGTAGTGGATGTAGCAGTAACAGACTACTAACCTGTCTGTCTGTCTGTCTGTCTGTCTCTAGGTATGTGTGTTAACATCAGGTCTATCGTAGTGGATGTAGCAGTAACAGACTACTAACCTGTCTGTCTGTCTGTCTGTCTGTCTCTAGGTATGTGTGTTAACATCAGGTCTATCGTAGTGGATGTAGCAGTAACAGACTACTAACCTGTCTGTCTGCCTGTCTGTCTGTCTCTAGGTATGTGTGTTAACATCAGGTCTATCGTAGTGGATGTAGCAGTAACAGACTACTAACCTGTCTGTCTGCCTGTCTGTCTGTCTCTAGGTATGTGTGTTAACATCAGGTCTATCGTAGTGGATGTAGCAGTAACAGACTACTAACCTGTCTGTCTGCCTGTCTGTCTGTCTCTAGGTATGTGTGTTAACATCAGGTCTATCGTAGTGGATGTAGCAGCAACAGACTACTAACCTGTCTGTCTGCCTGTCTGTCTGTCTCTAGGTATGTGTGTTAACATCAGGTCTATCGTAGTGGATGTAGCAGTAACAGACTACTAACCTGTCTGTCTGCCTGTCTGTCTGTCTCTAGGTATGTGTGTTAACATCAGGTCTATCGTAGTGGATGTAGCAGCAACAGACTACTTTGAAGAACCAGACACTCAGGAAGCTCAAACCCTGTTTGCAGAAATTATCAACACTCTACAGGTAGGTGTGTGTGTGTGTGTGTGTGTGTGTGTGTGTGTGTGTGTGTGTGTGTGTGTTTTCAAGATACTGTAAAACAGTATGGATAAAACAGCCTACCGAGTGGAATAAATTACCGTGTGTGTGTGTGTGTGTGTTTGTGTTCTTCAGATTCTTCAGAAGCGTCCTGGGCTGTGTGATGTTCTGCAAGTTAAAGCCGAAGGATTCTGTTGACTTCAGCTTGTCCAACACACACACACACACACACACACACACACACACACACTCACTAACTCTACACATTACTTGTGTGTGAATCCAATGTGTTCACCTCCATAATACCCTAGCCTGTCCAAACCCCTTAACCTTAACCCTTATTCTGACTCTGAACCTTAACACAACCCTTATTCTGACCCTTAACCTTAACACAACCCTTATTCTGACCCTTAACCTTAACACAACCCTTATTCTCACCCTTAACCTTAACACAACCCTTATTCTCACCCTTAACCTTAACACAACCCTTATTCTGACCCTTGACCTTAACACAACCCTTATTCTGACTCTTAACCTTAACACAACCCTTATTCTCACCCTTAACCTTAACACAACCCTTATTCTGACTCTTAACCTTAACACAACCCTTATTCTGACCCTTAACCTTAACACAACCCTTATTCTGACTCTTAACCTTAACACAACCCTTATTCTGACTCTTAACCTTAACACAACCCTTATTCTGACCCTTAACCTTAACACAACCCTTATTCTGACCCTTGACCTTAATACAACCCTTATTCTGACTCTTAACCTTAACACAACCCTTATTCTCACCCTTAACCTTAACACAACCCTTATTCTGACTCTTAACCTTAACACAACCCTTATTCTGACCCTTAACCTTAACACAACCCTTATTCTGACCCTTGACCTTAACACAACCCTTATTCTGACTCTTAACCTTAACACAACCCTTATTCTGACCCTTAACCTTAACACAACCCTTATTCTGACCCTTAACCTTAACACAACCCTTATTCTGACTCTTAACCTTAACACAACCCTTATTCTGACTCTTAACCTTAACACAACCCTTTACCCTGTAAAAAAAACTCTTATTCTCCCCTGACAAACCTTTATTCTATTCTGTCTTTATTCTACTGTAGATGTTCTTACTTAACAGCATAAGATAAGAACCACCAATTCTACCAAAGCCTTTATTCTAACCTATCAGAGCCATTGTTCTTACCCGGGACCTTAATACACTCTTATTCCTACCCTTCATTTTTACAAATCATTTATCCTTATCTTAACCTCACAAATAAGCACAAGAACACACACACACACACACACACACACACACACACACACACAAGACAATCAATTAACTGATCAATCATTCAGTCAGTGTCCTGCCATGAATTTGACAGTATTTTACCACTGTGGCCTGAAGATACAAAAAATAAATTCCCATGTGGCACTTAAATCTGCTGTGTTTCATTTACCATCAATAAATCACCACATGTGTAGAGTCATCAGTAGAACTCCATCACTACCAGCCTCTACCAGCCTCTACCAGCCTCTACCAGCCTCTACCAGCCTGTCTGCCTCTACCAGCCTCTACCAGCCTGTCAGCCTCTACCAGCCTCTACCAGCCTCTACCAGCCTGTCAGCCTCTACCAGCCTCTACCAGCCTCTATCAGCCTCTACCAGCCTGTCAGCCTCTACCAGCCTCTACCAGCCTCTACCAGCCTCTACCAGCCTCTATCAGCCTCTACCAGCCTCTACCAGCCTCTACTCTCATTCTACTTTGTGTCCACCGGGTCGATTTGGAGGGAAATCTGCTGGATTGCTTTACGGCACCAAACAGGAAGAGGGCGCTGTTCTTCCAGCGCTAACGGAGCTAAAGATAAAGAGTTTCTGGAGACGGCAGATGGAGGAAGGAAAGAAAGGAAGATGGAGAAATCACTTCAACATGTTGATCCTCTTCAGGGAGGGGGAGGGGGGACAGGAAGCAACAGGGCTGATGGGAAATGTAGTCTTAATGTGGAGGAACACTAGTAACAACACCACTGGTGAGATAGAGGCTACCAGTCGTCTCCATGGTCTCACTGGTTTACAGTCATTACACCAAGGATCAATACTGATCTGATGGTGATTTATTGATTAAGTGGAATTCAAATAAATAAAACCCATTCATCCAATTTACTTAAACTCACCTGTCTGTCTTTTTTAATTTCTTAAGTTCTATAGCAATATTTTATTTTTAATACATAGTTATATTATTATTATTATTATTATTATTAGTATTATAAGTAGCAGTAGTAGAAGTAGTAGTAGTAGTAGTAGTAGTAGTAGTAGTAGTAGTAGTAGTATCTCAAGAGGATCAGAGGTTCAACTCCTGATTTCTAGTAAAACGCTGTATCACATCCAGACTGGGAACTGGGAGTACTGGAAACCACAGCTTCCTGGGCCAGTATGGTATAGTACTTTCTACTTTACTTTACTGCATTGTGCCGAAACATGTTGAAGACGACACACCGAACCATGTGAGTGATGAAACAGATCAGCCCCTCCACGTCAAGGTCAAGAGCAAAGGTTGTTCTAAGGCTTGTGAGCGAGCGAGCGACCTTTAACCCCAGTGAGAGAGAACCGCACCGGACGTGATGCTGCAACCCCAGAAGCCCCCGATCGGGGATCAATAAAGTATCTATCTATCTATCTATCTATCTATCTGTGTTAAGACAACAGAGAAAGAAAGATGAGATTAGGTGATGAAAACAGTATTAAGGAAGGATGGAGAGAAGGAAAGAGAGGGAGAGTTAGAGCTTGAAAAGATAAGAGTGGACTATGTATCCATCCAGAGATAGTGTGAGAGAGAGACATGGAGAGAGAGAGAGAGAGACAGAGTGAGAGAGAGTGGGAGAGAGAGAGAGAGACACAGACAGACAGAGCAAGAGAGAGAGACAGAGAGGGAGAGAGAGAGAGAAAGAGAGGGAGAGACAGAGAGAGAGACAGAGTGTGAGGGAGAGAGAGAGAGAAAGAGGGAGAGACAGAGAGAGAGAGGTCTATTTTTGAATCTTTGTGAGGAAGTGTGTATTAGTCCAAGTGTGTGTGTGTGTGTGTGTGTGTGTGTGTGTGTGTGTGAGATTCTCGGCGTCACCATGGTTTTCCACAGAGGGAGGATGCTGATTCGCTATCTACTGCTGTCCGTCACGTTGACTCTCCTCCTCGTCCTCAGCTCCTTCTGGCTACGTGAGTTTCCTCAGCTACTGTAGAATTAAACTGGAACTTGTCGGCCATGTTGGCGCCACTCTTCTTCCTCGTTACTAGGGAGTCATGCTGTGTTACACAGATTTAGCGTAAAAACAAGTTCCAGACTGGGAAGAAATGCTTTTTTTTGTATCTCCCACTTGGTCTCGAGTAATAAAGATATAAAATTCTCATTTATATTCACAATAATACAATAAAAAAACCCGATTGATCTTATGGTCGTCATCTTTGATGTGGCCACCGAGTTAAAGGAGAATCCCGGTGTCGATTACATGCCTCCATGCCTGTTTTAACGTTTTAATTGTTCTTCATCGGCTAACAAAGACGCCCAAATGTGTTTACTTCCTGGTGGAAACTTCCATTTCCTATGATTGACAGGAAGCAGAGCATGATGTAATCAGCGATTGGTGAAATGTTTCGTACGGTGGCCCTGAAGTGCAAAATATTTTAGTCAACAACGACAAGTCGGAAAACTCAACACATCGAAGTGCCTCAAACCGGAAAGGGTAGGTACTTAATAAACAATGAATCCTCGTCGCTGATTGGACGAACTGTCTGTCTGTCTCACACCCACTGAATAACTTGGGGTGCAAGAGTACAATTCTTTCCTGAGTTTCTTCATGAACAGACAGACAGTTCATCCAATCAGCGATGAGGATTCATTGTTCAATAAGTACCTACCCTACCTAAGGACCTTGTTTTGCACTTCAGGGCCACCGTAGTTTTGTTGTGACCCACAGTCTCTCTCTTTCTCTCTCTCTTTCTCTCTCTCTCTCTCTCGCTCTCTTTCTCTCTCTCTCTCTCTCTCTCTCTCTCTCTCTCTCTCTCTCTTTCTCTCTCTCTCTCTCGCTCTCTTTCTCTCTCTCTCTCTCTCTCTCTCTCTCTCTCTCTCTCTCTCAGCCTGAGCCTCAGTTGGGTCCTGCTGAGTGGGGGCCATCCACAGCCCCGCCCCTCCCCCAGGAGTGTCCCGGCCAATCATTTCAGGCGTGGCGTCTGCTGCTCTATTTAAGGTCCAGCCTGGGAGCCAATGATGATGTTCTGCTGGAAGCATATCTACAGAGCTGGGAGCAGCTCATCAAGTACACACACACACACACACACACACACACACACACACACACACACACACACACACACACACAATCTTTACTTTATCTGTCTCTCTTTATCTGTCTCTCTCTCTGTCTGTCTCTCTCTCTCCAGGTTTATGGAGTCTCTTGGGACGATCATCAGTTTCTTCTCTCAGAGGGTAAAGGACAAGGTTGCCGTGATACGGGAGCTGTCACTCAAACATAGCAGGGAGATTCATGGGAAACGTGGTCCATCCGACTCCTCTGGACTACAAACCCCAGCATCATTTGGACTACAAAGCGGGGTGAGGCCAATAAGTTGAACTGATTGATTGACTTGCACATTTAACACAAAGATGTTCCCTGTCCTTCAGTCAGACTGTAATCAGACCTCTTTGTTCTTATGACCATTTAACTAACTAACTAACTAACTAACTAACTAACATCTCACTAACTAACCAACCAACTAACTAACCAACCATCTCAGTAACTAACTAACACCTCACTCGCTAACTAACTAACCAACTAACTAACCATCTCACTAACTAACTAACTAACCACCTCACTAACTAACCAACTAACTCACTAATAAACCATCTCACTAACTAACCACCTCACTAACTAACCAACTAACTCACTAACTAATCAACCACCTCACTAACAACTAACTAGCTAACTAATCAACTAACTCACTAACTAACCACCTCACTAACTAACCAACTAACGAACTAACCATCTCACTAACTAACCACCTCAGAGTCTATGGGAGTCTGAAGAGGGATTTTAAACACTGTCCTAATGTCTCTCTCTCTCTTTCTCTCTCTCTCTCTCTCTCTCTCTCTCTCTCTCCAGGCCTATCATTCGATTCGTTCCATGGTGGAGGCGGAGCTAAAAGCAGGTGTGGTCAACTTCTCCCATCGCAGCCAATCAGGTTGTAGGACAATGTTGCGACTGCACCGATCCCTCCAATGGCTGAAGTTGATGTTGGAGGGTCTGGCAGAAGGACCGGATGCAGACGGACGCTACAAGACACCCGGAGAGTTAAGCAGGTAACACACACACACACACACACACACACACACACACACACATGGAGATGTTCCAGGACGCACCACAGGTTACCAGGAACAAAGTACTACCTTGGCAATAATGATATGCCCCGCCCAGTTCATACCCTTGTTGTGATGTCATCAGTGGCTACCTCTCAGGTGTTTTATGTTAACTAAACCTTCCTTACTTGACTGAAAAGTAACAGAGAAAATCGAAGGTGTCCCCAAACCTTTGACGGGCGGCGTATACACTACTGAATGATTGACAGCACGACATTAAAACAGATGATGGTAAAGAAGGAGGGAACTTTCTTCAAGCCCGCATAATGAAAGCAGTGGACAGATGTCAGTGTGTCGGGTTCACACTGAGGCCTTGGCTGATGGTCGCTCTATTCTGACCGGTTGTGGGCGGGGCCAGAGGCTCTGATGCTAGCACCAAGCATCGTCGGAGACATTTATTCCTCTAGCCTTTCAAATAAAAGTTGATAGAGAAATTCAAAAAAGAGTGGATAGTGTTTCTATTGAGTTTCTGTCTGTGGGGGCATTTGATGCTCTTTGGTTTGAGGTCCTTCAGCTGCAGTGTGAACAGAGCCTCAGTCTCTCTCTCTCACCACCCCCCCCACCCCTCCAGGGAGGCCTACATGGTAGCGTTAGCCCCACACCACCCATGGGTGCTCCGCCAGGCTGCCGAGCTCGTCTTCCTCGCTCTTCCAGACAGGAAGTTCTTCCTTCAGTTGGTGTGTGTGAGGAGTCAGCAGGAGGCCACGCCCATCCTGCACACACTCATCCACGCCTTGACACTGGTACACACACACACACAGCGCATCCTCGACACACACCACATGTTGGAGCTGCCGTGACGACGGACGGACATACGCAGACTTTCATCGATAAACACATACATACATTAAAACTATGTATATAATCTGGTCTGTCTGTCTGTCTGATCTGTTACTCATAGTCATGATAGTGTGTATGGCTGACTGACTAGTATCTGGTCCTAACAGGGATGAGGACCAGAGGTACTGATTCAGGGTCTGTAGCAAATGAAAGATACAACAAGCAGAAGGTCTCCTACCAGACATTACACTTATTACGCTGCTTTGTTGAATCCTCCATTCTGATTGGCCAATGAAGGCTCCAATGAAGAACTCCACAATCGAGAAGTTTGGTCCATTTTGTTGATTTCTAATTTTAATTAACCGGCGCCACCGTGTGACAAAAGACGTTACTGCAGACAAACACTCAAACATGTTAGCATGGATGCTAGGTAGAGACGTTTCTATGGTTACAGTTCTGCTACAGTGTAGCCATGGATGCTAGCCACAGACGTTTCTATGGTTACAGTTCTGATTATTGAGCTAGGCATTAAACAGTGAGTGAGACAGCACTCTTCTGAAAGCTGTGAATGGAAGTCCTACAACTTATTCTAGATAGCCTGCCTGGTCCATTCCTAGCCGGTTGTGGATTTTGTATATTTTGGGGATTAAAGTTCATTTGGTCGACTGTTTGATGAGGTAAGAACTGGCAGCCATGTGTCTTTGTTTCTGTTTATTCAGTAGATAGGTATATTGCTTAATCTGGTTAGATTTACAGGACTGTAATGACATGTAACATATTTCTACTCCAAACCCTTTTGTTGTCTCAAAGGTGTTGTTAAAGACGGCAGCCAGAGCCACGAGTTTCACCCGGGTACCCATATGAGTAATACATTACGGATTTGATTTTAAAACAATACCTGAGTAAGAAAGGGAAAATAACCCAAATTAACAAGAGTTAAAGAGTTTATAAACTGGGAAATACACAAGTTGACTATGGACAGCGTACGACAACCCCCCAGGGTTGAGTGTGATCAAACTCCACTCAACTTGGGGTCAAAGTTCAGTGTTAAAACATGTGTTGCCTTATGTCTTGAGCACATGATGATTCTTAAATCAACAAATAGGACAAATAGTGGAACAAATAGTGAACAAAAACATTTCAACTGAAACAGTATCATAACCTAAACTAACATGAAATATCACTTGAGGTTGTGTAACTGCAATAATTGTACAAATAAACTTTGATTTGTCCATCAAAATAATATTTATTTTGGCCAGAAGGGGAACAGAAAGAACAAAACAACCCTCCATTTTAGGACATGGATCCAACCGATGAGGAGTTTTCTCCCACTTGGTGACTCTTCATGTGTGTTTTGAGGCAGTGGCTCTGAGTGAAGGCTTTGCTTCTGTGTAAATGCTTTCTGTCTTATTAAAGACTTCTGGTATTATTTTAAGAATCTTAAAAAGGACTTCCTTCTTGAGTGTGTATGTCGAGTTTTATGGTGCAACAAATAGGAAAATGTTACACAGGGATTGTCAGTCCAGCTCACACAGAACACAAATTGACGCCGGTCCTTTCTTTTTAGAATAAAAGCGTCTGGACAAATACCATCACATAATGACTATAAAATCTTTATTTTGCTTGACTAAAAAAACGAATTAAGCAACAAAATACTACTATACAATATGTACAATGTTTTTCTATTATTTCTATTATTATTTTTAACTTATCATATTGATACGTCTACATTTAAATGGAGAAATGCCGTTTTTGGACTACAGGCCACACTTTGCACAGGTCCGCTTCCATTGCTGCTGCAGAACATCTGTGAGGAACTAATATTTTATCGTGAAACCAGAATCAGATCTTGGTTTCTAGTCGGACTGCATTTGCGCTCGCACCAGAACCAGAAATCCACTATCACGGCGCAACACTGGTATCTTGTGAAGAAAAAAAATCTAATATTTTTTTAGCGATGATTGACTGGATGGATGGGAACTCTGTCGACTGTAAAATGTCTAAAGTCGAGATCCTGAGAGGATTCGTGACCGAGAGACTGACAGCAGCCGCGCAGGAAATCTTCGCGGTTGTAGAAAGAACCGTAGCCGGTTACGAGGAGGAAGCTTCGGGCTTCCAGCAGGAGATCGACCGGCAGAGGAGACAGCTGGATGTTCTGCTGCAGCCTCGAGTCAGGCTGACCAGAGCAGGTCGGTCATTCCTTTATTCTGCAACTGTGTTCTTATACTTGCAGCACGAGCTGTCTTGCTATAGCTGCAGTGCTTTCTTCGTTTCACCGTTGAGCTGCTCGAGAGTCTCTGTACTCAAGGCATATGTTGGCTCCGAAGCATAGGCCCGATCCCAATGTCCCCCTAAGGCCTAAACCCTGAACCCTCACGGACTTAATTGACGTCACCTGGTAAATGCTTGAGTGCGAGAGGCTGCAAGGGCTCGAAATTGTATAAATAGGAATGGGACAGCACTTTGCGACATATCGCGTTACCTTGACGACACCAAAACATGTTACGTACGATTGTGGGTTTGGGACTTTTTATTTTATGTTTTTTACTTTGTTCACGACCAAGGCACTTCAGGGACCGACTGCCTGATCTGAACGTCTTCCGGGCTCTTGCCTTACAGAGTGGACGAGAGGGTTATTGTTATTGTTATTGAGGGTTATTGTTATTATAGGGTTATAGAGAAGTGATTGTCAAATAATCAATTGACTCGTTTTTGTCAAAACAGCATCATTAAGCAAAAATTGTAATAAATGGTTGATGAATAAACATTTGTCCTTCCATTTGTTTACCGTTTTGTTTAAAAAATGCTTCTGGGCTTCCCCTGGTAACCCCGTATTCACGTAACAACGCTATGAACTGTGGGTAATTCCCCCTTGACTGTCTTTCAAACACTATTTTTCTTGGGCAAACAATAGGCTCTGAAAGCTGCTGGGATTTGTTCCACAGCCTCTTGTTCGTCATATTCAATATTAAGTGTGTTATACACTCCAAGAGCCTTTTATTCCATATTAAAACCATATATTCCACAGAGGTAGAGAAGGCTGGTAGAGGTGAACTCCCTGAAGAGGAAGAGAAGGAGGCTGATGGAGGTGAACTACTTGAAGAGGAAAAGGAGGAGGCTGGTGGAGGAGAACTCCCGGAGGAGGAAAAGGAGGAGGCTGATGGAGGGGAACTCCCTGAGGAGGAAAAGGAGGAGGCTGGTGGAGGTGAACTACCTGAAGAGGAAAAGGAGGAGGCTGGTGGAGGTGAACTCCCTGAGGAGGAAGAGCAGCATAGACAGTGGCCATGTATGTGGTGACACTTCCTCTTTTTACAGTTTGTTAATAAAGTTTTGTTTTCTGAGTGTTGCCACCTGGTGATAAGTAGGACCCAGTATCCCTGTTCTGCTCTCTCTTGGGAGCTCTCAGGTCTTTTCAAAGTGGAATCTGTCTGGTCTGTCTTGCCTCAGACCAGTTTTGCCTTCGGTGAACATTCAGAAACGTTAAAAAAAGAGAACCTTCATGAAGCACACAATCCTCATCCTGAGCCATTGTACATGGGGAAATAAATTCAAAAGTTGAATAGCTAAATTTTTTCCCAGGTGTGAAGGACCCTGGGACCCTGGGTCTCCTCTACCATACTGAGGAAGAGGAGCGTGAAGATGAGGAGTCCCCTGAGCGGCCAGTGCAGAGCGCAAGTCAGCAGAGGAAGTATCTGCAGGACCCGGATTATCAAACACCATCAAGGTACCAATGTATACTTCTAGTATTATCACTTACCTTAGGTAGTTTACATGAGAATGAGAAACGAAAGCGTGTGTGTGAGGTGGTTACACTGATGTACATAGCTATGAAAAAGAGGCACTCAGAGATGTTACTAGGAGGTTTTATACAAGGTCTCTTTGAGACATCTTAGTGGGATTTCAGCTCTGGGGTTTCAAAGAAAACAAAAAAGATCCTCTATCACTGTATGAAACCACACGTGGTGCATTGTTTTCTTTCAATTTCCTCATTTGAGAAGAGAGTGCACCCTCTCCAATTTCACATATTGTATGAAAATGTAGATTTAATATGAACAAATATAAAGTATATTATATTGATGGATACTTAGCCTCTCCAATCAAAAGTAATATTACACCAGAGTTAAGCCTGGAAGTCAGAACTAGTGTATTAACTCAACAGAACTAGTGTATTAACTCAACATTAACCCTGCTGCCAATCTTTCAGGTTATTGTCTCCCAGCGGTCAGTCTGAGAGGAGGAAGCGGGGGAGACCTCGGAAAGGAGATTTACAGCCCCACCTATTTCTCAGGGTCTGCCTGCTGGAGGACCCCCAGACCAGTCTGATCCAAAGAAACGGTAAATTTAAAGAGCTTAATTCCAAATTGACGTATCCAATGAAGATGCATGTCCAATGTATTCTAGATTAACCTTTGGCATTTACAATAAATGTGGGAACTTGGTAAATGTGTACATTTCCCAGTTAATGTGGGTGGAAAACGCTTGTTGCAGTAGCGATACTCTCTCTCGGTCCTACTGACTCTATTTGTTGTAGTAGAGCGATATTAACAGATTATTGGCCCCATGGAGTTATGTTAGTCTTTACAATCATGATTCAATTGAGAGGCAAGCATGTTTTGTCAACATCTTTTACACATAGATGGAAATGGATTGTTTAAGCTACTGCATCCAGAACTAAAATATGAAATCAGTCAGGCATCAATTTATTGGCCTATCTACGTTGAGTCTTGTGCTACTCTGTCCAGTGTTTTCTGTTACCTTGGGAAATGTGTACATTTACCAGGAAATGTATACACTTACCAATTGGACAGTTCAGTTATGATGTGCGATAAACGTTCTTGGCCGGATACAAACCCGGGACATGGCTACACTTAACACTACATAGGATATGATGTATACTAGGGGTGGGCGATGACTTCAAATCAATATCACGATTATTTCAAACTTTTACCTCAATTACGATTACTGAATGATTATTTATTTTATACAGGGTCTTTTATTTTGAAAATTGACCGGATGCTCTATGCCGTCCCTGTGTCTGACTTCCTGCCCGGCTTGACACATTTGCTCACAGCTCGCGTAAAAAAAATAGACCAGACGCCGAAACTATCGCTGCAGAGCGCGAGCCGGCCGTGGAGCTCCCCGACGCGGCGTGGCCGGTCTGAACGGTCAAAACCGGTCTGAACCCAGCGTTAGTTGGACGGAGCTGAGGCACGTGACTGAACACGACGTAGTTTTAAGGGGACTTTTTTTAAGGGGACAGTTCATGAACGAACGCATTGGGGATTATTAACCGAATTAACCGACATGACCAAGATTAAGTCGGTGAGAGGTTCTAAATGTCGGTTTCGATACATTTTCGGTTAATTGCCCCGTCCTAATGTATACATATCTTGGGCTCTTTTGGATCACATCACGAGTGTGCGTTTGTAGCCTGCTGTCACCCCTAGCCACGAATCCCTGACTTGTAGTTGAACTTCCACAGGACGTACCCTCACTCTTCAGCCGTGGCTGCTAACTCAGTTTGGATTGCATTATGACCCAGAAAAAAGTTTGTCACTTCACTGTACCTTTGTGTAAAGTGGAACTACAATAATCTGTGTGATCTGCTATATGTGTTAGTGTCTATCAACTACCAAGTGCGGAAGGTGAAGTGTCCCCGTGGCCTCCAGGAGGCGGACTTCCTGGACCTGCTGGGGTCCTGCTTCCCTCAATTGGCTGGAAACAACAAACCTTTTGACGTCTTCACCGCCGACCCGAGCAGGAGACTACAGCCGCTGAAACTGAAGGCACTGACGCCAGAGGAGATCCACAAGTCCATCAAGTCGGCTGGGAATGGGAGGTCAGCCCTCTACATCCGACTGAAGGTAGTGTTTCAGATTTTGCAGTGGTTCGCCAGATTAAATTCTGTTTTCTTGCAATGCCTGTACAAGTTTCCTTGTTCCTGAAGTTCATCAGTCAATATCACTAAAATATAAGAGGTCTATAAATTCTATAAAAGTCTCATTTTGCAAACAATGATTTAACAAAAGCAAATGTTTTGACAGTATTTGTCATTTCTTTGGTGGAAATTACTCTTTCTTCTAGGCAGGAGAGGAACCCCAGGCCGGTGAGGAAGAGCTTCACCCGCTACAGAAAAAAGACGACGGCATCAAAGATTCTCTATTCACCTCTGCCATGATAACAAGTGATCAAACCCAGCACACAAGGTAATTCAAAAAGAACACTACTGTGGAGGCTCTCACAGCTTTTACTCACAACCACTGCATCAAAACAGACAAACAATCAATCAGATGGATATTGTTCATGTTGAATATTGTCATTGTGTAATTTTGGACAGAGTACCGAAACTCAAAAGGTACCGTAGCACCTGATTTCAGAAACTACAGTATACTACATTTTTGTAGAAACTACAAACAATAGCGGTTTGTAGTAGTTAACATTACATTACAATCATTGAGCAGACCCTTTTATCCAAAGTGACTTACAAAGGTTCACACTATTTGGGGATCGAACCCACAACCCTGAGAACCCACAACCCTGCCAGGTCTCGGTGCGGACAGCCCTTCCCCGGGAGGAACACCAGCTCAGTCTTGTCCAGGTTGAGCTTCAGGTGGTGCGTCGACATCCACTCCGAGATGTCTGCCAGGCATGCAGCAATGCTGCCTCCACTTGTGTGTCAGAGGGCGAAATGACAGGATCAGCTGGGTGTCATCTGCATAGCAGTGGTAGGAAAAGTCATGGGAGTGGATAACAGAACCAAGAGATGTTGTGTAGAGGAAAAAAAGAAGAGGACCCAGAACCGAGCCTTGCGGAACCCCAGTAGTGAGCCTGCGTGGTTCTGACACAGACCCTCTCAGCGTCACCTGGTAGGAGCGACCCGTCAGGTAGGATGCAAACATGGAGAGTGCAGAGCCCGAGACACCCATCCCCTCAAGGGTGGAGAGGAGGATCTGGTGGTTCACCGTGTCAAACGCTGCAGACAGGTCCAGGAGTATCAGGACAGAGGAGAGAGAGTTCGCTCTACCGGCATGGAGCGACTCCGTCACTGCCAGGAGGGCAGTCTCGGTCGAGTGACCCACTTTGAACCCAGACTGGTGGGGATCCAAGAGGTTGTTCTGGTGGAGGTACAAGGACAGTTGATTGAAGACAGCACGTTCAAGAGTTTTTGATAGGAAGGGTAGAAGGGAAACCGGTCTGTAGTTCTTGACCTCAGAGGGGTCAAGTGTTGGTTTCTTCAGAAGGGGGGTGACTCTGGCAGTCTTGAAAGCAGAGGGAAAGCATCCAGACACCAGAGACGTGTTGATGAGGTGGGTCAGTAAGGGAAGGAGTTCAGGTGCAGTAGACTGAAGCAGAGTGGATGGGACCGGGTCAAGGGAGCATGTGGTGGGGTGGCTAGATGTAACCAGGTGAAGGACCTCGTTTGGGGAGAGGGGAGAAAAATGGGATAGGGAGGGAGGTGGGGAGGGAAAAGGAGTAGATGGTGGTGGAGAGGGAGGGGTGGAAGGCAGACAGGTGTGGTTGGTGCGCAGGGCACCAGCCGGGGGGTGAGGGAAGGAAGATTGGATATTGTTAACCTTCTTGTCAAAGAAGTAGGCAAAATCGTCAGGGAGGAGAGAGGAGGTGGGAGGAGGGAAGAGAAAGTTTCAAAGAGTTTTTTAGGGTTGGAAGCAGACGTTTGAATTTTAGTGCAGAAGAAAGCAGCTTTAGCAGCAGATAGAGAGAAGGAAAAAGTGGAAAGGAGAGATTGGAAGGTAAGAAGGTCCTCCAGGTGTTTGCCATTTCTTCATTTACACTCAGCCACTCTCAGGCTCCGTCTCTCAGTACGCACTGAGTCCGACAACCAAGGGGCAGGTGGAGTTTGGCGTGCAAGCCTGGAGGTGAGGGGACAGAGATGGTCCAGAGAAGAGGACAGAGTAGAGAGAAGAAGATCAGTGGCAGTATCAGGGGATAGAAGAGAAAAAGATTCAGGGGCAGGGAGAGCAGAGAGAACAGAAGAGGAAAGATCAGTGGGGGAGAGCGAGCGGAGATTGCGACGAGAAGAAACCATGTGGGTAGGGGAGGATGTGAAGGGGGGAGAGGAGAGAGAGAGATAGTAGGATATGAAGTAGTGGTCAGAGAGATGAAGAGGAGTGACGGAGAGGTTGGCAGTAGAACAGTGTCTGGTGAAGATTAGGTCCAGTTGGTTGCCAGCCTTGTGGGTAGGAGGAGATGGGAGAGGGCTAGGTCGAAGGAGGCGAGGAATCGAGAGGAACTAGAG
>JAXDDX010000248.1:0-82500 GCA_034670405.1 Hoplostethus atlanticus
GAAAAAAGGGAAACTGAGTGATGTCAGTGATCAGGTCTGTCCAGCGGGTAAGAAACGCTTCAGGTGGACACCCAAGTCAAGTGAAAATGAAAGAGTCCTCTCAAAATGACTACCTCCATTAACCCCTTTCCCATTGCCAGTACCCTCCTCCGTCTTGCCCCCACTGCTCCGGCTGAGCAGGGCAGCCTGGGAGGCCCGTGTGGCTAGTCTTTGAGAGGCATGGAAGGTTAGGGTCAGCGCAGACCCGATGGAGGCTGCAGCCCTGCTGCCACACAGCAGGATGGAGTCCAACACTGACTGCAGGCCACCTGGAAGAGGGAAGTCACACTGAGGCAATGCATAGGCCTGTACATGTGTTTAATTTAAACTATGTTGCACTCATGAACCTCAGCAGAACGGACTCATGGTCATGTTTTAAAATGAGGGTGTATTCTGAATACTGCAAATCTAAAATATTAGTTGGCTGGCAGGAGGACACGCTGCAGGCACACGGCTTGATAGATCAATAATATACATGACAACCAAAACATCACTATGAATCCAAAATTACATTCAAATTATTGAAAGTTATAAATTACGCTAATCTGTTGATACCCAAATAATCATTCTGCAATGTGACAATCTCCCTACAAATCAATAAAAGTGACAGTCTTATCCCATAATCCACCCGTCGCTTTCACCCTTTTAACAGCCGGCTGAGTGGTAGACTAGATCAGGACCTCCCAAGGTGACGGAGCGGACAAACCTGCCACACAGATGCCAGGTGTAAGTTATGAAGTTAAAAGAGCATGCTGGTGATGCAGAGGGAACATGGTGCCACCCAGGGTGCCACCCAGGGTGCCACCCAGGCCAGGACTGGTCCTACTACCTGTAACGTCACGGTGTTTCTTCAGCAGCATGTGGTGGTAAAGCAGGGTGAAGAGGTAAACCACAGAGGCTGCTGACCTCCTGCTCATACCAACACCAGTGTCCCACATGGACACCAGCAGACCTGCTAAAAAACATGTTCGATTACGCAGCGTCCCCTGAACGCAGCGTCCTGCTCTGCTTGCGGTAGCATACTCTTGCTTTGAGGTAAAAAGAAGCATTTCAAATCTGCCAGAAACCGCTCCATGTCTTCAGGTCACAGCAGCCCAGCCTCTCACCTGTCTTGCGGCTCTTGTCCCTGCAGTAGATGGTGGAAGGTCCCGGGTTGCCAGCCGCCTTGGTAGAGGAGGAAGAGGAGGAGGTGTATTTGGAGGAGGGGTAGTAGGTGGAGGGAGCCTCGGCCCGGTCGGAGTGGGGGCTGCAGTCGTTGCAGTAGTAGCCTCTGACCATGGAGGTCTGCGTCTGGGCGGCGTGGCCGGGGCAGCCGGCGTCGCCGTTGCCGATCAGCGTGCTATTGGACAGAACGGTGCTGTGCTCGGCAACGACCGTGCTCTCTGGACCAATGAGGAGGAAGATTAACAAACACTTCCATACTTACAGCACTGAGTCTTAGACACCTTACACTTTTGTTTTATATACAATTTGGTCTTAGATGTTTATTTTGTTTTCTGCATTACTGCTCTTTCTAGTTCATTTGTTTGATATTTAGAAACTTTATTATTTTTGAACTTTCCAGATATTTGTGCCCAAGACGTTTTGCACAGTACTTGATTAGTCAGAATAATGCAGCATACAATTTATGTAGTACTTATAAGAACTACTGTAGGATTAATCAGTTCCTATAATAAATATCCTTTTAGATAAAAACCTTTACTGTAGATTTAAAGATTTGTAGAGGACCCCGTCTGTAAACCTTCAACCTCACCTTTGGGATCCATGTCCTGGTCCAAACCTGTACAGGAGAGGAGGAGAACGACGGTCAGCAACTGGTAATCGTTTCTATCCCAACAAAATGTGTAGTTATGCGTTTAAGGCCTGCATGACGATCACCCCAGAAACTGTCGACGAGCGTCCTCTCCTGGACGGAGGACTCATCCAGCATGGAGGACAGCAGCGAGGCGTCCGACACGGCGCTGTGCAGGCTGCTGTTGTGGAGCGACTGGCTGGCCTGCTGACGGGGAGTCTGGAGGAGGAGCGACTGGGAGCAGGAGACCGAGAGCTGCTGGGAGGGTCGGGATTTCCTGGAGAGCAGGGGAGACGGAGACAACAGGAGAGGAGAATCAAACAGTACGGAAAAATAAAAGCATGAAGAAGAGGCGCGACGTAAAAGGGAGGAGAAGAAACCAGAGTATGGAGGAGAAAAAGTGGATCCAGAGAGAAAAGTCGAGACTGCAGGATGAAATCATCTGGACCCCAAACCACTTCCACACCTTGAGGGCAGGAAGCCTTTGTGTCTGAAAGGCAACAGCAGCTGTTAAATCCTACAATTAACCAGCGGCTTTCACCAATCTACCATATAAGTCCACTCAAACACACACAGTGAGGCGAACGAGGCAATGGAGGTTCATGTGCGGTCGGTTATGGCTGCAAGAGGCAACTTGGTACTTTGGCGGCCCCGAGTGGTAGTGGGAGATCACAGTTTGAAGGACTTCACTACCCAGAGAACCAGTAAGCTGCCTTCTCCTCAGAGCTGAACTCCTTCTGGTTAGTGGCTGGTGAGGGTGGGGGGGGGGGTCGTTTCATCATGTTGTGAAGCCCTTTAAGACGCCAACTGCTGTTAAGGGCTGCAGAAATAGTCTTTACCCGCTCATGTAGCTGAGTAGAAAATTCGCTGCTTATTATTATTACAAAAGCAGGAAAGCACTCTGACCTCTAGTGGTCAGCATGTACCTTGCATCCCTTCGGCTGGACCCTCCTACGCTGAAGGAGGCGCTACCGTAAGGCAGGCCGCGGTCCAGGAGGCCGTCGTCTCCGTAGGGAGCAGTGGTGTGGAGGCGCAGGCTCCGTCTGGACATGATGGGAGTCTGGAGAACCGGGAAGACCTGCTGCTCCTTCTCAAAGTCCAACACCACCGAGGAGTAGCTGGAGCTGGAGGAGGACAGGAGGAAGGGCAGGAGGAGGAGAGAGGGGAGGAAAAAGGCAGGAAGGAGGCAATAGAGGGAAGGAGAAGGGCAAACAGAAGGAGGAATGGGAGAAGAGAAAAGGGGAGAAGAATGGAAAAAGAGGGGAAAAAGGGGGAGAAGGGAAAGGGGGAGGAAAGGGGAGGAGGAGGAAAGGAAAAGAAAAAGGAAAAAAGGACCTCAGGCAAATCAAAAATTGAGGTTGAATGAGAAGTCACCCAGACTGAATTCATTGTGGGGTTTTTGGTTTCAGTGTTTGGGAAAACAGAAGGCCCAAAAATCTTTCCCACCAGAAACGATGAAAACAATTTAAAAATCGGGAGGTTTTTACCACTGGCAATTTTAAAATGTAAAAAAATTTAAAATATGTTAATTTTAAACGTAAATTTTTTAAACGAATGTAGTTTCAGCTTTTATGCAATCCTGTGGGCCCCCTTTACCTCTGCACTTTTTTTTTGTGAAGTTTTTTTCCCACGGGCCTTTTTTTTCCCTTTTGCTCCTTTTAAATGGGTCCCCTTTTAAAAGCCCCATGTGGGATAATTTAAAAGGGTTTTGTTGGGAAAATTTTTTTAGTCCCGGGTTTTATTCCCCCGTGTCCCCAAACCCCGGCAGGAAAGGGGCCCCGAAATATCCCCCGAAAAAATGAACACATCGGAGGGGGGGAAGAAAGGGAAAGGGGCAAGACAAAAGGCCCCTTTTGGGAGGGTAAACCCTGGAGACCCCTACGCAGCAGAAAAAAGAACCCATGACAAAGATACTGACAGCCGATTTCGACAGACAGACCCCCCTGACAGGCCCAAGGTTTCCCCGGTTTTTGAAGAAAACCAGTTTTTCTGATAAAGTGCCAAAACACAACCCGGTTTTCAAAGGGAAAATTTAAAAAAAAGGAAAAAGCCCTTTTTTCCCCCCCGTTGACCCCTTTGGGGCCCCGTGAGTTCGCAAAGCCCCCGTGCAAATAAAAACTTTTTCTTTCCAGTTCAAATATTTTGAAATTTGTAACGATTTGGTTTTTTAAATGTATCAGAGTAAAAAATCCTATTTAAACATGCGGGGTCATGCTTTAGGGTTTTTTAATTAAAAAGGTCACAACGTTCGGTTTTTTTAAAATTTAAGCTACTTTAATTTTTCCCCCCATTAATTGGATTTGTTGTCTTAAACGCTTTAAACCAAAAAAAAACCCTGTAACCCTTATCAGGTACAAAAACGGTTTTTAAACCGACCCGCAAACCCCCCCAAAAAACAATGACCCGCACAAACACAACTGACAGACGCAGAAGAAGAAGAAAGGGAGAGGAAAGAAACGAGTTTTAAATTTTGAGAGTACCCACAGGTCGGTCCCCGCCCCCCCTCTCCAGAAACCCCTTAAACAAGACGCTCCCTACCGGGAAAACACCCGCAGACAGACATAATCTCTCTCCCCACAAATCAAAACCCCACCAAACACAGATCTTTAGGGTTACTCTGAGGAAAATCAACCCAACCCCTTTTCCCAGTTTGACCCCCTCAAGTCCAAACCCAAACTTTGGGAAATTGGAAGACCCTTCCCAACCAAAGGGTTGGTCCCCAAACCCCCAACATTTTTGAATGATTTGATTTTGTTTGGTTGGGGGGGAAAAAAAAGAAAGGCCGCTGTTTGGGCCCCGTGGGAAGATTAAACCCAAACCCCCGCCTCAACCTTTTAAACCCAAATTTGGAACTTTTTTACAGAACGGGCCAAATCTGGCGCTTGCTTCTATTGCCCGCAGGGGGGGCCCGTAGGCCCCACAGAGGGCGACACAGGGCACACGTGCGGGGGGCAAAGCTTGGGGGTGCAGTGGGACTGGAAAAAAGGCCTTTGGTTGCACCCTGACCGGCAGCTCAAGTTGAAAAGAAAAAAAGGGATTTTTTTTTGCACATTTTTAAAAATGGGAAAAGGTTGGGAAACCCCTTCAATGAAACAGTATTAATTTTAGTAGGGGCACAAACAGCAACCCGTGAAAAAAGGGACAGGCTTCAATAAAGTTGGGAGAATCCCCAACGCGCTTCAAGCTTCGCCCCTCCTTTTTCCCAAGAAAAAGGACGTCTCGGATAAACCCAAATTTGGGGGGGGAGCTCCCCAAACCCCAAAAACAAGGGTTGGGTGTGAGACACCAAAAGGAGAAAAAAAACGCCCACGGGGGGTCCCTTGCCCTTTCCCCCCCGGCCCCCAAAAACAGCTGGATTTTTTTTCGGTCCCCCAAACCCCAAAAAAAACCCCCGGTGGTTTTCCCCCCTAAGTTTAAAGCCTTTAAAAAACCAGCCCAGCACCCATAAGGCAAAGTGCCCGGCCCCTTTGCCCCGAAACTCCAAATCCCAAATGGGAGCGCCCGAGGCCAAAACGGGATTGCCCCCCTAAAAGGGGGGCGGGGGTCCTTTTTCAATGGATGTAAGAAGAAACGCCTCAAAAGAGGAGGGTATACACCCGACGACCAAAAGGCCCCCACCAAAAAAAACAGTTGGATCCAACCCGGAAAAAGCAGCAAAAAAAATGGCGACCCCCGGGGGAATTTTTGTTTCAGGCAAAAAGGGGGGGGGTAAACAGCAGGCCCCCCCAAAGAGGGTTTTTGAAAGGAAAAAAATTCACCGAAGAGGGTGATTACCCCATTGAAAAAATCAGAGGAAAAGATGAAAAAGGGGCACTTAAAAAGAACCTTGGGGGTGGGGAAAGGGCCCAAAGGGAAAAGGGTGCTTAAATCAGATAAGGGAATGAATTATTAAAAGGGTAAAACATATATTTTTACTAAAATTTTTACCTAATCGAATATTGAAAAAGTGTAATGACTGAAAATGGAAAATGGGGTTTAAATGAAATTTTGGTTTTTAAACAATTTTTTAATGAAAAAATAACAAAACTGATAGACTGAAGGGCAGTAACAAATGTTTTAGAGAATAAGGATTGTAAAGGTTGATCTTAAGGCAGGGCCTTTAAGGCCATACCCAAATGGAAATTTACTGGGGAAAAATGAGCTAAACAAAAAAAAACACAAAATAAGGAACTGTGTACAGTTTTAAAATGATAAAGGGTAAAAAGTTGGGGGTAAAAAAACAATGGTCCCGGCAAAATAGGGGAAATAAAAAAAAGTGACCAAAAAAATTTTTTTGGGATTTTCCCCCGCAAAAGGGGGAAGAGGGGGGCGTTTAGAGGGGGGTGAAAGTTAACTGAAGGCCTTATGCAGTATTTTTACTTGGCCCGTAAGAGTGCCATGGGGTGGGAGTAGGGAAGGTTCAGGAAATTTAAAACATTAGAAGGGAGAGTGCCCCTCGTTTGACCTGAGGATTCAGAAACTTTTTTACTCTAAAAATTTGGGAAAGGGAAGGCCCGAATATCGTTCCCCCTTAGGGGTGAGGGTCAAACTGGTTTATTCCCTTATCGATCCCCGGCAACAGCTTTTCCCCAAGCAGCATCAGGAAAAGGTAGGTGTGTCCGTAGAAACAGGAGATGATGTAGATTTGTCAGTAATGCTCCTAGAGTCTCCCTACCATAATAGGTGGTAGTCCCCTGCCTTAAAGAGCTGCTGACACTAAAAGTCAGTGTCCATGATGGTCTAAATGCTTCAGAGGCTTTTCACCCTGATGAGAAGAAAATTCTGGAGAGACGCTGAATATTTTCATTATTTGGCATGAAAGGTGTCACATTTAAAAAGGTATTCAATATCAGCACAAACTATTCAGTCTAAAAATATTAATTGCAGCGTCTGTCCGTCTGTCTGAGCTGCTGAAGGGCCGAGCCAAGAAAACCGGTTGTTCGGGGAGAGAAAGAAATAACTACAAATCTCCGTGATGAACACAGACTCCACTTGAAACAAGAATCTCAAAACCTCCCTCCATACCAGGAGTCTCAGCTCACATCCTGTAGGTGAAAACTCACTTCTACTTCGACCACAAAGCCTTCTCCCCTTACAGCCAGACCACTTTCTTCCAAACACATGAGAAACTATTTCAGCTATTCCTAAATATTTCCCATCATTATCATCACGGTCCTGCTGATGTGAAAGTAAACCGTGAAAGCTTGATCAGGGAACCCCTTTCCCAAAGTCAACGTTTACTCTGTCCTTGTATCTATTGTAGCTTCATCTACCCAGGAAAGGTCGACTGAGCGTGCATGGTGAACGTCCCCCCCCACACACACACACACACACACACACACACACACACACACCCACACACACACGAGGACCTGCATTGACTACATTCATTGCCCAGCCCTCTCCACTACATGCCTAACCTTAACCTAGCCCAAGTCCTTACCCTAAACTAACCTTAACCCTTATTTGAACCCTGTTCTCTCTCCCTCCCATCAACCTTTGGGCTCATTTTAAACAACAAATAAAAAATTGCAACATGATATATTTTGGTCGACCTCATGCAAGTCTAATGTCCAAGTGGCAACATTAGCTCTTACAAGGCTGGACAGGAAGAGAGGCACAGGAAATAGTCGCAACACTTTGAGACGGGACAGTGGGATGCACTGTGGGATGGGATGAGGCTGAAGAAGACTCCGACCAGATGATGTGTTGCTCTATTTTGAGGCAATTGTTTTTAGCTAAATACTACATTCCTAATATGAAATTTGCCCAGAAAAGTCTCTTTACATATTATTCTGTAACACTGACCTCAGAATTTATAGAGACACCTTAACAAACACACAAAAACGGAACCCTAAAATCAGACTTCTTAAGCTTTTCAAATTTATGTGAAAGCCATGTCTCTTTTTGTTTAAATGTATGTGTTTTTTGGTCCTTTACTTGTTTTGCAGGTGAGTTGTTACTACTGAATAACTCATACCAACTTGTACCCATTTTGTTAAAATGTTAATATTTGTATAATTTATTATTTCTATAAGAGAAATATCTTTTCAGAAAAAACACCTGATTTACGCCAAAATCATGAATGGCTTAAAATATAATTAATATTAATTAATAAAATTAATAAAATTAATAAACTAGAAAGGAAAACCGAGCCGTGTGTCCAGAGTAAAACCAGCTTGAGAGTAGCATCACTACTGGGACGCTGTCACTGCAGAGGGCTTGCCAACTCTGAGCCAATCAGCGTGGAGCTGACGAGCCTAAGGACCAATGAACTACTGCAGTGGGCGGGGTCCCGCGAAAAATGAACTGTCACGTTTCTACCGTTAGCTTTGGCTCTCAAGCTGGCGCCATTTAAATGTAATTACAGCACAACCACAATGTGGGTGCACATACCTGCAGTGTTGCTGCCAATACGCCGGTGGCTTTGTCGCTGAAACTGTTAGCCGGCTGGCTGTTGCTAACGCGTAACGTTAAGCAAGTATTAACTGCTGACCAGGCGATAATCCCGTTACGTTTTCGTTTAAAAGCACAAAAAAACTGCCGTCAACGCCGGAATAAATACAATTTACTCTCAGCTACTGACTGACGGTAAACTCTGGCCGGTTGCTCCGTTTCGTGCTGGAGAAGATGACGCTGTAACTCTACAGGTTTTATAGAGGTTGTGGTGCTTTATCGCCCCTTGTGGCGGGAGTAATAAATGACTCCAGCGGATGAACTGCCAAAGATCCTTTCTTTAACAAACAAACTAGTTCACGTCCTAATCCGAGTAGGGTCCAGCTGCAGTCCCGAAGACAACCCACTGCCAAAGATCCTTTCTTTAACAAAGAAACTAGTTTACCGCATGACGGAGCCTGGCGTGTGCGAAATAGGAAGTAACAACGGGATTAGACATTCATCTATATAAAAAGAAAAAGTTTGATATAAAATTGTAGAATGATGAACGTAATTTGAAGGGCATCTGTAGATAATGCTTCCTTTTAAAATGTAACTTTTCTGTTGACAAAATCCCTACTGACATGGTCTCTCTCTCTCTCTCTCTCTCTCTCTCTCTCTCTCTCTCTCTCTCTCTCTCTCTCTCTCTCTGGTTTATTGTCCACTTTCACGTCTCCTCCTGTAGCAGAATATTCTCAACACTTTACACTACAGTTTACAATGTTCAGAAAGCGACACAACAAATGACTATAACTACTTCAGTTTACAGTGTATTATTATACTTTAATATCTTTACCGTGACCTTATTTAATTTATAATTGGTTGAAGGTGTGTCCGTCTGAAAACCCGTTCAGGCCCGAACCGCAACTCGACACTCTTCTAACAGTTTTCTAACATGTTAGTGTTTGGTGTTCGTGTTCAAGTCTTGTAATAAAAGTAGTTGTAGTAATGTGTTGCAGAGCCTACAGGTTTGAGGGAAACCTCTTCAATACCTTTGACTCTCACTAGCAACGATGCTAACAGCTTCCTGACACTTTATGAACAGCAGAAACATCAACGTGAAAACGGGTTGAATGTGTGAAGAAGTGTCGTGGTTGGTTAACAGGACAGGTCTCTACCCACCAGAACCAACCTTCAGATCACTTCTAATAAGGGATCTCAGACAGGACGACATTGATGATGTTACGTCACCAATATGGACACATTTAACGTGACGTCACATTGGTCACGTTTATGTATTTAATTGTAATTAACCATCTTAGTCTTAAACATCCTGTCTAGATGTACCTGGTCAGTCTGTCTGATATAAACAGCAGTATTTGTACAAATACACACAACAATGTATGTTTGTCATTTCACTGACATGACTGATGAAACCCTGTTAGTAATCTCTCTGTAATGAAACCTTGTTGTGGTGAAGGAGTCCAGCTAACAGCATGTTGGGTGTGTTTCTGTCCAGCTGGACGCTCTACTATGAATCTGTCTGAGGAGAGAGAGGAGGGGGTCCCTACCTCTAAAACCTCTCTGTCTGGGGAACATGACCGCCAGACCAAAGCTCAGAGGTAAGATGAGGATCTCTGACTGTCCATGACTGTTCTCCATCTCAGAGCTCAGCAGTGATATCATGACACCATCACTATCCAGAGTAAAAGGTCTGTCTGTGTTGTGTTGAAGCCCCGCCCACCAGGAGAGACCAGACTCCCCTGTACCCAGCTGTGTGTCCATGAAGAGTGACTGGTCTAAGGGTCTTCCTCCTGACTTGGAGGAAGATGGACACCACTCTACTGAGCCAAGGCAAGAATTTAACCAGTTATTCATTTTAAAGAACAGCAGTTATCTGACTATTTACTATATTTTTACCCAGGAAGGTTTTACTGAGCATACATATGTTACAGTGGGAAAGTGGTAAATGTGGACATTTCCCAGCAGGGCAGTAAACTTAGACATTTCCCAAGGTAAATCTGGTAATTCTGGACATCTCCCGGTTAATGTGAGTGGAAAACAAATAGCGCCAAGCTCTCTCAGTCCTACCATACAATTTGTTGTGGGGCTAACATGTCACGTGACCAAAATACCTCTTCGGATTGGCTTCTGTAGTAAACTGAGCTCTATGAGGTGCGGGAGATTCATTGAGTCCAACATCTTACGGTAAAGTTCTAAAATGATCAAAACCCTGCGCAGATCAAGATGAACAAGAGGGACATCTTCACAGTGAGACTTGATCGTTCCCTTACAAACAAAAGTGGAAATACAGTGACAGTCAGTCGTGACACCTACAATGTAATGATAGCCTCGCTGACAAGGCTGCAGGAAGGACAGAAGCCAAAATCCAACCAAGAGTACAAATGGAAGCAAAGGTACTATCTGATCCACTATAACGGTGTGAAGACAATTTCCAGGAGAGGCTTGGACACAGAGCATTTATACCATGTTATCAATGACAGGACACGGGGGGCGTACTGTGATGGATGAGGAGCTGCGTCAGTCTTATTGTCACTGTTGAGGTAATTGGCCTCTACCTGAACCTGTGCGAGGATTGCCAGCTTCAACACACAAAAGTCAGAAACAGTGTTATTGTAAAGCCTATCGTATCCAATGTGATGAACTCACGTTGCCAGAGACATCTGAGGGCTTTTTTCCCCGCCAAACTGGTGCACATTGGCAGATAAGACATTGCTGTGTTGACAGCCTATGTATTAAACTTAGATATAGTTTGGCCAATAAATGAATGCCTGGTTGATTTTATTATAGTCCAATAGTAGATGCAGTAGCCTACACAACTCATTTCCATCCATATGAAAAAGATGTGGATGCCAAAACACACTTGCCTCTCAAATAAATATTTGAAATGTGATTTTAAAGGACGTCGTGTAACAAAACTCCATGAGGCCAATAACCTGTTAACAAGGCTCTGCTACAACAAATACCTTTCGGTCGATACCCTGATGTGATTGAATTCATCAAAAGACCCTCAGGTGCAGAACTACAGCGTTGGACAGCGGCACATTGCGCAACATATTACAGAGATGAAGGAGATTTACCAGATTTACCTTGGGAAATGTCTACATTTACCACTTTACCACATTTATCGTAACACATACATTTTCATGCTTTTCTATTCTTTTATCTACCATTTGTCGTGGCAATTTAAGTCCATTGCACTTTGTCTAGTTGGTGAGATCAGCTCAATAAAGCTATAACACAATATTCGTCAGAGACTTACGTCTCTTAGGCCTTTAATTCAAGCAGAGCTGAAACCACACACCGAGGTGTCTGCAGAATGAGCTCCAGAATTCAGTTCCTCAGATACATTTATACACATGACTGACCAGTTCTACAGACACACATAGTAAAAGGCTAGTAAGTGAAGACCTGCAAGGCCATTCACCATCACCCGGCCGTAAAGAGGTTATCTCCCCTGCTATAAAAGTTCTGCTCCAACTCTTTACGACTTGACCTTGCTTGACCCCAAGACCTGCTCATTTCCCAGGTCCAACTTTCAGACAAATCAAGAGGAAATGAACACACACACACACATTCTTCTTAGCTCAGTAGTTTTCCACTGCTGTGACTATACTATGCATACATATTATTGCAATTTATACTTTAAGCATATCAAAAGCACACATACATCATTATTTTCCATAACACATTACCTCTGTTTTAAATCCTGTGTTTGTATCAGGATCCACCAGGAGAGACCAGACTCCCCTGTACCCAGCTGTGTGTCCATGAAGAGTGACGGGTCTATGGGTCCTCCTCTTAACTTCAAAGATGGACACCACTCTACTGAGCCAAGGCAAGAATTGAACTCAGATGATTTTGTTATTATCTGACTCTACTGAGCAGAAGTAAGAAGTCATGAGGTCTAGAATTGGTCTGGTCCTTCAGACTCTATGTGTGTGTGTTGATATCTGGAGACCTAATACATCATGTGTTCTCCACAGAGTCCACCAGGAGAGGTCAGAGGTTCCCAGTGGTCAGTCTGCCCAGGAGCATCAAGCAGACCTGGCCTCCATATTTATGGTGTGTAAATGTACAACAACACCTTTTACTTCAGCTACAAATGAAATGAAAAACAACCATTCTGGTCCTAATCGTCTCCATGCTGCATCTTTAGACCAGTGGGCTTTCAGTCTATGATGGATTTGATGTTGTGGTCCACACCTTTAGTATGAAAGGTTCATTTCTATATCATTCTGTTCCAGCTGCTGGAGGAGAACATTGTCACTTTTGTGAAGAACGAGCTGAAGAGGTTCCAGACGGTTCTGAGTCCAGATTACCCAGAATGCTTAGAGAGGCAGAGGGAGGAGGAGGAGGTGGACAGGTGAGGAGGAAGAGCAGAGGAGGAGCAGCAGAGAGGCACTTCTGAAGATCACACTGCACTTCCTGAGGAGAATGAAGCAGGAGGAGCTGGCGGACTCTCTGCTGAGCAGTAAGACGAGAGTTTCTCAAATGAGATCTATTCAATTACATATTGGAAGATCAATGACTAAAATCCACAGAGATCATTTGGTGAAATTATTGATTTGTTCATGTGGGTGTAAGATGCTGAACACAGTCATACACATTAATAAAAAACAAAACCAGTTTTGTTGCTTCCACATTGGACTGAACAGTCAGGACCTGATTGTCTGATGAGCTGAATAGTTACAATGGAGTTGGGAAATGAACATGTTCACCTGGAAATGTTCTCATTTCTCATATTTACCTCAACATCCACTCATTGGTGTTATTTGTTGTTTGTTCATTCAGAAACTCTTGCTCCAGTGTGCCAACATCAACTGAAATCTAATCTGAAGGAGAAGTTTCAGTGTTTGTTTGAGGGGATCGCTAAAGCAGGAAACCCAACACTTCTGAATCAGATCTACACAGAGCTCTACATCACAGAGGGAGGGAGTGGAGAGGTCAATGATGAACATGAGGTCAGACAGATTGAAACAGCATCCAGGAAACCAGCCAGACCAGAAACAACAATCACACGTGAAGACATCTTTAAACCCTTACCTGGAAGAGAGGAACCAATCAGGACAGTGATGACGAAGGGAGTGGCTGGCATTGGTAAAACAGTCTTAACACAGAAGTTCACTCTGGACTGGGCTGAAGACAAAGCCAACCGCAAGATACACTTCATGTTTCCATTCACTTTCAGAGAGCTGAATTTGCTGAAAGGGAAAGAGTTCAGCTTGGTGGAACTTCTTCATCACTTCTTCATTGAGACCAAAGGAATCTGCAGCTTTGACATGTTCCAGGTTGTGTTGATCTTTGACGGTCTGGATGAGTGTCGACTTCCTCTAGACTTCCAGAACAACCAGATCTGGACTGATGTTACAGAGTCAACCTCAGTGGACGTGCTGCTGACAAACCTCATCAAGGGGAAACTGCTTCCCTCTGCTCGCCTCTGGATAACCACACGACCTGCAGCAGCCAATCAGATCCCTCCTGAGTGCGTTGACATGGTGACAGAGGTGAGAGGGTTCACTGACCCACAGAAGGAGGAGTACTTCAGGAAGAGATTCAGAGATGAGGAGCTGGCCAGCAGAATCATCTCCCACATCAAGACATCACGAAGCCTCCACATCATGTGCCACATCCCAGTCTTCTGCTGGATCACTGCTACAGTTATGGATCATGTGTTGACAACCAATCAGAGAGGAGAGATGCCCAAGACCCTGACTGAGATGTTCATCCACTTCCTGGTGGTTCAGTCCAAACAGGGGAATGTCAAGTATCATGGGAGAGCTGAGACAGATCCACTCTGGAATACAGAGACCAGGAAGATGATTCTGTCTCTGGGAAAACTGGCTTTTGAGCAGCTGGAGAAAGGCAACCTGATCTTCTATGAAGCAGACCTGACCGAGTGTGGCATCGATATCAGAGCAGCCTCAGTGTACTCAGGAGTGTTCACACAGATCTTTAAAGAGGAGCGTGGGCTGTACCAGGACCAGGTGTTCTGCTTTGTCCATCTGAGCATTCAGGAGTTTCTGGCTGCTGTTCATGTCTTTCTGTCATTCATCACCACTGGTGACAATCTGCTGGGAGAAGAACAGTTAATGTCTCCACCACCTAGGAAATTCAGTAAGAAGTCGGTAGTAAAACACCTCCACCAGAGAGCTGTGGACAAGGCCTTACAGAGTCCAAATGGACACCTGGACTTGTTCCTCCGCTTCCTCCTGGGTCTTTCACTGGAGACCAATCAGACTCTCCTACGAGGCCTGGTGGAACAGACAGGAAGTAGCTCACAGACCAATCAGGAAACAGTCCAGTACATCAAGGAGAAGATCAGGGAGAATCCCTCTCCAGAGAGAAGCATCAATCTGTTCCACTGTCTGAATGAGCTGAATGACCGTTCTCTAGTGGAGGAGATCCAACAGTACCTGACATCAGGAAGTCTCTCCACAGACCAACTCTCCCCTGCTCAGTGGTCAGCTCTGGTCTTCATCTTACTGTCATCAGAAGAAGACCTGGAGGTGTTTGACCTGAAGAAATACTCTGCTTCAGAGGAGGGTCTTCTGAGGCTGCTGCCAGTGGTCAAAGCCTCCAATAGATCTGTGTAGGTTCAGCAGAGATAACTAGATATATTAAATATATCAGATGATATTAGACATTTTCAAAGTTGTTTGTTGTTTTTTATTATCTCTAATTCTTCTTCAGGCTGAGTGTCTGTCAGCTGTCAGAGAGAAGCTGTGAAGCTCTGGCCTCAGTTCTCAGCTCCAAGTCTCCAGTCTGAGAGACCTGGACCTGAGTAACAACAGACCTGCAGGATTCAGGAGTGAAGCTGCTCTCTGCTGGACTGGGGAGTCCACACTGTAGACTGGACACTCTCAGGTTGGATCACTGTAAAATGGTTTTGTTGGGACTATGTCACTCCTGTAACATTGCATGCTGTTTTTTGATGTTGTATTTTGTTTTTCATTGAATTTGTAGTCAGATTAATTTTCTGCTCTGATAAATCCAAATCATTTTGTTTTGTGTAAACCATTTCTGATAAAAATATATTGTGTAATATCTGTAGTTTTCAGAGTTGGAGTGTTACATGTTTGATCTCTGAAACATCCAAAGAGTTTATAAATCTAGAGTGAGTCCCTGTCTCCACAGTAAACCCCATGTGGTCTCACAACAACAACACCATTAGAGGCAGATTCAGAAAGCTCCCCTACCCAGAGCACTGCTTCTTCTTCGTGTGATTTATTTGTGTCTGGAGATCTGAACCTGATCATTCCTGCCAGTTGGTGGTCAGAGTGATGGTTTAAAATCAGACCTTCCCACAATTTCCCCAGCAACATATTATTTCTCATGATTGTAACCACATCAAATGTTCACTGCGATGTGAAACCAAACCGTCACAACAACTCCATGAATAAATGTCATTCGGCTGATTAGTCCATGAACAAAATAGTTTGTCAAAATGTAACGTTTGATGCCTTATTTTCACTGGCAAACCGGTCTGTACCGACCCTGAGAGACCTGAAAATAAAATCCTCTGTTGATTACTGAGGAATACTATTCCAAATAGTATTCCAATATTGAAATAATATTGAATATTTCAACCTTTTTGACGTCACACTAAAAGCCAGCCACATGCAGTGAGGAACAGGAAACGTCATGAGTGCTCACTCTCCCATCTTTATGGAAACATCAAATGTGTTCAAAAATATAAATGAAACTTTTCTATCCATTTTGTCAGGTTGAACCAAAACAAGCTCACAGAGGAATGCTGTAAGGAGTTGTCCTCAGTTCTCAGCTCCGAGTCCTCCAGTCTGAGAGACCTGGACCTGAGTAACAACGACCTGCAGGATTCAGGAGTGAAGCTGCTCTCTGCTGGACTGGGGAGTCCACACTGTAGACTGGACACTCTCAGGTCAGGGTTCCTCAACCTGGTCAACACATGACCATTTAAATCCTGCTGTACATGCAGGTTCATGTCAGTGAATAAACACCTAACCTGTGGAGGATGTTCAGACTAGTTGTGATACCAACATGTAGCTCTACTTTCTAGCCCCAGTGAATTACTTTCCATGAGGATATTTCTTTATTTCCTCTCCTTACTGCCTCTGTTGTCGAGACCTAAAATACCAGAAAGGACTTCTAAGATTCTGTCACAAATTGATGCAAGAACTTTCCAACTGAACCAAATGAAAACTCAAAGCAGCTCATTGGTCAGCTGTTTGTATTGGAGACAGTTCAGGTTTCTGCTAGCAGCTGATCTCAGAGTGGTATACTAACAACATCTAACATGGAGCTTGTCTTGTGTGTTTCCAGGCTGTCAGGCTGTCTGGTCTCAGAGGAAGGCTGTGCTTCTCTGGCCTCAGCTCTGAGCTCCAACCCCTCCCATCTGAGAGAGCTGGACCTGAGCTACAATCACCCAGGAGACTCAGGAGTGAAGCTGCTCTCTGCTGGACTGGAGGATCCACACTGGAGACTGGACACTCTCAGGTATGGAGAGGCTTGCTGCCAGGCAGAGCCAATGGTTGTGTTCAGAAAGGGATACTAACATGCTACATACTACGTACTCTTTAGTACGTACCACATACTGCATACTCAGGTGGTGAATGAGTATACTACTATCAGATCAGTATACTCAAGCAGTACGGCGTATGACCGGGCTAAGATAACTTTGAATGAAAATATGTTGTAGGCTGAACATAGATGTAAACCAACATTAGCTTCTACTTCTAAAACATATCCATGACTTTTATCTTCTTTAAAGTCAATAGAAACATATCAGGTATAAGTCATGGTCTACATTGCATTCATCAGCACTTTTTTATTGGCACAGTTTCCATTTCTCCATCAGCCATTACAGGCTTGAAAAGACTGATGGCTAAGGAGGTCACATTACGAGAGATGAGACTGATAGACAGGATGTAGGTTGACTTCACTCCACAAGAGGGCGGTAATACAACATGAAAATGTACGTCAACCACCAATAATCTACAAGCGGTCATCAATACTCAGATGATGTTACTACCCCTTGTGCCGTTCTCCAGGGAGAACACTCACAGAAGCAGATTCAGATGTTATGAGAACGACACAAAAAACACCAAATGAACATCATAGCAGACATCGGGCTACACCGTCAGAAATCTACAGTGTCATTGGTCAGATGGCACCATTCGCTAACTACCTACTCTAGGCAGTAGCACTACGTTGAGTTAGGCCCACAACACCTGAAGAAAGCTCAACAGTGTTGTCATGGCACCACCCCCTTCTATGCCACCACCTCTCCTCAGACTCAGCCCAACGTTACCCCTGTTATCTAATGCCTACCATCAACCTAGAAGGAGGTTACGTAGCGGTAATGCATTTTGGGGCGTCTTGGTGAGTTGAGTCATGTCGGTTATCAAATTCTTGCCAATGTAGTAAACATTCAGGCATTTCTAACATCACTATACTACACACATGAAACACAATACAAACACATTTGACAGCACAAATAGGACGTTGAGGGTGGATAGTACCCGAAATCAAACAGACCCAATGTCTTCTAGAGGGGTGGAGTTGGCAGCCATGTTCTCAGTCAGACTGTGAAGCTGTGTCTTATTGTTTCATGGTGGATATCAGTGATGTTGTTGGAAAATCATTCATAGGGAAGGTTATTAAATGTCCATGTTTCATCATCAAAGAGAATATGCTGGTCTGACTTGGTTTCTCCCCCCAGAGTCGACCATGGTGGAGCGTTGAGGTTGAAATCAGGACTGAGGAAGTGTAAGTGTGGATTTAGTTTGATTCTTGAACATTCAACTATTGGATGGAAAGCCCATCAACACAGCAGAATATAACATCCATTCATTCATTCCTACTGAGAATGAAGATGATGGCTGATATGAGTCATCATGAAAGTGTTATGAAGTCAAACTATCAATACATCAACTAATAATGAACAGAACAGATCTCAGATCAGAAACTGATGCTGTATTGTGTCTTGTTCTCCCCATCAGATGCCTGTGAACTCACACTGGACCCAAACACAGCAAACAGAAACCTCTCTCTGTCTGAGGACAACAGGAAGGTGACACTGGTGAAGAGGAGCAGCCATATCCTGATCACCCAGAGAGATTTGATGACTGGGACCAGGTGCTGTGTAGAAATGGTCTGACTGGGAGATGTTACTGGGAGGTGGAGTGGAAAGGAAGTGGTTATATAGGAGTGACATACAGAGGAATCAGTAGGAGAGGAGGAGGTGTTGACTGTAGGATTGGAGGGAATGAAAAGTCCTGGAGTCTGAACTGCTATGGTGATAGATACTATGATGATGGATTCTATGATGATAGATACTATGCCTGCCACAATAACAGAAGAACAGTCATACCCATCTCCTCCTCCTCCTCCTCTGACAGAGTAGGAGTGTATCTGGACTGGCCTGCTGGCACTCTGTCCTTCTACAGAGTCTCCTCTGACTCACTGATTCACCTCCACACCTTCACCTCCACATTCACTGAACCACTCTACCCTGGGTTCTGGTTTGGGTCAAGGTTTGGGTGGTCTGGTTCCTCAGTGTCTCTGTGTCAGATAGAGGGGGGAGAGTCTCCTCCTGTGTAGAGAAACACTCACACTGCTGAACAGCAGGACAGCTGCTGAAATGATGATGATGATGAGTTTCTCTGTACAGGATCACACACACACACACACACACACACACACACACACACACACACACACCTTAAGTGACAATATTACTGTTTGTAGTTCCATACAGGTTTACTCCTCATCTCACTGTAAATAGAGTGTATTCTGTGTGTAGGGGAACTGAACAGGGTTTTAACATCACACATGTACAAGAACATTTTTTGTGTCTTTTTTTAATTGACCAATTAGTGCATACAGGGACAGACGATATGGACATACTAACAGATACTAAAGGGACACCAAATAATATTGACTTACTAGACTAAACAGAAAAAGGGCAAAGACAAATATCAGGGGGTCGTTTGTCAGACAGAGAGAGAAGAGAGAGAACATAGTAATAACAATATTAATAAAATAAATAAATGAAGAAAAACTAAATTCCCTCTTTGTTTTTTTTAAAGAGGGAGAGAAAAAAAAGGGGCGGGGCCAATATCTGTTTTGGGTCTGGATGTGTTTTGGGTCAGTTTTACAATCTGGGTCTGGTTCTACAAGTGTTTCTATTCTTGTGGTTTGAATGTTTCTGCAGTTCTATATGAACATTTATTAAGGTGTTGAGTCTTTAGCTCACCGGCAACAGAATAGATCGAAGAACTGTTGAGTATGTTTTATTGATCTGATCAAGTTGTTTTTTTTGTACAGCTGAGTTTTGTTCCATTGATATCTGTTGTGTTAGCAGATCCAACCGTTGTGAGATGTTGAGCTGTTTTCTATGTTTCCAGTTTAGTAGTATTGTTTTCTTGGCGATAGTCAGGGCCTCAAGTAGAGGTGTTGTGATTTGTGTTGAACATGTGTTGAGTATATCCAGATCACCGAGTATCCACACGGAAGGGGATGATGGTATTTTATATCTAAGGAGTATATAATATTATATTATATCTATTGGTAGTCGTCAGTTGTGTTGAGTGTACAATGAGTGCATATGTCTGATCCAGTAGATCCCATTCTGTGCATCTTGTGCTAAATAGAATCTGTTGACTTTAACATGTAATTATTATTGTCTTTAAATAAACCAATACATTGTTGTGTTGTTTTATAACTTGTCACTTCACCTAATTAAGGAACATTTACTCTATGACATGATTGATTTACATCACTGAAGTTGGTTGAAGGAAGACAATGTGTTTTCATGTTTTTAATTGAAACTTTATTTAACCAGTTTATTCCCAAAGAGATGAAGAATCTCTTTTTCAGGGGAGATCTGGTCAAGAAAGCAGCATCATGACAAACAACATCCAACAATGTAGGAAACCAAAATACAAACCAAGTCCCATTAAAGAAAGAGCAGACTCAACGTTTCTGTCAAAGTGCTCCAATAGGCAGCAGACCAACATCAAACCAGCAGGCTGATGGACCAAACCATTTAGATCTTAAACAAAGTAAAGACAGCTCCTTATTGAGTCTGTCACCTGATCAATCATGTCAGAGGATTGCATTTTAACTGAAGAGTAGTCTTTCACTTTAGGGACCCTCAGACTTTGAGTCCACTATTGTAACAGAGTCAAACTACAATACCCACAATCCTTCTCTACACAGCCGCTTCCAATTTCCACCTGCCTGATTACAAGGACACTTCTCTCATTCACTACTACATTCACTCACCACTCCACAGCAATGTGTTGCCAACTTTGTGGACTTGTGTGTGTCTTAAATAATGTAAGTTTCCTTTGATTCATGGCTGTCTGTTATATTTGTTATAATTTTGAGTATTGTGTACTTTGACTATATATTTCCATTTCCTTGATGATTGTTCTCACTTGATTTAGTTTGCCAAAGTGTTTTGATTGTTTGGTAATTTGGATTTCTTTCTTTGTTCTTAGAAACCACACACACACACACACACACACACACACATCTAACAAACTCATGACCCTACTGCACCTGTTAAACAAAGAAGTGGAAGAAATGGAAATCTTAGTCTGGACATTGCAATTTTATACGACAACCTAACCGTTGTCCCTATGGTGGTAAAAGCCAGTAACAAGAACATTAGAATCCTGCCTCTTTCAGCTATATTTCAAATCAAATGGAGATTTTCTTTTTTCATCTACTGAGTAATATTGCATTGTATTCTTTTAAAAAAACAAGAATATTTTTAAACCTATGTTTGTCTTAAATATGTAATTACTGTTACTCTACAATTACATCATTACATAATTCTACAATGAGCCGACATATTGTTCTGTTGTCTTACAAGTGGTGACCCCTGTTTACTCTGCCAGTAGATGTCATGTGTAGTTTCTCCTGTAGCCACTAGAGGGCAGAACTTCATTAAACGCAACCAGTGTGGCTCATATAAGGCTGGAGTCACAAGGATGGTACCAGTTTGGTCATTTTTTAATGGTTCACATAAAGTTCAAATGAAACCCTTTTCAACTCTATTGTATTCTAAACCTTTTTAACTTTCCTAACCTCTCCTCCCTCAAAATACAAGTCGATTTGACTCCAGGAACATTTTACAGCCTTAAAATGTGTGTAAACTTTAGTTGTCACTGACTGTTAGTCCTTGGATCAAAAACTGAAACAATACATTTAGAGATACACAGAGATACTGGCCCCTGCTGGTCAAAACTACATGTACTCTCAGACTCACTGTACCACATACACTACATACTATTATATTTAATATGTCATATTTTACATTGTATTGATATGTACATATTTGTTTTTATTTTTAAATATTTGAAAAACATTTTCACATGCCAGCTTCTCCTGATGGGAATAGAAAACAATTCCCATTTTGTGCTGCATTGAAAAATGTATTTTCTGTCAGTACATGAGTAGTATGGTAAATGTATGTTGTAGATACTGTTGTACTATTGTGAACTCAGGTAAGGGCAGTTTCAGGAAACAGTCATTCAAACATCAGTTGCGCCCCCTTCTGGACTGACGAGGAAAGGGCTGGTATGGATGCTAGTTGTGGAGGTAAACTAGTTCTAATCACGTTCATATCCTGAATCAACAAAATGTGAATATTGTAACAGAAAAATAACTTACAGCAACAATGAAAAGGATGAGACGTTTCCATGCTTCAGTTAATATCAGGATATCCTAGAAAGGTCGTATTCAGGTTTCTAAAATCAGGATATACGCTCATCTTGGCTATTATAAAGGGAAATGACTTCTACACGTGCCAACTCTAACATGGAATAATCCAGAATAATATTGGAGTATTAAAGGATGTAAACACACTCAGAGAGGCTTGTCACGCCGGCAGCTTGTCTCTCTGATATACATTTATTTGAATTTAAAGACATGTCAAGGTCCCACGACGCAGTGACTTAAAACAGCCTTATTCATTACGCAGTTTGACTAAATCAAATAAGACTATCGCATCAAAAAGATTGGTCTGAATGTGGGTTTCTCTCTCTATCTCCACCAACTCCCTGCTGAAGAAAGAAGCCGACTTCTCTGCCTAACGGGATTTACGCGAGGAGTGAAGGAGTGAAGCCTCTCGCTTCAAGTGAATCGTGTATATAATTCTTTGTTTTTATTTTTGGTCATTAGGTTTATATTTATAGGAACATACTGACGAGGTTATATTAATGCAACAGTGGCGGTGTATTCAAACAAGTTATAAGCAAGAGAAATCAAAAAGTAAGAAACGGTACGTGAACCGGAAGTAGAATCATCCTCACGAGGTCACTGCTGCCAGCAACAACGTGCACCCATGTGGTGGAAGTAGATGCATTGAAAACAGGTACGGCCCATCTAATTTTCCGTAATCTTCCTTAATGTTCTTCCAAAGTTCTCATTGAAGTATTCAGAGAGTATTGATATTGATATTGACAGATTGATTTGATCAGCGACGTTTGAGCGTGTGATTTAGCTAACTTAGCTCTCGTTAGTGTTCTGTTTCAGTAACTTAGTCTTAGTATAACTACTATCCATATAACTGGAAACTATCTACTTATTGATAGTACATAACGTTACTGCGATGGGTTGATGTTCTTTCTGAACAGAACAGTAATGCTGATGATTGTTCCTTTATTTTAAATGAGACCGGCTCGTGATGTTCAAAAGCCCCGATACGTTTAGGTTCTTGTGTTGAGAGAAGGTCCCGCCTTTTTCCATTCAGAAATCTGTCAGTGTAACATTTACATGCTTATCTAAAGAATAACATGCCTCATAGAGCATGATTTAATACCTTTTCAAATCTGTTGGAGTTACGCTTCAAATCGGCGTTCATATAATCCACCAAGCTGGACGGGTTTTCAATTAAATCTCAGTTTACAGCTGCTTTACACTGGCTCGCTACCTCCCACCGCGGTATAACGTTAGTTTGTGGAAGGGGCACTGTGGGAATAACATGCGATCCATTAGAAGTTGAGATTGTATTGAAATAACGTGCCACTTGGTAAATCGTGTATATGCCGAAGTTACTAGTAGACCCCAACGCCTCATACAATGTGTTAAATAGTGTGGTAGCAGGTGTGTATCTGCTGACAAGCTAACTACATTATATTGAGAGATGTTTCAATGGACTTTGGCGTAACCTTCTCTCCATCCTAGCTGACAGCTTTCATTGGTTGCTTGGTGGATTATAAATATGCCGAAGTTTGGATCCTAACAATTCAGAAGAGGTCTTATGTCAGGTCGTATCAGGTATTAGCTTTGTGTCAGGATAACAGTTCAACAGTTACCAATGCTAGCTAACATCTTCCTCAGCCAGAGAGGTGCATCTGAATCTGCAACGTTTTGTCTCCCAACAGATCCAGAGTCAGCCATCATGACATCCCTCGCCCACCAGCTGAAGAGGCTCGCCCTGCCTCAGAATGACCCCAACCTGCTGACACGTAAAGAGGTCGCCTCGCTGCTCTTCAACCCCAAAGATGCTGCTTCCATGGACAGGAGCACCTTCTACGCCCTCGGTGAGTCCTGTCCGACTTCACTGGGCTTCAGTCTAACGTTACTCTTTAGCTCCGCCCACTGAGGTTTAACTTTTGTTGCCCGTGAGACATGTCTGAATAACTGAAACTCCAACCCTCCTCCTCTTCCTCCAGGTTGCACGGGGCTGGAGGAGCTGCTGGGAATTGAACCGGCGTTCTTGGAGTTTCAGGACACTCTTTTCAGTAAGGCCTCGCTGACCTTAGAGAGGAGCGTCCAGTCCAAGGAGGTCAACGAGAAGCTGGACGCCGGCATCTCGCTCTTCCTCACTCGCCTCTCCCCGTACTTCCTCCTCAAGCCGGCTCAGAAGTGCATGGAGTGGCTGGTGCACAGGTTCGCCTCAATACTAAACCTGGTTGATCACAAAGGCGTTTTAGTGTTGCTGACATATCTCTGGGATTGAAGACATTGATATTTTGTACCGATATTCGATATCTTTACATTTTGGAAATATAAAGATATTATTAAAAAATTACCAATCTTTATATCCTTATCTACCATATCTTATCTTTTATAGGCAATGTATAGTTTGTATTTTGTTTTCCATTTTCATGCAAAAAAATTCTAAAAGTTACAAATACTCTAAAATATATATTAATAATAATAATAATAATAATAATAATAATAATATTTGTGAATACTTGATTAAAATGCTGCATTAGACTCAATTCAGTGTAGTATTGATCAATTCTACAATTTGTAATCAATCAAGCTTAATCATATCCATCATTTCAGAGGTGGACGACATTGACTGGCTGATATCTGATTTTTAATAAAAGACCATATAAATATCGGTCTGACCCCTGATGTGACACCCAGCCAGTAGCTGAAGGGACGGTTACAGCAGGTCCCGTGTGTTGCTAGGCAGGATATCAAAGCTCTGTATCGGTCTGTGTGTGTCGTAGGTTCCACATCCAGCTGTACAACGTGGACAGCCTGCTGGCCTGCACTCTGCCCTACCACGAGACCAAGGTGTTCGTCAGGGTGATCCAGCTCCTGCAGCTCCGAGACCCCACGGACCGCTGGAACTGGCTGCACTGCCTGCAGGTCGGTGTGAATTTACCAGCGTGCTAGAGCCTGCTATGGGCTGGCTGGAGGAGGGGCGGGGTTAAACGCACTGTTGATGCCAGGTGACGATACCTCGACGCTACGGACGTCCTGCTGACTGACGCTTTCCTGATCCAGCTATTGAAGCTTTTTTTTTTTGTTGAAACGCTGATCTATTGGAACACGTTCATCAGCTGATTATGATCAATGGCTGATCAGTCGGTGCATGTTGAGCTTGGGTTTCAGAGTAACTATCTAAACAGTAACTACAGCTGGAGTGATTGACGTTGTGTTAAATGGGTTTGTTCAGAAACCAGGAGTTCCTTTGGCCAGAGGGACGCTCATCACCCACTGCTACAAGGACCTGAGCTTCCTGGACTTCATCTGCACCATGGTGACCAAGTCGGTCAAGGTAACCGTGTTGTACCTTTTCATTTATTCATTGAGTGTCAGAAAGAAAACGTTTCATTCTCTCCGGATTGAGCCAGCAGATCCATCCAAGTCTGCGCTACTTCATCCTGTCTTTTTCCACGCAGGTTTATTCGGGCTGCTCTGGAAGTTGCGCCCAACTGAGGGTGATGTTCTCCTTCTACGCCTCCACCATCGTTCCAGCTCTGGACGCTGTGGAGAAAGTGTCGGACACCATCATATCCAAGCTGCTGCCTTACGTCCAGAGGGTAACTGAGTGAACATAATGATGGGTCTGTTTCTGACTCGGTTCTTTTCTCTTTTATGTGCTGATCACGTCTTCCTGTGCGCTCCAGGGGCTGAAGTCGTCCCTGACAGACTACAAGGCAGCCACCTACATGATCGTCTGCCAGCTGGCTGTGAAGGTGGTAATGGAGGCCGGTCTGGTCGACAGCCTCGCCCTGCACATCAGCAAGTCGTTGGTCAAAGAGCCCGTCCTGGCCCAGGAGGGGCTGGGCTGCCTCATCGTGCTGCTGCAGAACCAGAAGGATGGCGCTGTGGGGCCCAGGTAGGTGTCCATGGGTGAAGGACAGGCCAGTGACCAACTGAATGTCAGTCAGCATGCAACTTTTCACCTTGAGGCAGGAAGTGGCCTGTTTGTCCAGTGTGGCCACGCCCCCCAAACACCCCAAACATTATTGAAAAGAAAGTTTCAACAAACCAAATACAACCAAGTGACGTTTTCCACTGGTTTGCTACCGACGTAGGCGTGATGGCACCCTGACATGACTGGTGTGTTCCTCCTCAGGGCCTTCAGCCGGCTGTGCTGCATGTCCTCTCTGGCTGCGACGCTGCAGGCCATGGCGCCGGTTCATGACGTCAGCCCTCTGCTGCGCTACCTGCTGCCTCACCTGGTCCACGCCGCGTTCAGCACCGACGGTAAGAAATGGGATGTGATATTGACAAAAAGTCAGATTGAGTTTTTTTTTGTTTTTTCTTTTACATAATTTCCTTTTCAGCACGTGGAAAATATTGAAAAGGTTTTTATGCTCGCTTGAGGTGGATACATGTTTTGTTGATTTTAAAACGTTCAATAAATAGCAGTGAAAATGTATTTATCAAATAAATAATAACATCACCTAAAGGCTTTTTACATGTTTTTGTCGCTACGTTCTTATCGCATCACTTCCACCCTGCTGATGGAAACGCAGCTAATGACAGAAACGGTTAGAAAAGGCTTGTAGATGGTGAAGTGTAGATCTGCTCTGTGAACTGAATGTTACATTGATTCACCGATTAAATTCACTTCCCTGTTTTGTGCCCCAGGTGAGGTGGAGGCGGAGCCGGAGGAGGCGGAGCCTCTGGTTCCCAGTCACACCAGTGTGTTGGAGTCCATCCTGCAGGCGGTTCCACTGACCAGAGGCCTGGATAACACGGTGGCTCGGTAAATGCGTCGTCTTCTAGACCCGTAGCCACGCGCCTGAAAAAGTCTTCAATGAATTAGATACTGAACTGGTTGGCTGGTACAATATTGAAACCTTTTTTTTTTTCACGGTATCTGCTTGACTAAACACTGGTGGACTTGCTGTGTTACACCTCTAGTTTCCTGCTGGACGAGTACCTGAGTCAGAGCCAGCCTTCTGCTGAGCTCCTCACCGCCCTCAACCAGCGCCTGTTGCCTCTGGTGCGACTGTTCGAGTCCAAGTAAGTCTGACATTTAATGTTTCGGGCATGATGCTCTCGTCCAGAGTGGTTTGCCTGTTGCCGGTTTGTATTGTTTGTGATCTCGGAATTTAAAGGAAAAATCCCCCCAAAAACAGCTACTGGTGATGTACGCTGTATTTCTGGGTCCGTCTAGTCGTCTGGTGTTTGGTTCTTCAACAAGCTTTCGACCAACATGCATGTCTGAGTGAATCAACTGGCTATTACAGGAACTTTTACTTTGAAGCATGGAAATGTTTACAAGTTACTCCAGATAAGAGCGTCAGCTAGATGGGTGAAATGTAATGAAACACATTGAGCGTTGCTGCAGAGTGTTACAGGACTGACTGACTGACTTCTGATGGTTCCTCTGGTTCACCTGGACAGGTACTGCGGAGCGCTGGACGCCGTTCTAGCAGCTCACATCGGTGACATCAGCACGCCAGAGCAGAAACGCCTCTTCCACCAGTTCCTCTCTCTGTCCATGAGCAGTGGAAAATACCAGGTGTGTGTATAGAAAGTCTGATTTCACCGACTCCTTCAACACCACCACAAACCTCCAGACACGTTTCTTTGTATCCAGCAGTATATTTGTTAATCTTCATTAGGATCCCGTTAGCTGATGCATCAGTGACCGTCTGGCATCCACTGACCCTCGTTGTGTTTCCTCCCACAGATCCTGGGCGACTCGGACACCTCGCTGCTTCTCAGTCTGAAACACCCCCTGCCCTCCGTCAGGAGTCTGGCTGTGGAGCACCTGATGGGCATCATCACCGCTGGGCGAGTACGTCACCAAGTCTCTCTTTTTCTTAGTCACATTTCTGTTAGCGACTATGTCTGTGTTCAGTCCAGTAACAACATGCAGTCAGTTCTGAAAACGTCTCAGTCCTCTAACAAGAGAACTGTGGTGGTTCGTTAGGAGAGAGAACGGGATCCAACCAGCTACAGGAAACCACCCCAGAACACAAGGCATTATGGGTAGAAGGAGACTTGGTCAGTCATGTTCAGATGTTTCTTCATGTGTTCTTAACTGGTATGAACACCAGAGAAGAGCAGACAAGTCCATCATGGTAGATCAAGTTACAGACTGGAACCAGGTTGGTTTGGACTCTCTAACCTGGTGGGATGACAGGTTACCAGAACTCAACCAATCAGCTGCTGGGGAGTCATGGGACTTGTGATTAGCTTGTGATTGGTGAACCTGAACCAACCAGATACTAAAATAGAACCAAGTCAACTTTCCCTCTCCGGTTCAGACCAGAGGAGACCATCAGTGTGCAGAAGGTCTTGAGCATCTTTGTCTCTAACAGCAGGACAATGTGGACGAGGTCTTCCTGAAGGAGGCCATCCTGGACCGGATGAAGGACGACGTACCGGAGGTCGTGGCTGCCGCGCTCAAAGCCCTGGAGGTCAGTTGGGTTACAGATGGTTGATGATGACGTGGTTTTGGTAGAGAAGCGAGTGGGGAGGTTCCCAGACCAGTTGTACTGGTCAGCTCCCAGGAACCACCAGTAGAAGATGGTGGTTGTACTGTGTGAAGCAGGCCTGCAGTATGAATCATGTGTGATCAAATGTTTTAGTTTCCAATAATATGAATAGTCATTAAATATTGGAATATCACCAGAATTGAAACATTTCATTTCAGGTAATGGTGAAGATCTCAAATCATCAAGACTCGATTGATCACAATATCTGGCAACAGAATCAGGGTCATAATCATGCAGTGCTAACCCGTGATTGGTCAACTTTCCTGGATCAATTAGTTAATTGATAATAACGTAGCTTCATAACATAACTCAGTATTTCTGTCTGTTCTCATTCCTGTATGTGCAGGAATACAATTAGTGTTTTATCGTATATCAGAATTTTAGTTTAGACACTTTTGATTTGTACGTTTCAGATATTGAAACATTTAATTTCTGCCCAGTTGATGTTGTTGACGTTGTTATTGATGTTGTTGTTGTTAGGTCTACATTGATCATCTGGATCCCGAAGACACCGTCTCCAGTTTACTGTCACTGCTGCAGAGAACTAACCTTTCATTGGCTGAGCAGTGGTGAGCTAACGCACCACATCACACGACACCCACATCTTCACCTGTAACAGATGATGACATCACGTGCGCTGCTTCTTCATCATTGAGAAGGCAAGATGAGGAATATTCTTCTCTCTTGTCCATGTGGATGAAAAGAGGCATTTCCAACAGAACCGGTCCGGGGTCTGGCTGTCGCGGGACGGTTGTTGTGATGCGTTTTACACCGGGGACCACTTCCTTCTTTGTAGTCGTTCATGCAGCAGTTTATACCTGAAACATCACAGAACATCTGGACTGGAGATCCACTAAACAACGCTCACATTGTTATTTATCCTGTAAAGCATTTGTTAACCTCTCATAAATGTTCTTACGTTCTTCTTGATCTTCTTCATCCTGAATGTTTTTACCTGCCTCCTCCAGGCTCCCGGTGCTGAAGGAGGCGGTGCGGGTGCTGGCTGACCCTCGGCTGGGGAAGGGGGGGGCGGAGCTTGGGCAGAGGGTGGGCTGGAGGCTGCTGCCCCTCCTGGTGGTCACCTCGGCCCGGCCGGACTCCGCCCAGCTCCACCTGGCCTCCTGCGTGGCGCGCTCAGCCGCCCTGGCGCAGCACCCTCTCACACTGGGCTGGGGTCAAGGTAATGGGCTGGTTTTCACTTCCTGGTCAAAACCTCTCCAGAGCCTTGGTTTGTCAGAAATGTGTCTGATGGTGCTGGGAAAAGTCTTAAAGTGTCTTAAATGATATGATCTAAACTCACAGCCTTCAAAGGTCTTGAAACACACTTAAATATTGCATTTTAAGTGTGAAATTCAGTAACATGAAAACATGTAAGTACAGTGTTTTCATCTTCATTTCATTTATTTGTAATTCTAAATGGCATTAAAAGGCTCTAAACCTCCTAAATGTAACTTGATGAACTTGCCTATATCCCGTTTTAAAAAACACAGGATGTATGTTCTTACTTAACAGCCATTTGACATTTAGTTGATAATCCAGATTGACTGACAGCCGATGAGTGCAGCAGTAGAATAAACTTCATTATTAGACAATGGAGATTTACACTGGGAGCATAATAACACTTTGGAGGGGGAATGTTCTGTCTCTGTACGTGCCTTAACGTCAGACTGGTCCCGCCCCCACAGAGCTGGAGGAAGTGATGCGGAGATGCTCTGAGCCCGACTTCGTCAGCTTGGCCAACCAGCGTCTCATCTCCACTCTGACCAAGAACCTGGCGAACCTGGAGCACTTCTCCAAACGGGACGCCGTGAGTTTCCTCCTTGGTTTATACTCACCTCCCCCGGCCAACCGAAGTCTGCAGAAAACGTCTTGATGGCGTTTGAACGTGTGAACACTCCTAAGCTGATGTGCACGAGCTCTACTTTTTCCTGGTGTCTTCTGACTCAGTGTGCGGCCTGTTTCTTTAGGTCAAAGCAGATTATGGACGAAAACAATCTCTTCCATGACGTTTTGCTGATCAGTTGTATATCTTTAGCAATGAGCTTGTACAGATGCTGTCATGCTAGTTGGGTTCGCTCCATCTCCCTGTCTTGTTTCAGGGGAGCCATGCGCACTGAACAAGATCCTACTTGACTTTCTGCTTGGACGTGTTTTTTTTTAATGTCGTCTCTCAATGATATTCAGTCTTTATGGCCCATCCCTACTCCTACCCATCACCTTGTCTCGGTAGTTATCCCCATATGATGTGAATGCAGCTCAGAAATTAAAAAGTGCCTCCTCCTCCAAGACCTTCACCTCCTCCTTGCCCCCCCTCAGTTGGAGAAGCTGGCCCTGCTGGTGGAGCAGCAGTGGGGTCTGAGAGAACGGGCGTCCTTCCTGGTGCTGACCCAGACTCTGCTGCAGGGCCTGGGGCAGCTGAGCCAGACCCAGCACCTCCTCACCGCCCAGAGGGTCTACACGGTGCTGGAGCCCCCCCTGCTGGAGATCGCCAGGGATGACGACGCTCAGGTTAGAAAACGAACCGCAGCAAAATACGTCCAGCTCAGTTACAGTTCAAGAATTCAGGCAGTTCAGTCTGTTTTGGTTTGGAGACACGGTTTGAAAGACAAAGCATCACATACATCACATATACCATACAGACATCAATAGACTAGAGAGGGAGCCAGTTGCTTAAAGAGTTGCTTAAGTTGCCAATAAAATATCGGACTTGTTGTCTTAAAATTGCTGACGGTGTCTCCAGCTGAAGTAGTTCTCTCTCTTCCTGTTTCCCTTCCCACAAAGCATCACCCTATTTGGTTTTTGTCTTGTCTTGTTTGACAGGATGCCGAGGGTCGCCATCGCCTCGCCGCTCCCGCCTCCTTCTCCGAGGCGCTGGCCCTCTACGTGGGCGTGGCGGGGGGGAGGTCGGACGGAGAGTACAGCCTGGTCCTGCTGTCACTGCTGAGAGGTTTCATCTCCTCTCTCAAGTGCCACGACGCCTCCTTCAAAGGTGATGATGCGTTTGTGCAGAGACTCAACACAGTCTGGTTTTAATCTCGCCGGTTTTTAAACCTCTGTTTACCCAGGAAACGTGTTCATACTTCATATTTAGGCTCTAGAAAATACTTAACAGGTGGTTGACAAAATATACAAAAAAGAGATTTAGAGGCATAAAACATCGTCTTCATTTAGACTGTATTCTACTGATTTGATTGTTTTTGTTTATTAACCGTTTTATTATTAGCGAGTGAGTTTTTCGAACCATGCAGCGTGGTATTGGATATCACACACCAGTTGCATGTTGGGTCATAAAGTCACAAAAATCTGACATGTTTGAAATAATGGTCGATGGTCGAAATGATGGTCCCAAAATGCATCTGGAAGCAAGAGATGTAGGACCTTAATCCTCACACACTCAAGACCGTCCATGGCGATCGCCGTAGACTCCGATCTTAAAACTCTGTCCAGTTGTGGCTAAAGGTTGTGTAGTGTGTCGTAACCGTTTTTTTTTTGTTTTTGCCTATCAGGCGAGCAGTGGTGGAACCCGGAGAAGCTGGACACCAACACCTGCTGCTACCTGGGTCTGATCTGCCGCCTCTTCCAGGTCATCATGAGCGGCGCCAGCCAGGGAGCGATGGCCAGCAGCTTCAGGGAGCTCATGAAGCTGCTCTTCCAGGTACCGTTGAGCATTTCCTGTGGACGTCTGCTGTCGGGATGGCGCTCATCACATTTTGTTGTCAGATTATTTTTTGCCTGTATTGGTAGATACAGTAGAGAGAGACGGGAACGTTCGGGAGAGAGAAAGGGGGATGACTTGTCGAGTAGAGTTTATCGTCATTTCGGCCATAAAGTCCCAGGACGTTGCAGTTGCATGGTTTCCTCCTTAGCCAACTGAACCACCAGGAACTGAACCTCATTTTTCCATGTTTTTAATGCAGGAAAGCGTTGGCTAGTAAATCCCCAAATCCACCACCCACTTCACTATGTTATGAGCCAGGCAGACTTTTAGAATAGGAACGATCGTCCAAATGATGGTCGGTTGTCCGGCAGACTGACCGGTGCAATAAACAACAACCGGTCAACAAACCGAAGTCATCCGTTTCCAGCATGTTTCCAGCGGTGGCTGCTGGTAATCTCGTTTAGAAGACATTCCCTTCCGCAGTAATACAACATACCCCTGGTTGACGTCGCTGCTGGTTCTCTCCTGCCCTCCCAGGTCCACCTCACGGAGCCATCGGCGCTCTTCAAGTTCCTGTGCGTGCTGTGGGGCTACAGCGGCAACCGGGGAGACCAGCTGGATGTGAAGGTCGACGCCATCCTGCAGACCCAGGCGCTCTACGTAGGCAAAGCCCTGCTCAGCGCCCAGCCCGCCCACACACTGGCAGCCCTGGCAGCCGCCACGTCAGCAGGTGAGGATAGCTCATCATCATTTACCACATCATCACAATGAATAACGATTGGTTCACCGGTTATTAGTAATAATTGATTAACTTGTGAGGAAGCTGAATAGTGTTTTTGTCCCAGTGGTCCCGTCCCTGCTGGGCTGTCTCAGCTCTCCGGTGCGCGAGGTCAGGAGGGCGGCCCTCGGCGCCTTGCAGAGCCTATCAGGAGCGGACACCTCTCCCTTCTGGCCAATCCTAGAGCGGCTTCTGAAGAATACGGAGGAGATCGTCGCCGACCCGTCCTATCTCAGCCAGGTGAGACTGAATGACTCAAACGTATTTCCACGCCCTCACTTACTCTGTTAAAATAAACTTCAAGTCATCGTGGATCTTCCTCCACAGTGGCTGGTAGTGATGCTGCAGCTGTTTGTCATATAAAACAGGCTCCGTCCACACTGCAGCTGAAAGTCCCAATTCTTGTTTGTTGTCGTTTCGTGATACAGATCTGATGTTAAAAGCTACACAGAGTCAATTCTGATCTGGACGGATACTAAAATCGGATCCCGAGGCATGCGAGCTGCTAGACTTCTAATTGAACACTCAAACTCATCTGAGATAATTGCCAGTATTTTGTCATTGTGGAAAGGAGGACAAACAGAGACTTGATTGGTATTTGGGTTCAGCTAAATATTAAAGGCACGTACTGTAACTGAAATGAAGGCCTGCCTCCCGTCCGTCTCCAGGCTCTGGGCGTCTTGCATGAGGAGTGTGTCTCCGCTAAAGGGAAGACCCAGCAGAAGAAGCTGCAGTCGTCCATGCGGCAGCTCTTCCAGACCATCCAGGCCCCGGGATGCCCCTCCTACACAGCCAACACCCTGCTCAGAGCTCTGGGCCAGGTCAACGGAGAGGTGAGGGGGTGGGGGTGATGTCCTTCAAAGTGGGACACATGGGGGAGGGGGGGCATGCAGCTTAGAGCTCTTATATCTTATATTGTGCCGACAGATTTTACTCACATTGAAGCTATGGCTGCACATTTAATAATAGATTATTGGCATACCAGTAATATTGAAACCTCTTTTTCATTTGTAGTTTAAAATAGTCAAGATGTTGATACAAGATGCCAAAAGTGCAGTAAAATAATTCTGTCATCCAAATCAATCAAGACTAATAATTGTGATCAATAATTGTAATTTTACACACACCGCCCGGGTCTGTTTTTTGGTAGGAATGTTCTGACCGTATCGTGCTGTTTCTTTTAAACACATTTTAATATTTATAGTTAAAACCTCATTGACCAAACTGTCTCCTGCTCTAACCCACCCCCCCCCCCACCCCCAGTCCATCCTGTCAGCCCTGCTGCCGGTTCTGGATCGGCTCCTTGAGCAGAGCGGGCCCGAGCCCCCCACCCTGCTGCGCGACGAGGCCCAGCTGATGCAGTTCGTCCTGGGGAAGTACAACGAGGCGGCGGCCCCTCTCCTGGTGAAGGACCAGGCCTGTCTGGATCTCTTCTTCAGGGCCCTGAGGACCTCGGCCCAGCTCTACCCCGACATCCCCAGCTTCCAGATCATAGCCCTTGAGCAGGTCAGCCTTCCCCAGCAGCACCGGCATCCCTGTGAGATGTAGCTTCATGTAGTTTACCTGCAGTTATAAAACATGGAAGCAAAAAAAGTTTAGATAAAATTATAAAAACATCCCACCTGCAAACACGACAGAAACAACATTCATGCCAGTCACCCAATACTTCTTCTCTTGAAACATAAAACGCATCACTTCCTGTCTCCAGAGGGTTTCTCCCAGGAAAGACCTACCTGACACCGGGTGTTTAGACCTGCAGGTGGAAAAGCTTCATGGAGCAGAACCAGATTTATCTATATGAAACTCTTACAGCTTCTTTGAGTGACACTGAGCTCCATCCTGTTCCTCTGTTGGCTGCAGATCACCAAGCCGTTCTTCTCCGCCTTGGGAAATGAGAAAGTCCAGCAGAAGCTGTTGGCAGTAATGTTTGACCTCCTGGTGGAGAGCAGGAATCCTCTCGTCGCCAACACCATTAGCAGCGTCTTCAAAGTGGTGAGAGAGCGAGACCGCACAATGTTTACAGGGAGAACGCCGGACGCTACGGCAGAAAACAACGTTCAACACATTCATTCACACATTCCGATGAAAAGATCAGTAAAACCGTCACAGATTAATTTCTCCTTCCGTGTCCGTAGATTGCAGTGGATGGCGAGCTGGTGGCCAACGAGCTAGCCCCTCCAGAAAAGCCCAAAGTCACTGTGACGGTTCAGCAAACCCGCAGGAGCAGAATGCTGCAGAGGTGAGGCTCCGTTAGCCTTTCACAGCTTCTCCGGGTTGGACTGGACGGCTGGTTGGAAGACGCCGAGAAGGGCACTGGCATGTTTCAGTCGAAGGTTAAAGGTCTTCAGGCTGTGTGCCAGGAACAAACGACTGGTTCTGCTTCGCGATAATTTCACCAAATCTGTTTCTTCATTAGGAAAGGTCAAGAAAGTGGGGAGGCCAGGCCAGAGGAGGGCGCTGTGTCGTGGCCGAGGGTCACTCTGATCCTGGAGCTGCTGCAGCACAAGAAGAAGCTGAAGAGAGCCCAGATGTTGGTGCCAGCTCTGTTCTCCCTGCTCGCCAGGTAAACCGCCTTAGCCTTTAACACTTGCAGCATGCAGCACAGACACGATTAGTCGAATGGGATTGAAAAACCTGACGGTCATCCATCCAGGGAAACCAAAGAAAACGTCGAGTTTGAAGTGGCGGTTGTTGTTCTTCTGTCCTCAGGAGCCTGGAGCCTTGTACAGTAGAGCAAGGCAACATGGAGTACACCAAGCAGCTCCTCCTCAGCTGTCTGCTCAACGTCTGCCAGAAACTGTCTCCTGATGGAGGACCAGTATCTCCAGGTGGGTCAGAACATCTGGAGGCCAATTACCACCATGCCACCATGTTGGAGGAGCAATAACCAGAGACTGTAACATCACTGCCACTTCCTGCTCGATCTCTTTCCCCTTTTTATTGTAGAATTTGAACGCCTTGCCACGAGCCAGAAGCAACGCATTTGCTTTGTTTTGTCAGGGAGGAAGAGGGTATAACGTTACATCCTCTCCTTCTGTTGTAACTCTTCCAACATGGCGGCAGATCCTTCATTGTCCCCATAAGTGTTGGGCAAAAAGGAGAGTTACCAAACGAAGTCTGTGCGTTAACGTGATTCTTCTCTTCGTAGACGTCTTGGATGAAGATAAGTTCAACGTGGAGCTGGTGGTTCAGTGTGTACGGGTCTCGGACATGCCCCAGACCCACCATCATGCCCTGCTGCTGCTGGGCGCCGTGGCTGGCATCTTCCCCGTGAGTGGTTTATTAGAAATGAACACAGCTTTTTTAGTTTTGGTTTATTTGCACAGTGATTAAAAACATTTTGTATGAAAACATCTCGCCTCTCAAATCGAGAAGACGTCAACAAATTCAGCAGAGTGGCTGTGATGTCCTGTAGAGGTCGATAAAGGTCATAGATCACTTAATGTAACTGCTCACACATACCGTAGTGAAGAAAGCTCTCAGAAGCTGACCTCCGCCTCCTCCTCGGCCTCCAGGAAAAGGTCCTCCACAACATCATGCCCATCTTCACCTTCATGGGAGCCAACATCATGCGCCTGGACGACGCCTACAGCTTCCAGGTCATCAACAAGACGGTGCAGACTGTGATACCGGCGCTGATCAAGGTGAGACGACCCTGTCTGAGCAACATGGTTCACCATGGTCGGATGGACGGTTGGTCTTGACCTGTGTGTCGTTATCTGGAGGTTAGGAAGTTGCCGCCATGTGAAATGCCGGTACATTTTGTCTGCCAGCCACTTCATTGGTACGTCCTGTTTGATTCCAGATGTCGAGCTGGCTGGTAAAATAGCGTCTGGTGATTTTTGGGATTCTGTGGCCAGTTTGATTTCTGCTCTTTCCATAGCAGGGCCCTGAAAAAGTGTCTTAACTCATACTGTCTAAACTCAAGGCCTTAAAATGTCTTGAATACACGTAAATTAAGCATTTTAAGTCTTAAAATCCCTTCTGGACGTCCTAAATGCTGCACTGTTTTATCTCCTTTGCAAAATTAGTCTCATATTTCATCTTAACGGGCATCAAAAAGATCTTAAGTCTTAAATTTCACTTTTTTTTAGCTGTTGTTTCTAGTGACGTTCTAGTGATTTTGAGGAAGTTTTAAATTGCATACTTCTTTTCCTTATTGTTGCTTTTACCAAACTCCATCTCTCCGTCCTTCTGCCCTCCAAGGCCCATGAGTTGAGTGACGGCCAGTCCTCGGGTCGCGTGGACGCCGTGGTGACGAGGATCGTGCACGTGTTCGCCGATGCGCTGCCTCACGTGCCCGAGCATCGCCGCCTGCCCATCCTCGCTCAGCTGGTGACCACGCTGGGCCCGGCCCGGTTCCTCTGGGTCCTAATGCTGCTCCTGTTCAAGCAGCATGCCACTCAGACCGCCAGCTCTGCTAGCGAGAAGGCAAGATGCCACTTCCTTTCATCTACTTTTATTATTCTGAGGGAAATGTGTTTCAAAAGCGCCACAAAACCTTGTTCTTTACAGAATCCTTTGGTTATTATTTTCTAAGCATTTAGGTTTTTACTCCATATCTATAAGGCACTTATAGTTTGACCATGTTAATGCTTTATATCACCATTAATTATTATAGATGTAACTTATAATGAAGGGTTAAGCGTCTTAAGTGTGTTTATCACTAGTTCTCTATCAGAGGACAAACGCTGATATAGAGTTTTATTAGTCCTCAGCATTCATGAGTCAGTTGTACTGGAATTCATTAAGCTACACTATATGGCCAAAAGTCAGTGGACTCCTGACCATCACTCCTATATGACTTGCAGGACATCCCATTCTAAAACCATGGGCATTAATATGGAGTTGGACCCCCCCACTCTTCTGGAAGGCTTTCCACAAGCTGTTGGAGTGTCTGTGGGAATTTGTGCCCATTCAGCCAAAAGAGTATTAGTGAGTTCAGGCAGTGATGTTGGAGAGAAGGCCTGGCTCGCCATCGGCTTTCTGACTTCCTCCCAAAGGTTCAGTGGGGTTGAGGTCAGGGCTCTGTGCAGGCCAGTCCAGTTCCTCCACACCAAACTGGTCTAACCATGTCTTTATGGACCTCGCTTTGTTGGAAGCGTCCAATTGTCTCAAATGTCTTGGTATCCTGTAGCAGTAAGATTACTTCACTGGAACTAAGGGGCCAAGCCCAAACCCTGAGGAACACCTGAACTCAATAACTAGTAGGGGGTCCACTGACTCTTGGCCATATAGTGTATTTCCATGGTGTTTTATGAGCTCAACTTATTGTGTGTGTGTGTGTGTGTGTGTGTGTGTGTGTGTGTGTGTGTGTGTGTGTGTGTGTGTGTGTGTGTGTGTGTGTGTGTGTGTGTGTGTGTGTGTGTGTGGTCCGTAGGATGCAGCTCTAGAGAGAGACGTGGAGTTCTGGATCTCACTGTGCTGCCAGTTTGAGGTGTCGGACCAGCTCTGCTCCCTCATCAGGATCCTGCAGTATCTTATGCAGTTTCCACAGGACAAAGACGAGGGTGAGAAATGGCACCTGGACGCAAACGAGACGCCTGCAGGGTTCGGGTTGTGTGCACAGTTTCACATCTATACGGTTAAGTTGTGATTCGTAACCCAGGGCCAGGGCAGCGAGCTTGCCTGGGGTTCATTTGCCACCCGATGCTGCAGTAACACCGTTGGTTTCTATCCCACCAGTTAGATAAGTGTGAAAGAGTCTAGATGGCTAGAATGAAAACCAGCAAGACTCTGGGATTGAAAACCACTTTATTATTACCACTTATTAAAGGCTAGTGCTGTTAAAGAAATCACTCTGTGTGAACACTGGAACGTCTTTCTCAAAAACACCTCACTTGATAGTTTTTCAGTATTTTCTGTCCTCTCTCTGTTGCCGTAGCTCCGGCGAAGCGTCCCGTTGGCCGGCGAGGAGCCAAGAGGAGGGAGGAGGAGGAGGAGAACGCAGAGGAGTTGATCTTCAGCCTGGAGGCCCACAGCAGCAAGGAGCTGCGGCATTTCAAGTTCCTCTCCGTTTCCTTCATGGCCCAGCTGCTGAGCTCGTCCAGCTTCATAGGAAAGGTATCGGCTCAGTTAACGTCTCTGTTTGTACAGTTCATTCAAACTCCTTTACGCCTTTATTTTGTTAGGGCGGGTGAGAACATTACCGTTCAAACTCAGGCGGCACCATAACAACCATGCACGATGCCTACTTGTGATCCCTGTTGCAGAAATAAACTGTGCAGAATGAAACTTTGACAAATGAAGATTTCCTCTTTTCAGGAAGAGGAATTTTCATTTGACTTCTTTTTAGAAGGAAGCCAAGAGGCTGCAAATGTGAATTATTTCACAAGAAAAAGGCATTCATCACAAAGATTAAAAACCATAAATCATCTTGCAACCCTCAAGATGAGAACCACTTTCTTTGAGCATCCCAGTCGTCATTCTGGAGTCAATATCTTGATCAGATCATCACGTCTGCTCTGCTCTGTGTTGCTCCAGGTTGCAGACAGCGGTGACGATGTGAATGAATCTCTTCAGCAGCTGCAGCAGAGGTGAGTTTCTATTCAGACGAGAAGAGAGGCTGTTTAGTTTTGATGGTAGATATGAAATATTGGGTTAATATAATGTATTATTATTGTCTTTGCTCAGCCTTCTGGAGGAGATCCTTCGGTACATCCACAGTGTGGCTCGCTGTGTGGAGGAGAACGCAGACAAACCCACCGCCAAGTTCTGGAGAGCTCTGCTCAACAAGGCCTACGACGTCCTGGACAAGGTTGGTCTACTAGTAGTACTACTAATACTATAGATACTAGAGATAATACTAACACTACCCATACTACTACTCTTTGTAATACTAATAGTACTACAATATCAGGCCTGTGTGATGATTGTGTAGCTTGAAGATACAGAATCAATTTAAAGTCAAACTCCTCCTTCTGTCGCCAAGGTCAACGCCTTGTTGCCAACGGATACCTTCATCACGGTGATGAGAGGGCTGATGGGAAACGAGCTGCCTTCAGTCAGGAGAAAGGCCATGGAGCTGCTGAACAACAAATTACACCAGAGGACACAGTGGGAGGAGCGCCAGGTACACACACACACACACACACACACACACACACACACACACACACACACACACACACACACACACACACACACACACTACTTATATTAGTTTTGTATCAACCTATAAATATTATATGAATTCTTTACTATGATTATTATTAACCAAAAATCGACAGATGCTGATCGTTGTGCCTCCTCTCTCAGGTCACTGTGCTTTTACAACTAACCGGCCACCTTCTGAGCATCGTGGGTAAAGGTCACGGCAAGGTCAGGGAAGAAGGCAAGGAGGAAGAGGAGGAGCAGGCCATCAACCGGCAGACTGCTCTCTACAGCCTCAAGCTGCTCTGCCGCAGTTTCGGCTCTGACCACCAGGAGGCGTTCGTCCCCGTCCTGGTTCGGGTGGTGGAGATCGCCATGTCGCCGGAGGAAGAGAAGAACGTGATGGGCAGCGCCCTGCTGTGCGTCGCCGAGGTGGTCAGCACGCTGAAAGCCCTGGCCATCCCACAGCTGCCCAGGTGAGGAGGAGGTGGTGAGGAGGTGGTGAGGAGGTGGTGAGGTGGTGTTGAGGTGGTGTTGAAGTGGTGGCCTGGAGGAGGTGGTAAGGAGGCGCAATCAGGTGGTGGTCCAACAGAAGACGGCTCAAGTATTTTTTAGTCTTTTACCCAGATAGTAAAAAGGGTCGGGCGATTTGACAAATACATCGGGGTTCATGGACTGAATGCACTGAATTCTCATCTCGCATCTCTTTTTTTTCCTGATTTAAAATTCCCTTGATCCAGGTGCTTTAGTCAAAGCCACCTCAGTCCAGTCCAAGACCAGGTCCAGTCGAGTTCAAGTCAAGACCGAGACCAGAACAAATCCAGTCCTTTCAAGACATTTCTTTTCAAATGCAAAAATAACGCTCAAAGAGTTTAATTTGAAAAGTAGCCTAGTGCAACTGGTTCTGTCCACCAGCCACATTCACTGGTTTACCGGTCACATCAGGCCTCCAAGTGTTGATTGGTTACCTTCCTGGTAGAGCAGACAGACCTGGAGGTCAACACTACAACTGCAAAACCCCAAAAGGAAGAAAGCCAGTTATGGCATCAAGCCTCCCTACAGCACATGAAGAAGATGAGATGGTAAAAAAAAAAAAAAAGGTCTTTTATTTTGACAAGGTGCAGCAAGTGCTCAAAGAGAGTAAAAAAAAAAGAAGACCAAGAAGGTGAGATCATCGATGATATCCTTATGGACTGAAACATTTGTGTACACTTTGTCTTCACTTTTAATTTTTTGCACTTTTTGCACATTTGGCACCATGCCAGATTGCAAGAACCTTTTATTTTGCCGTCTCATCTTTTCAATGTCCTTTTTTTGAAGCCCGATGCTCTAACTGGTGTGGTGCGTTTGAGTTTTGCTTTTGAGCCAAGCACCTAAAAGAAGTCATCAGTGCCTTAGCCAACACAGCCGCCGTATCAAACATCGTTATTCACACCGTGTGGCTGGTGTTCATTTCCCATCTTCCCCCCCAGACTGATGCCGGCGGTGCTGCACACCCTGACGGACAGGAAGGAGCTGCTAACCAATGAGATCTACCTGCTGAGCGCCGTCACCGCCCTCCAGCGCGTCACCGAGACCCTGCCGCACTTCATCAGCCCCTACCTCCAGGAAACCACCCTGCAGGTCAGCATGTGGACGATGAATACGCAGGACGTTTCTCCACGGCGTCGCTAACGTAGTGACGTGCAGGCAGACGCACAACAGGACATGAAACATCACATCACTCTACAGTCTTTAAATGGACACGTCGTCATCCAAGTGTCTTAAAATGCTTTAAGTTGATTGATCTGAATTCAAGGCTCAAGGGACATGCATCCGGTTAAATGTTGCGTTTGAGTCTTGGACTACATTGGACTAAATTTGGGGTGAAAGTGGTCTTAGGTTTTACTCCTGCTAGCCTTAAAAAGTTGTTTAAAAGATTTAAATCGAACTCGTGGAAAACTCAGTCAGTTGTTTTCTGGAAAGAAAAGGTGGATTTTTGGAAATGCCAAAAAATGCCAAGTCCAATTTTAACAATGTCTTCATTCTTTGATCCAATGTGTATACAAATAGAGGAACGTGTGAATTCCTATAACATGGGACTTTGAACATACTGCGGCGTGTAGAGGGGCATGCTGGGTATCCACGGTTCATCATCAGACCAGTATGCAGGTCCAGCCCCAGTCAGTAGCATGATTGGTGACCAGTATCTGCTCCTCCAGGTCTGTCGGCTGACCCGGCTAGCAGGAACCTCCTCCACCTCCCCCCAGCTGACGGCGCGTCTCGCCTCCCTGAGGACAACCCTGGCCTCCAAGCTGCCCCCCAGGGTCCTACTGCCCACCATCACCAAGTGCTACAGCAACATGGTCGCCAACAAGCAGGTGGGTACGAGGAGCGCTGCTGTGTTAGCGGTGTTTTTACCTCCAAACCAGTCAGTCGGTCAAAGATGTTTTCCAATGCAAGTGCTGCACACGTTGGTTTGGCGTCCTCACAGAGCTCTCGTCTGCAGGCCCAGCTCGGTCCTCTGATGAGCATCCTGAAGGAGCACGTCAGTCACATGGACAAGGAGCAGCTCAAACTCCCACCAATCAGGAGCTCCCTCCTTCTTTCCTCACCGCCTTGACTTTCGAGCCCAGCACTGCAGGTATGTCTGTCTGTCTACCTGTTGTCCCACCCTAGTCTGTCTCTCTACTGTCTCTCTACCTGTCTCTCTTACCTGTCTCTCCACCGTCGTCTGTCTGTCTACGCTGTCTTGTCTTCTACTCAGTCTGTCGTCGTCTACCGTTCTGTCTGTCTACTGTGTCCTTACCTGTCTCTCCACCGGCTGTCTGCTCCTACCTGTCTCTTTACCTGTCTCTCACCGTCTGTCTGCCCACGTCTGTCTTCTACCTGTGTCTTCTCTACCTGTCTGCTCTCTACCTGTCTGTCTACCTGTCTGTCCACCAGCGTCTGACTGTCCCCTGTCTCTCTGTCATCTGAAGGTTAATTTCAAGACATTTTTCAACATTTAGTGGACGCTGTTGTCCAGAGCCTCAGGGTCAGGGTCAGGGGTCAGACAGGAAACCTTATGCTTGCTTTTTGACAGGGTGATCTGGAGAAGACCAAGGAGATCGAGGGCTACTGTGATCGACTGTCTGCTGACCCATGGTGATGAAACTGTCGGAGGTCACTTTCAGACCGCTCTTCTTCAAGGTGAGGATCATCCAGTCAGGCCTGGACGTAATATGGTTCATAGTGAACTGTGGTGAATCCAAACCACCAGCCGTCTTCTCACCGAGCTGATTACGACCCTCCCTCTCCTGCAGCTGTTTGACTGGAGTAAGACGGGGGCGGAGGGAAAGGAGCGTCTGCTGACCTTCTACCGGCTGGCCGACTGCATCGCCGACCGGCTCAAGGGGCTGTTCGTGCTCTTCGCCGGGAACCTGGTGAAACCGTTCACCGACCTGCTGCGACAGACCAACGCCTCCAAGACGGGTGGGTTACATCCTGTCATGTACTTACCGCCTTGAAGCCTCAAGCCTTCTGAAACCTGCCGACTTCACTGAGGCTCTCAATGGATCAGCAGGTTCTTGCCCTTCGACAGGCCTCATGTCTGTTGTGGGGCTTGAACCTGGGACCTTCCGGCTACAGGACGGCCACCCTGCCACTCTAATTGTAGTGAAACGATGACCACTGTTCCTACTCACTGTCTCCTCTCTCCCTCCAGACGAGGCGTTGTTTGACTCGGAGGACGGCGTGGAGAAGAGCAGCCTGCTGCTCCAGTCCGTCCTGGATTGCCTGTTCAAGATCTTCCTGTACGACACCCAGCGCTTCCTCAGCAGGGAGCGGGCCGACGCCCTCCTGGCGCCGCTGGTGGATCAGGTGAGCTTTGGTGGCAGGAGGCTGAAGGTTAGAGAAGGACGGTCGCCGGTTCAAATCCCCGGGAGATTCTGTGGGGAGAAAATGAACAAGGTTCCTACCGGTTATGGAGTTTCTGGAATATTATGGAGGTTTTCTGATGTATTCCAGACAGGAAAGTCAGGGAACTTGATCCATTCTCTGGGGAAACCTGGGAATTAAATTGGGTCATTTTTAGGGGTGGGGATTAAAACAAATCGATTTTCCGATTCAAATCGATCTTCATTTGAATGATCCAATATCGATTCATAAAATCCTAAGATCGATCTTTTAATATATGCCTTTATATGTGCCTCCCGTGGATGCATGAAGGGTCACCCCATGTTCAGACCGGCTGTGAAGCACATTTCTCCACACCGGTCACCGAGCGGGTCTGAATTTCTCCGCTGGTTTTCAATGTAGGGGGTTGGTGTCTCTCTCTCTCTCTCTCTCTCTCTCTCTGTCTCTCTGTCTCTCTGTCTCTGTCTCTCTCTCTGTCTCTGTCTCTGTCTCTCTCTCTCTCTCTCTCTCTCAATTCAATTCAAAGGGGCTTTACTGGCATGGGAAACATAGTTTACATTGCCAAAGCAAGTGTGAATGAAATAAAAACAAAACATACGTATACATAATAACGTATATGTAATACATACGTACAATTAAAGATATACTAGAATAAAGAAATGTGTAAACGGAGCTGTGTAACATTGCAATCAAATATATAAATAAGAGTAGGTAAAATTAACTTAGAAATACAAACGGATAACGTCTCTCTTCTGATACATGCTGTCTTTAGTGTGTATCCCATTCCCAACCACTAAAGCTTTGTGAGACAATCACAGCAAAGTGTATGTCTGAGGGGAACTGGGAAATCAGTGGCGATACCCACCCCTAGTCATTTTACATTTTGCAGTTGAAAGCAGTTTTGGAAGTTAACAATCCAGGTGTATAAGAAGGAGTTTGACATCGGGGCCACGTTGGGAATACACAACCATTACCAGTCAAGCTCGGCTGGATAAAGGCAGGAGGAGGAGTTGAAGTGTCTCCAGTCATCATGAAAAATGTCCTGTTGACTGGTGGTGATTCTTCTAATCTAACGGTCATTTTATCAGTGACACCACTTCGTATCATCACACACTTGTGAGGGAAAAGAAGGGGAGAAGGTAAAGACATCACAACCTGATAATCCATCCAGTTTCCTCTCGCCCAAAAACGTCCAAAGTTTCCTCGGGCAGCTTTAAAATCGACGGCGTTATCGATGAACTTGTTCCGGTGTGTCTGGTTTATTCTCGGCCCGGCCCACGTGTGTGGTTAGAGCAGCGGCCACTAACCTTTCCGTCTCCTCCGCCCTCCCCCCAGCTGGAGAACACCCTGGGCGGGGAGGAGGTTTACCGGGAGAGGGTCACCCAGCACCTGGTGCCCTGCATCGCCCAGTTCTCTGTGGCCATGGGCGACGACGCGCAGTGGAAGGCCCTCAACTACCAGATCCTCCTCAAGACCAGACACGCCTCCTCCAAGGTGGGGTCTGCACACACACACACACACACACACACACACACACACACACAGTTAAGACCAGAGGGACTTCATCGCTCGACGTGGTTTGGGAAAACTGTTGCGGCTCAGTCGGTCAAGCCACCTACCACGGTTTGAACCAGCCTGGCACCTTCATAACACGTCACCCCCCATTTCTCTCATGTTCTTCCTGTCTCTCTTCACTGGAAACTTTAAAAAACAATTCCATAAAATAGTTAAAATGTTTAAAAAGTCGGTGCAAAATATAGTTGTTCTGCAGGATGCACCTTTACATGACATTATATTCAAACTGCTCCTTTGAATATATCTGAGTTTGCAATAGTTTTGCAAAAGTATGCAAAAGGTGATCCTGTTATATAACCCCCCCCCCCCCCCCCCCCCCCCCCCCCCTTAGGTCCGTTTCTCCTCCCTGTTGATGCTGATGGAGCTGGCTGGGAAGCTGAGGGAGAACTACATGGTCCTCCTGCCAGAGACCATCCCCTTCCTGGCAGAGCTGATGGAGGGTGAGTAGCAGGATTCCCACCGAGTTCCTGGATTATCCGGGATGTTTTTCAGAGGTGCAATCCAGACAGGGAAGAGTGACAAATCCTGGTTTTACACATTCGTTGCAGTAGATGGCGTTTTGTAAGCCCAACTGGAGTGGAAACCAAAGCTTTAGAAAAACTCATTCAAAACCGATCTGACTCGTATGAATAAAAGCAAATGATGGGCTGCACAGCCTCGGGGGGGGGGGGGGGGAGGTGAGGTCACACCTACTGTCAGAGAGGAAACGTTGACTTTATACTTGGTTCATTTAGGTTAAACTAGTTACAAGCCACCCAGAAATCTGTGTGATTTTATGTTTGAAGTCCAAAACGATGGAAGCCACCCTGCACAGCCCTGCCGGCTCTTCTAACACCGAGTCATCCATGTTTCTCTTCCAGATGAGTGTGAGGAAGTGGAGCACCAGGTCCAGAAGGTCATTCAGGAGATGGAGAGTATTCTGGGAGAACCGCTGCAGAGCTACTTCTAACACACACACACACACACACACACAAACTCTGCCAGCGTTACGGGTTTGATTCCCATGCAAGACGTGTGCTCTCATTTCAGTGTAAGAGCTTTGGATAAAAACATCCACCAGATGTTAAATGTTATTGCACAACGTACACATCAACCGCTCTATTGAGGATTTCTACATTTTCGGGGGGGAAATTATTACCTGAAGTTCATCATTAGTAAAATGGAAAGGATCCGGTCTGTACAGGTGCGATCATTTTGTCAACCAGGTGCTATATGGAGAGGTTTAAACATCAGTATATCCTCCTGTCAGTGTATTGGTATTGGTAGTGCTTCTCCACACGCCTCCATGTGGTTATTTCAGTCTCCATGTTAACTGAGCAGCATTGATTATCACAGTATAACAGAAGTGTATATGTGCAGATGATAAAGTTCCCTGCTTCTATGTCTTTTGGTTTCTGGTGTTTTTTTCCCCTTCCGGATTAGGAGAAGTCTCCTCTGCTCACGCTTCGTATTTGATGCGTTGTGTGAACGTGTAACACGTAATGTGGCTGCGGTCGCATCGGCGGCCAGCAGGTGGTTTTTGACGCGTGGCACCTTTTTCTATGCGTTTGTTTTTCTAAGTTCATTGCATTTCTGGGTTTTATTATCAGATGCTTGTTGTCGCATCTGATCTCATCTTTTAGTTGTATGCGTCCTGTTAGCGGTAATCCATTAAGGTACAATAATACAATCAGGTAATATCATGATAACAGTGACCCAAGAGGCGCATAGTAGAAGGGAAAGACAATTCATATAAATCTCTAAATTCACAGTAAATCGTTTTGTATCAGACATCAAAACTGATATTTTAAAGAAAATAAAACCTACATTAACACTAGTATGAAAAAATACTTCATTTTTGTTTATTATGTACAGTGCAAAAGTATTCCGAGCCTTTTCAGAATAAAACAAAAATCATTCATAACCTGAACGCTCAAACTCGATGCAGTAAAACTGAAATATGAGCAGATTATGAGTTCCTGTAGGTGGCGCTCTTTTCTTTGTTCAGCCACGGTTGCTTCTCAGCAGCAGGGACAACGAGGGGCTTGGGCAGATCTGTCAAGAGAAAGTCGGGGTGCAAAATTTGTAGACTTACCCAAAAATACACCAAATTCCACCAAATATTGAGCTCACATAGTAATGTGATGCTCATATTAAGTCCCTGCTTCTAATATTTACTCTTATAAACTCATAACGGGTACATTCTGTGGATTGCAGTAATGACTGATAATAGACAAGATTAGAGGAAGCAAACTATCAGCTTACAGGGAACACTGGTCCTGGTGAGTTTAGATGCACCACATTCACTGTTCAAAGCTTACAAACTGCCCGTGAGGTGCTGCTAGTTTCTAACAGGAATGTTCCATAAACAAGTGTCACCATCTTGAAATAAGGCCGATCAATACACTAGCATCAAGATAATGGTGATCGATTTAAGGAAGTTCATTTTCAATGGAAACAACTTTTTGCTAGTCAAACTCCAGGACTTTTCCATGACGTTTTCCAGGACCAGGATCCATCAGAGTCTCTGTTCTCGGTCCTTTGTTTGTCGTATTGTCTTCCTCCTTGTTAGCCTGGTTGTTTTTGTTCTACTCTACTCTCTCCATCTACTGTGAAGTGCCTTGGGTACCTGGAAAGGCGCTATAAAAATGAAAGCTATTATTCTGTTCCCCGTTGAACATGTGGTGTGAATGTCCAGGTCTGATTTCTGCTCCAACTATCTCTCAGGACCGAAACTATCAGGACATTTCTGATCTGAAGTGGATCAACAAGCAGCCAAGAAACATTCAACACTTCACTGGTTGGAGGAAAAGATCAGCAACACATTTTCAAAACTATATGACCATGTTCCATTTTCCATAACACATTTTTATTCCAGGTTTTGCATCCTGAGAAAATGTCACTTCAAGAAAACTCTTGAATCAAGTTGATTTGCACCGGGAAACAAGTGGTCATGATCTGTCAGATTGTTCCGCGTGTTATAAGACAAGACTTTAACACTCAGCATGTCAATGACGTGTGAAGGTGGGTATTGTTTCTGTGTGCATGTCAAGGTGCACTGCCCCAACCTCGCGCCAGCCAACTGGCGCCCATGGAGGGGTTGTGTCGTCACTGCCTGCCTCCGTGTGGGTCTGTGCGTGTTGGAGACTCCATCAGTATCAGCCTGATGGCGCACAGGACGCTCTGTGTGCGCGCCTTGGCAGCGATGGAAACCGTGAGAGGCGCCCGGGGATTACAGTCCGCTTTTTACTATTTATAGCCGGAGTCGGCATCATCATCATCCTCCTCACCGGCATCATCATCACCAGTCTCACTCAGTGGGGATCATAGGAGCGCCTTTCTCCAAGGGACAGGTGAGGGAGCGGAGGGGGTGTGATAAATGTCTCTGAAAGCGGGCAGGAGGTCCCAGACATGATCAGGTTATTGTACCGGTGCAGTGAGTTTATGATGCCCGAGCCGTGAATCTCTCTCCCCCGCTGCAGCCGAGAGGTGGAGTGGAGCGGGGACCCGACGTGATCCGAGCCGCCGGATTGGTGGAGAAGCTGGAAGCGCAAGGTGACGTGCATTTCTCCTCCGGGACGTTTTAAAGCAACTGCACAGAGGAAAGATCAGTTATAGCAATTATATAAGACTGCATGCATTTATCCTGCATGAGTGCTGCAGACACCGCGTGCTTGCAGCAGGATCTGATCCGTGATCAGCAAACTATACTGCCTCTAATGCAGCTAAATCAAATGTCCTTTCTTGCAGCTGAAAAAGGAGCAAATCATGACTTTTTCTGGAGCCAAAGTGAGACTTAAAAAAAAAATGAGACTTAAAATCTGTATTTGTTAGACTGATATTGTTTTTTTAACCAATACTGATATTTTTGATTAAAGTTAATAACAGATTTAAGGCAGTTTGTCATGAATCTGCTACCAACCAGTCTGATAGTTAATAATGTACCAGAACCAGGTAGAAGAGGAGAGCTAGATGAACCAGGTAGAAGAGGAGAGCTAGCTGAACCAGGTAGAAGAGGAGAGCTAGCTGAACCAGGTGGAAGAGGAGAGCTAGCTGAACCAGGTAGAAGAGGAGAGCTAGCTGAACCAGGTGGAAGAGGAGAGCTAGCTGAACCAGGTAGAAGAGGAGAGCTAGCTGAACCAGGTAGAAGAGGAGAGCTAGCTGAACCAGGTGGAAGAGGAGAGCTAGCTGAACCAGGTAGAAGAGGAGAGCTAGATGAACCAGGTGGAAGAGGAGAGCTAGCTGAACCAGGTAGAAGAGGAGAGCTAGCTGAACCAGGTAGAAGAGGAGAGCTAGCTGAACCAGGTGGAAGAGGAGAGCTAGCTGAACCAGGTAGAAGAGGAGAGCTAGCTGAACCAGGTGGAAGAGGAGAGCTAGCTGAACCAGGTAGAAGAGGAGAGCTAGCTGAACCAGGTGGAAGAGGAGAGCTAGCTGAACCAGGTGGAAGAGGAGAGCTAGCTGAACCAGGTGGAAGAGGAGAGCTAGATGAACCAGGTGGAAGAGGAGAGCTAGCTGAACCAGGTGGAAGAGGAGAGCTAGCTGAACCAGGTAGAACAGGAGAGCTAGCTGAACCAGGTGGAAGAGGAGAGCTAGATGAACCAGGTGGAAGAGGAGAGCTAGATGAACCAGGTGGAAGAGGAGCGCTAGATGAACCAGGTAGAAGAGGAGAGCTAGCTGAACCAGGTAGAAGAGGAGAGCTAGCTGAACCAGGTAGAAGAGGAGAGCTAGATGAACCAGGTGGAAGAGGAGAGCTAGCTGAACCAGGTGGAAGAGGAGAGCTAGCTGAACCAGGTGGAAGAGGAGAGCTAGATGAACCAGGTGGAAGAGGAGAGCTAGCTGAACCAGGTAGAAGAGGAGAGCTAGCTGAACCAGGTGGAAGAGGAGAGCTAGATGAACCAGGTGGAAGAGGAGAGCTAGATGAACCAGGTGGAAGAGGAGAGCTAGCTGAACCAGGTGGAAGAGGAGAGCTAGATGAACCAGGTGGAAGAGGAGAGCTAGATGAACCAGGTAGAAGAGGAGAGCTAGCTGAACCAGGTGGAAGAGGAGAGCTAGATGAACCAGGTGGAAGAGGAGAGCTAGATGAACCAGGTGGAAGAGGAGAGCTAGCTGAACCAGGTGGAAGAGGAGAGCTAGCTGAACCAGGTGGAAGAGGAGAGCTAGCTGAACCAGGTAGAAGAGGAGAGCTAGATGAACCAGGTGGAAGAGGAGAGCTAGCTGAACCAGGTGGAAGAGGAGAGCTAGATGAACCAGGTAGAAGAGGAGAGCTAGCTGAACCAGGTGGAAGAGGAGAGCTAGATGAACCAGGTTGCTGTGGCGTGTCTAGATCCATGACGTTTACTCTGTCTGGACCATGGACACGTAGAGGAACTGTGTTCAGCCTTGACCTGTTCACTGTGGCAGCACTCTGCAGGCTGCTCAACTCACTGTGCTATTCTGGGTCTGGTGAAGTGTGTGACAGGGTCTAACCTGCGGGGGATTCAGGACGGTACAGCAGCCTGAGCCATAATCTCATGAGGCTCATAACGGTGTAGGAGGGAGGATCACTGAGCAGGATCGTGTGTGTGTGTGTGTGTGTGTGTGTGTGTGTGTGTGTGTGTGTGTGTGTGTGTGTGTGTGTGTCTCCATCCTTTGCACGTGAGATCTGAGTCACACCAGTTACTGTTTTATTCATGGAACACAGGAGACGAGATGTGATAGGCGTAGCTCATCCAACCTTGGATCACTCCCCTTGGAAGTGTGTGTGTGTGTGTGTGTGTGTGTGTGTGTGTGTGTGTGTGTGTGTGTGGGGGGCTGGTGGGGCGGTTGCGGGGGGGGGTGCATACACTCCCTGCATGCCAGTGATAGTATGCCCTTTCTTATGTCATGCCGGAACTAAGCACTGTAGGACAGAAGCTGCATACATGTGAGCTTGGCGTGTGTGTGTGTGTGTGCGCATTGCCTGCATGAAGCACTGGAACAGACAGACACAGACACAAGTCTTTCATAGGTGACTTATTTCACCGCCACCAGTTAGTTGTCAGGGAAATGTTTGCTTTCCATGTTGGTTGAAATTGCAAAACTGAAACATTTCCATGTAACTGACGGGGACGACATCTCTCACACACACACACACACACACACACACACACACACACACACACACACACACACACACACACACACACACACACACACACACACACACACACACAGTCCTCAGATAAACTCCCCTGGAACAAAATGTTTTTACTTTTATCTAGTTCATGTATGAAGTCCATTTAGCCCAGTGTTTCCTCATCATGGACACTAAAACTCTCCACTGAAAACTTTTAGTGTCAGCACTAAAATAAAATAAAAAATATTTAACAATTAAATTAATAAATACAATTTGCAGGCTTTCTGAGTAACAGCAGCCTCTGTTTACAGTTGCCATGGTAACGACGAAGAAGGATGGGAGGTCGTTCCAATCCATTTTGGGAGTAGAACTGAAGCACTGTGTTGAGTTGTGTATAAATGGATGTGACTGTTACAGTTACATGTAGTCAGCGGTCCGTACGATGCTTCTGTGTGAGCAGGCTGCTCGGTGAAAGACTACGGCAACCTGGCGTTTGAAGACGTGGCCGGTGACGAGCCGGTCGGCCGGGTCAAGAGGCCGCGGGCGGTGGGCAGCGCCAACCAGAGGCTGGCAGAGGCAGTTCACACCGCCAAGAAGGACGGACACACTCCTGTAATGCTTGGGGGAGACCACAGGTGTGTGTGTGTGTGTGTGTGTGTGTGTACTAAAGCCTTCTTTCTAGACAATCAACAATCATACAGGGAGAAATCCATCGGAGGAGAGAGACCAATTTCTCCACCGGCAGCAGCCAAGATAGACCAGAATGCAATGCAGTAGCTGAGATAGACCAGAATGCAATGCAGCCACAAGTCAGGAGGTGTGACTCACTCTCTTGGTATCACCATCACCGTTGTTATCACTCCTTCCAGCTAAACGTATAACCAACAGCTGGATGAAACAAGTTCAGGCACCTTCTCCGGGGGTTGTCGACTTTGAGGTCCGCGAGGGTTTAGGGCTGTCTGTCTCTCTCTCTCTCTCTCTCTCTCTCTCTCTCTCTCTCTCTCTCTCTCTCTCTCTCTCTCTCTCTCTCTCTCTCTCTCTCTCTCTCTCTCTCTCTCTCTCTCTCTCTCTCTCTCTCTCTCTCTCTCTCTCTCTCTCTCTCTCTCTCTCTCTCTCTCTCTCTCTCTCTCTCTCTCTCTCTCTCTCTCTCTCTCTCTCTCTCAGCGTTGTGACGATAAATACGGGGTTACCAGGGGAAGCCGGTAAAAAAACACTAAACAAATGAAAGGACAAATGTTTATTCATCAACCATTTCTTTTAATTTTTGCTTGATGATGCTGTTTTGACAAAACGAGTCAATTGATTATTGACCATCACCTCTCGTCCACTCTGTAAGGCAAGAGCCTGGGAGACGTTCAGATCAGGCAGTCGGTCCCTTCAGTGCCTTGGTCGTGAACAAAGTAAAAAAAGATAAATAAAAAGTCCCAAACCCACAATCGTACATAAAAAAAAATTGGTGTCGTCAAGGTAACGCGATATGTCGCAAAGTGCTGTCCCATTCCTATTTATACAATCTGGAGCCCTTGCAGCCTCTCGCACTCAAGCACTTACCAGGTGACGTCAGTTAAGTCTGTGAGGGTTCAGAGTTCAGGCCTTAGGGGGACATTGGGATTGGACCCTTGTATCAAGTCACTAACGTCTCCCTCTGTGATGCGTCCTGTGTTCAGCTTGGCGATAGGCTCCATCCACGGCCATGCTGCAGCCCAGAAGGAGCTGAGCGTCGTGTGGGTGGACGCCCACGCAGACATCAACACACCTCTCACCACCCCGACGGGCAACATCCACGGGCAGCCCATGTCCTACCTCATTCGTGAGCTGCAGTCCAAGGTGACCGGCCAAAGGGGCGGGGCGTCCGTCGGGTCTACGCTTGTCCGATTGGCTTCTGATGAAACTCGATGCATCTGGCTACCGTGTTTCTTTTTCAGAGTTACACTTCTCGGTTTCCACTGACCTCTTTTTGTATCCGTCTCCTAATCTGAACATTTCAACCATAACAGCTTGAAGGTCTTGTGTTGCTCCTTGCTTGATGGAAAGGCGTGTAGTCGTTTGATATCCAGTGTTTTATAGCCATGGACAGGATTGACACAAAGTTCACAGAAGGCAAAGGAAAGAAATACAAATAAAAATGGTAATAAAAACAAGAGACAGATATGTAAGTGGGGCCAGAGCGTGCATGTGCAAGTGCATGTGTGTGTTTATGATCTGAATGAAATGTCTCCAAGTCTTATCACTTTATTTTCCAAAACTATTCGTGCATGAATCATCTTCCATCAGCTCTTAGCACCACTTGCACAAACATTGATGATCAAATAAATCAGAATCAGAATCAGAATATACTTGGCAATAAACCTGATTCTGATTCTGATGAGGTATTTATTTGATGGTCTCCCAGACATGGATTACATTTAGTTTAGGATAAAAAAAAAAAACACACAAAATGGAAATCTAGTCAGTTTTTTTTCTCATCACTTTGTCCGTACTGTATGTCCCTTCTAGGGTCCCGTAGTTACAACACATTGAATCACAAGTGATTAGCTGTGGTCCAGTATTGTTATTGTCACAACTAAAGGTCAGCATGTGAAGATGAACACAAAGTTTCTAAAAGTGTAGAATGGTAAATGGCTGCTTTTATATAGCACTTTTATCCAAAGTGCTTTACAACGTATGCCTCTCATTCACCCATTCACCCTCACACCCTCACACTCACCCTCACCCACCGATGGCAGTGAGCTACCATGCAAGGTGCTGGTCTGACCATCGGGAGCAACTTGGGGTTCAGTGTCTTGCCCAAGGACACTTCCACATGCGGACTGGAGGAGCCGGGGATCGAACCTCCAACCTTGTGATCAGTGGACAACCTGCTCTACCGCTGAGCCACCGCTGCCCGGCCCAGTGTGACCCCCCCCCAAGGACTTTGCTCTGGGTTTCCCAAACACAGCAGCATACAACATAAAGACTAGATGTCAGGATGCGTTTGGGAAAGCTGACCTTGGTCTTCCTTGTGCCCCCAGGTTCCTGTCCTGCCGAACTTCTCCTGGCTCAAGCCTTGTATATCAGCCAAAGACCTCGTCTACATCGGCTTGAGAGACGTGGACCCAGAGGAACAGTAGGTTTCTGGTTGCTGGCCGGCCCAGATAGAGACTGAGATCGATAATAGGAACCAGCAGGGGCACATATGGCTCCAGAGGTGATGGGTCTTTAAGGGGCAATAAGTAAGAACTACCCCAAATCACAAAATGAATAGAGTTATTGATCAATACCAAGGACTCAATGATTACTTGGCCAGATGCTGAAGTTTTAGCTTTTAAAACGTTTTGGGACAAAAACTCAAAAATGATGGCTTAAGATGATTTCAGTTTATGTCTTGCTACCTCGGTCGGATTTGAAAAGCCTCTTTGCTCAATTTGATTTGATGTTGATTTGAGGAATTTCATTCCAAAATGAGACACCCACCATTTGAAAAATGTAAGAGCCATTCTAACAAAATGATTGGTGACATGAAGTCAAAGTATGTTATGTTTCTGAGGATAGTCATCTGTGTTTTAGGTCGCTAAATGATAGAAAATTCTCTTTTTTTGGAATGACACTTTCATTTATTGATTGGTTGATTGAAATCACATGGTTTGTGTCCTCCAGTTACATCCTGAAGTTCCTGGGCATCAAAGTGTTTTCCATGACGGCGGTGGATCGGCTCGGCATAGCCCGAGTTATGGAGGAGACATGTGACTACCTCACTGCCAAGTAGGCTGGCCTGTTGTGGATGTACAGTTGTGGCTGAAAATATCGACACCCTTGACACAGATATTACAGAATCTTTGGTTTTGATGCAGAACTTCATATATCCTCTAAGTAAAGAGGGGCAGTGCAGCAACCTCCTCCCTGTTTGACTGTAGGGAAGGCGTCCTTAGTTTTCTGGAAACATATTGAATTGCCAAGTTCAGGTCAGTTCTGGTGAACTTCAGTCTGGCTTTCTTATTTCTGGGCCTCCCACCAGTGGTTTAGCGACAGGTGGTTGGGTGTAACCATGGGTGTAACCATGGGTGTAACCCCCCCCCCCCTACCTTTCCCTACTTGGTCGTAACAGACGTACCTTGTGTCCGAAGGTCAGCTTGAATCTGTTTGGCAGTTGATCAAGGCTCTGTCTCCACCATTCGAGGAATCCATCACTCATCGTCACTCATCCTGGAAGGTTGGCTGCAGTGCCATGGGCCTTGAGCCTCCTGATAACACTGTTTTGGAAACAGGAGCTCCAAGGTCTCTGGTCTCTGATCTTGTCTGACCTCCTCAGACAGTTGGTCTTCTTTCTTTTATCCATGTTCATTGATATGGTGACACTATTCAAACTGAGTGGTTTTATACTGTAGGCACCCGCAACTCAAAACACATTTTCTAGAAAGTGGCAATAATATTGTCCTGGTCATTTTGGAAGATGTGGACACCAAAGATTGTTTTAATTTCAAGAAACGTTTTGCAAGAAATGGTGCTTTGTTTGGAAGAAGTGCGACGGTGCCAATATTTTCAACGGCTGTAAACATGGAGAATGGTGAACCGTGGTTTCCCGGCCTCCAGGCTGAGGACCATGGAGTCATTAAATATATTATTTAATTATAAGTAACTCAATTTCATGAGGGGTTTCAATGCTTCTGAAGTGATGGGGTCCTCCTTGTGTTATTTCCATTAAACAGAGTGAAGAAACCGATTCACCTGAGCTACGACATTGATGCTATCGACCCCTCGGTGACCCCGGCTACAGGGACGCCCGCGGTAGGAGGGCTCACCTATAGGGAGGGGCTCTACATCACAGAGCACATCTGCCAGACAGGTAGGAAACACGCTGAATCATACTGACCGAAACAAATCATGTGATCATTTTCAGGCGTCTCGGTCGGTTATTTGGTGCCGCCAGAGTCAGAGCCAAAGAACCAACTAAAGCAGGAAACGCTGAAATAAACACTTTGGTGTGAACGCTCTCTTAAGTCGGTGTCTCTTCCACAGGTCTTCTCTCAGCAGTGGACCTGGTGGAGGTCAACCCTCAGAGAGGCAGGACAGAGGAGGAGGTCCAGTCCACGGTCCGGACGGCGGTGGACGTGGTGTTGGGTTGCTTCGGACGCCTCCGGGAGGGAAACCACCCAGCAGACTACCGCATGCCTGAGCCCTGACACGCCGTCAGACTGCACTAAAGGACAGACAAAAAACCTCCTTGATCGCCGACAGGAAATAAATACGCTCTAAATTCTACTGCTCACTCATTCTCAAACCTACAGAGGAAGATTAAAGCTGCACTAGGCAACTTGACACACTGTGAGGGACGTCAGTGAACTGCTCACCAACCAGCCTGAGATGCTTCAGACCAAAGAGGCGAGAGGACCGAACGTTGGTGAGTCCGGAGACTCACTGATGTTTAGGAGACACTTTGGATTTTATTCTGAAGTTTTGATTCATCACTTCCTGTGTGTGGAGAAGATTTCTCACCAGTGACCACATCGACACCAGAATTGATTTAATAGGGCGACTCTACGGCGTTTATCTCAGCTCCACTTTGTGTTTCAGGCCGATAAGAGTTTTTCAGAAGTCTTTTGCCTAGTGCAGCTTTAAGGTTGGATTTGTTGCAGTCGCAATTCCTTCAGGTTGCCGACTGGAAATCAGATGAACGTTTTGCAAATTGCTAGCAACTCTTACAACTTTCACACAACCTTCCCTGAATTTCACTTGAACTGTTTCAAACTCTACACACAAAGTAATGAAGAAGTTAAAATACTCTGTCACTGTTCTGCACTACTGATGACCACGATTATTAAAGTCCTGCACAGACCACACCTCGCTGCCGTGTTCTTAAAATCACATAAAATGTATTTATTTCAGAAAACATTCATTTCGTTTCGAGTGTACATGTACAGGAATGCAACTTCCACACACGTTTCCTTGCATAAAACAAAAGACTGGCTGCATGTTGGGCTGATGCACAGAGGCATTCCCCTCTGTAACCACAGCAGGGTTAGTGAACAGGTCGGTGACAAGAGGGAACGAGGGATGGATGAATAAAATAATCAGACCCCTGAAGCTCAGAATGGCCTCTTCTATTCCTTTTTAATTTGACCATTAATAATCAGACACTAGAAGTATCCCTGCATGCTTTTATCACGCTGCATCTGCACATACAAGCACAACTACTGATAATGGTGTTACTGCTCCTGCTCCGTTCAAACGAAGGGCAACTAGAGGAGGGCAGGAGGGCAGTAGAGACACAGCTTCAGATGGCAGGGTTTTATTGGTTTGACCCTGGGGAGTGCATGACCGCCGGCTGAAACACACAGAACGTATTGGTGGAAAAGAGGGGAGTGAACAGAGAGAGAGAGGGGGGGGGGAGTGAGGAGAGAGAGGGGGAGGGACAGACAGCATTAAAGGGAAACGCTGAGATCACGTGTGAGGGAGTGATGTGATGAGAGAGAGAGAGAGAGAGAGAGAGAGAGAGAGAGAGAGAGAGAGAGAGAGAGAGAGAGAGAGAGAGAGAGAGAGAGAGAGAGAGAGAGAGAGAGAGAGAGAGAGAGAGAGGCGGGTGTTCGACAACAGAGCAGGATGCCAGTCAATCAGTGCTAATAATCCATGAACTCTGATCCTCCTAAACCCTTTCAGATGACTCGCAGCAAGTTCACACTTCTGTCAATAGAGATGAAAATCTTACATAAAAACAAAGAAGTCCCATAACCCATTTTTTTTTTTTTTTTTTTTTTTTTTTTAAAATCACAATTACTCATTTATTTATTTACTTATTTATTCTCATTTAAAATGTTCGGAAATGAAAACGAGTGACTACAAATGATGCGGGGGGGGAAAAAAAGTACATTTCAGCGGAGTGGTTTTGGTGTCTTATGTCATCACTTAATGGGTAAACTGACCAACCGGCCGATGAGAACCTCAGAGTTTTAACCTTTCACCTTCCTGTGAATGAAGAACTGATCAGTGAACTGATCAGTGAAAGATCAGGAGGTCCTGGCCTGGACTACGACAGCAGGATGGACTACTGGAGGGTGTTATTTGGGGCTGAAGGTCAGAGGGACACAACAGTGCATTAGCAGGACTTGTGTGTACCAAAGTAGGTGACGAAAGAGAGAGAGAGAGAGAGAGAGAGAGAGAGAGAGAGAGAGAGAGAGAGAGAGAGAGATGGAGTGTCGACGTGATGCTGGATGGGGTGTAACAGCGTTCATGATTCAAGCACAAAATAAAAAAAGAACAGATGCTCAGATGAAGGCTCATGCCGGATTGCTGAGGTCAAATAAAGGAAACAACAAGCCAGAAGGTAAAGAGCACCTGCCGCACATTATTCACTAAAAAAAACCACAACAAAACCGAAGAAAGCGAGAGGCGGCGGCAGGCAGGCTTGTGTTACGCTGCTAATGCAGTGAAACCTGATGTGTGGAAACTGTCATGATGACCCATAATTCAGGTTCAGGAGAGCAGAGCCCGCAGGTCAGGGTCGGACTGACCGCCGCGACATAACACAACTTTATTTTCTTGGCACATTAAAAAAAATAAAATAAAGAAAAGTAGAATAATTTGTGAAGGCAGGAATGCACCACAGAGGAGCTGGTAGTCCTATTTCATCAGTCTGGTTTCAGTGGAGAGTTTTAGTGTCCCATGATGGTTTTTTCCACCCTGATGAGAACAAAACTCTACTTTTTTTCTATTTTTGGTATGAAAATGTTCAAATCTAAAAATATTTGCAGCAAATATCAGCAACTTATCGGTCTTCCTAAACCCATCAGTCGAACCCTACCACAGACAAAGGCTCAGAAACACACACACACACACACACACACACTTACATCCACACGATGTCAGTCACACACACACACTTCAGATAAAAAGAAATGTGTCAGATCACATGTGCAGCCACAGAGTGACGGCTGAGGAAAGAGAGGGAAGAGGGTCAAACGTGGCGGTGGTGGTGGTCAGTCCGTCGTCAGGCCGTCTCGTTGAGGTTGCAGCGCCTCCTGAACTCCTGCCCTCGTTCATGGATCCACTTATTAGATACTGCAGAGCGAGAGGGAGAAGAGAGTGGAGGTCGTCAGGTTTTAATTCTTGTTTTGTCTTTCTATGTTGAGTCACTATTTTCTATTCACTGTGTGTCGATCCTTAATAAACTAAAGGTGAGTCACATCTACAGTGGTTGACTTGGTTCTATTTTAGTATCTGGTTCACACTGAGCCAAGTCCCATGACCCCCCAGCAGCTGGTTGGTTGGTTGAGTTCTGGTAACCTGTCATCCCACCAGGTTAGAGAGTCCAAACCAACCTGGTTCCAGTCTGTCACTTGATCTACCATGATGGACTTGTCTGCTCTTCTCTGGTGTTCATACCAGTTAAGAACACATGAAGAAACATCTGAACATGAACAAGTCTCCTCCTACCCATAATGCCTTTTGGGGTCGTTTTCGGTCGGTTATTTGGTGAATGTCGTTGTCTTCACCTGGCCAAACGAACCAACTAAAGGAGGAAACGAGTCCAGATAAACTGATCTGAACATGCTGGGTGTGAACGCACCCTCATAAACCAATCAGTTGCTACTAGGTGTGATGGTAGTGTGACCTCTAACTGGCTGCAGTTTCTCGGGTCTCGTCTGCCATGTGATGAACCCTCTCCGATCCATCGGTGATGGTAACTCACCCCACTTGTTGCCGACCAGAACAGGACAGGCAGCGTGTCTGGTCCGGTAGTCTCCTTCTCCGCTGGGGTAGAGGTTGTACCAGAACACTGCCGTCCCCTGGATAACACACACTCAGGTCAAACTTTGCTCTGCAATGGTTTTATTCTCCCCTGATGCTTAGTGTCCATGCTGCATTCCAGTCAAAGTCAGAAGTGGGAAATTCCCAGCTAATGGGTAGTAATTCCAACCTTGGTGCGTTCAGGTGCTCCAACATTTAAACGTCCATGTTTCATACAGGTATTTTGATGGATCTAAGGTCATGCAATGCTGAAAATCTAACTTAAGTGTATTTTGAAGATTACAGACATGTGCTGCAGGGTACCTTCTTGGGCCAGACGGCAGCTCCTACGTCTGTGAAGACTGTAGCGCCCCCTGATGGTACATCACTCATCTGAAACACAAAGGAGAGAGAATCAGACTCCCTTAATGCATCGATCCTGGATTAGTGTTGCAGACAGTTCTTTCTTGAATGCTACATAGTAGAACCGCAAAACTCTGACAGACACTTTCATGTAATAATCTCTGACATTTTCATATAAATAAATGTGTTTTGCTACTATCACCAGTTGATATATCAGCAGCGGTCAACCTCTACCAGTTCATGAAAGCTTTTCCATCTGCTGTCAGGTAGGTCTTTACTGGGAAAAAAATCCTCTGGAGACAGGAAGTGATGTGTTTTACGTTTCAATAGAAGAACTGGGTAGTTAGCATGAGCAGCGATAGCCACCGTGGCTGAACAGACAAAGAAAAGAGCGCCACCTACAGGAACTCAAACTCCATCAAGTGGGAAACACCACAGCAACGAGGCTGAGAGACAAAGATGGAGACTAAATAAAACGAGGAGATGTGAGAGGATATTTACTGACATAAAGCAGCCAGGTGGCGATGCGGTTTCCGGTACCCAGCTCTTTAAAAGCATCAGGCTCATCTTTCTGTAACAGCAAACCAAGAGAATGACAAGTTAATGACATCGGGAGGAGCGGTTCTCAACCTGGAGATCGGACCCCCTGGAGGGCCGCAACATTTTGGGAATCTGAAAAAGCACAGATCTTTTTTTTCAGTTTTCTTGTGGAATAATGAATAATTTGCAGAGTCTTACAATAGTAAAAGTAGTAAAATGACTTGAGACGGTAAATAAAATCATTTGGTGTCGAAGTCTTTTTGCATGTTTTGTGCCTACAAGAAAATTGTGAGTAACAATATTGTCACGTTGGGCTCAAGATCCCAAAAGGTTGAGAACATTTAGATATTATTTCACAATGAGCGGTCCTTGTTTGTTCATTACAGCGACCCAGACAGGAGCAAACAGAGAGGCTTGTCCTTTACCCGTCCAAAGTCGAAGTGAGGCTCGTACTGCCCTCCCACTCCATAGTTAGCCACCTGTGTACACACACACACAAAAACAAGTCAAAAAACAATGACAGTTGCATGTAGAAAACACACACACACACACACACATGATAAACAGACTGGCCGATGCTGGTTAGTTACCTGGGATAAAGTCTAACTGGCTTTCAGATGCGGAGTTGTGACATTCAAGGAGTTAAAGGAGTTACAATGAGACTTTGCTGCTCCGTCAATATCAGGTGAATCAAAATGTGATGGTTAAATCTGCAGGTCTGGTTTAGTTATGATTTATTAAATATCTCAAGTGTTCAAGTGCCTCGGATGGAAAATGGAGCAGTTCAAATATCTGACTATTCATCACTTGCATGAGGTCCCTCCAGCCAGGTTGGTGGCAGCGGTGTTTACCTGTAGCTCCTCGGCCGTGGTGACGTCCAGGCCGGTGATGTCCTGTATCCTCTGGTTGATCTTGTCCACCACCGGGTGCTCGTAGGCTGCTAGCCAAGCACTGGGACGCAAGAAAGGAGGAGTTGATGGCGTTGACTGTACTGCCAGCCCATATTATTGCACAATACTTTTCAATAGGATTAATAAGGTTAATAAGACTCTTGTTGCGTGTTATTCAGCAGAGTGACAAGCAGAGGGAAAGAGGAAGAGGTGCAAGTCTGGAAGTGAGAAGTGGTTTCCGTGCGATTCATTCTCAGTGTTGACGGGTTAGAAACACACTGTGACTGAATGTGTGACCCGGTCAGGACAGGACGGGTCAGGACGACGGCTGGAAGACCAAAAAGGAGAGGAGGGAGGTTACCGTCTGGAGCGGGCCGGAGGTTAAGAGGGTTTTCCAAAAGGGATACTGGGTTTTAGAGGTGGAAACAACAGAGGTGGAATCTCAAAAAGGCTCAAATCCTCAGCGGACACCAAGTGATGTCTAATCTAGGATCGATTACTAAGATCTCTTCGCTTTGCACTTGGAAACAGGATTTGAACAATGAAGGCAACGGTACTGTCTTCTAGTTGCTCTGACGCCCTTCTGCAGCTACTGAGCCTGTTGGTCAGATGGTACACCGGACCTTAGTGTGCATGGACCTCAGTTATCCGTCTGAACTTTGGATCCCTTATGAGATCCTCAGTAGATCCCTTCTGACTGGTCCTGACCAAACTGCTTTAACCTTAGTTATCGCCTACAGGTCACCTACGGGTCGCCTACAGGTCACCTACGGGTCGCCTACAGGACACCTTCAGGTCGCCTACAGGACACCTACGGGTCGCCTACGGGTCGCCTACAGGTCACCTACGGGTCGCCTACAGGACACCTACGGGTCGCCTACGGGTCGCCTACAGGACACCTACGGGTCGCCTACAGGTCGCCTTCGGGTCGCCTACAGGACACCTACGGGTCGCCTACAGGTCGCCTTCGGGTCGCCTACAGGACACCTACGGGTCGCCTACAGGACACCTACGGGTCGCCTACAGGTCGCCTACAGGTCGCCTTCGGGTCGCCTACAGGACACCTTCAGGTCGCCTACAGGACACCTACAGGACACCTACAGGTCACCTACAGGACACCTACAGGTCGCCTACAGGACACCTTCAGGTCGCCTACGGGACGCCTACAGGACGCCTACAGGACACCTACAGGACACCTACAGGTCACCTACAGGACACCTACAGGACACCTTCAGGTCGCCTACAGGTCATGAAATCTGATTTCAACGTGCGCGACACATCGCAGCTTAGAGTCCAACGTCTCACTGGTGGAAGGATTTGAGACTCCAGAAATGAGGACGTGAAGCCTTTTGAGATTCACTGAGGTTTGGATAACTTCAGGAAGAAAGCTCCGGCGGTCTGGTGCCTGTGAGCCCTTACCTCTTGGAGACTCGGTACTGGGCCGTGGTGAGTTTGCCTGTCTGAGGGTCATGCACCGTGGCACGTCTTAGCTAGCCCCCCATTCACAATATAGTTACACAGGGAGAGGGGGAGGGGGGGAGACAGAGACAGAGAGAGAGAGAGAGAGAGATTGTCACTAGCTGACACAGAGATGTTGCCTGACCATGCTGGAGCCAGGGAGGCAGCAGGAAGATTCAGTGATTATCAGACCGTCCCGTAACGGAAAGGTCACAGGTTCAGTTCCTGCAACATGTGTCCCTGAGCAGGACACTGAACGCCTCGCGGCTCACTTGTTAGTCAGTCTGGCTAAATGCAGAAACATGTACACAGATGTGAAGCAGCGAGCCGACCATGCTGACTACTCTACAGCAGGACGTCACATCTGCCAGAGGTGGTTATGAAGCCGCTACGTCTGGTTGCCCGGCTGCCTCCCGTGAAGGAGACAGCGAGAGTCAAACGTACAGTCCTTTGACTCCCCCTCCTCCCTCGTGTGAAAGAAGCAGTGGCATGATCCTTGGCAAGAGCAAAAGCTGGAAGCTAAGAGAAAATGTTGGTAAAAAGGATACAGTTTAAACGCCCAAATATATAAAGTTTAATATGAGTTTGTCTTTTATATTTTATTGAACTTAATAGCGCTCGCTGCTCTTACAAGCCCTTTTATCAAACCCCTAAATAACTCTAAACCCAGCTGCATCTGTGCTCTTGCCAGGACGTCAGCTCAAACGGATGGGGGCGGGGGGGGGGGGGGAGGGGGGAGGGGGGAGGGCGGTGGATGTGGAGGGGGGAGGGGCAGGAGGACAGGATGGGCCTGGTACAGTGTCTGTACCCGCGGTAACGCCGGCCGGCGCCCCTCCCGGCCCGGTGGCGTCTTACCTCTTGCTGATGCGGTAGTGGGCCGTCTCCAGCACACCAGTTAAGGGGTTGGAGATGGTGGCACGGCGCAGCTGTGGAGCCAATCGGCCGACAGTTACAGGGAGACACACACCGACTCCCTGGTGCACCGAGACCCGCTCATCCCCCATTTACTATCAAATGTGTACGGGCGGCGTTGGTGCTTTTTGGCCCTGGTGAGCCCTTGTACTTTAGCTGTCTGCAGAGCTAGGGCCCTAGATTCTCAAGACTCTGGTTTAAACATGAAATTCAGACTTCAATGTAGAACACCACTCAACGTTTTGGTGAAATTGTTGTGGAAACAGCCCACTGGGTGAGAGTGAAATTGTACATTACTTTATTTCCTTTACTTGTCCTTTATGAATTGTGTCGTTTTTCTCATTTGTGTCTCTTTCATCTTATTTCTTTTCTTCACATTTTCTCCTCAACGTTTTTATCATTTGTGCACATAAACTAAATTAACAGAGAGACTGAACAGTGGAGAAGTCAGTTATGGAACCGCCGCCACTAATAGATAAGGAAGGGGGGGCCTGTTCCCTAGTCAAGCTCAAGGACACATTCCCTTCCCAGAGTGCATCAGGAAGACTGGATCTGATCTGTTCTACTACCGCCAGCTAGTGGGCTTCAAAACACACTGAACAGCTGCTGCACTATGCTGTGATCATGTGGTCCAGGCTGACGTTGACTAAAACTTGTGATCGGCCCGTCAGTCAATTTCCCTGTTAAGCAACATGGACACCAGCAGCAGATCATTGGCTCTGGTGCACAATGCTTCTCAACACTTTGACTGACCTTTTAGTACCACAAAGTTATACAGTTGAAGTTTTATTATATGGCCTGTAGATTCAAGGATTTAAAAAATTGTAATATTATCATCGGTGATTTTTGTCTGTACACAGCGAAGGTAATCCCTGGAAGTTCATCACATTTTGTACATTTTACCAATCTCCTACACAGAAATGCCACTTAGCTGCATATCATTTAAGATTACTTAGCATTTACCTCTAACAAGACAATGCTAGTCGCCTACTGACACTCAACACAAGTGTTGGCATGGAGCCTACTATCACTCAACATGGTGTATGCTAGTGTTAGCATGGAGCCTACTATCACTCAACATAGTGTATGCTAGTGTTAGCATGGAGCCTACTATCACTCAACATAGTGTATGCTAAAGTGTTATCATGGAGCCTACTATCACTCAACATAGTGTATGCTAGTGTTAGCATGGAGCCTACTATCACTCAACATAGTGTATGCTAGTGTTAGCATGGAGCCTATTATCACTCAACATAGTGTATGCTAAAGTGTTATCATGGAGCCTACTATCACTCAACATAGTGTATGCTAGTGTTAGCATGGAGCCTATTATCACTCAACATAGAGTATGCTAAAGTGTTAGCATGGAGCCTACTATCACTCAACATAGTGTATGCTAGTGTTAGCATGGAGCCTACTATCACTCAACATAGTGTATGCTAAAGTGTTAGCATGGAGCCTACTATCACTCAACATAGTGTATGCTAGTGTTAGCATGGAGCCTACTATCACTCAACATAGTGTATGCTAAAGTGTTAGCATGGAGCCTACTATCACTCAACATAGTGTATGCTAGTGTTAGCATGGAGCCTACTATCACTCAACATAGTGTATGCTAAAGTGTTAGCATGGAGCACCGGATTGGGGGATCTTCTGGGGACACATGGAGGATTTTGGTGTCTTTGTTCTCATCACTTCCTTTAATACTGCGTCTGCAATATGAATCTGATGCATGTAAAGCCAAGCATGTTTCTATATGATCATTATTGTGTTGCATCCATCGTCAGGACGCTGTGGCTCTACAAGGAATTGAAGCTTAAGTCTTTCAGAATAAGAGCATCCGCTAAAAGCATAACAATGCGTGCTCACCCTGGGTTTGGCCAGCTCTTTGACCTTTTCTATTTCCTGGTCCGACACGATGTTGTGGTACCGGACGATGAGGGGGCGGTCCCACTCGTCTTCCTGCTTCACCGGACCAATCACGTACATCGGGTGGCGGTTGTTGTTATAGTAACGGCAAAACATGCGGCTCTGCCTGCGAGGGGTCTGAGGGGAAGACGGGGAAAGAGAAACACGAGTAAGTGTGTGTGTGTGTGTGTGTGTGTGTGTGTGTGTGTGTGTGTGTGTGTTCTCCTCACCATCTTGATGCCCTCTCCTCGACACAGCTGCTCGTATTTCTTCCTCTCCGGCAGGTAATCCACGGGACGACCCTTGGACGTCTCCCTCTTCTCTCTCTCCCCCCCCTCCTCCTCCTCCTCCTCCTCCTCCTTCGCCTCCAATTTCTTCTGCTTGGCCAGCTGGTACTCAAAGTATTTCAGGTTGCCGATGGCTCGCTGGTGGGCTGGGTCTGAGGAGACGCAGCGATAAAACATGTGTAAAGGCTACGAGTGCCTTTAGCGAACCTGCATCCTGGGTAACTGCACCTGTTCCTCAACACCGCCACACCTACCAGGCGGCCTGGAAGGGGGCGTGTCTCTTAACATTTCGACCCAGCATGCAACACAAGTAGTAGTAGTAGTAACCAAAACTGATTTCAGGAGCTGGTCTATCTGTGTGCCGGTGGGACCCACCCAGTGAGAGCAGCCTCTTGGTGTGCTCCAGGGCCCTCTCCAGCTCCCCCTGCTGGTAGATGGAGTAGCTGAGGTAGTCCAGGGTGGTGACGGTGTCCACTGTGGTCGACTCCTCGCCCTGGTCCAGCTGCCGGAGGGCCTGGGCCATCCACAGCTCGGTGTGGTAGTAGTCTGCCTCCGAGTAGGCGATCTTCCCCAGGTCGTAGCAGTCTTCCGCCGTCAGCGCACTCCTGAAGGAGCCGGCTGAGGAGGTGCCTTGGTAGGGGGGGAGGGAGGTTGGTTACCGTGTGTGTGTGGCGCTGGGGTTTGAAAGGACTACACCGACGTTTTAGGAGACTAGTTGGTCAATTTACCTTCCCCGTGTTAGGATAGGAGCATCTCTGGTAGCGTACTGGTGTTATCTAACGTAAGAAGATCTGTGCAGCGGCTGACCGGCGGGTCGATTTCAAAACAAGTCGGCGTAAACCTGGATTAACCTTCCCTCCTCAGCTCATTTCGTCCCCTAGCACTTCATTCTTGGTTCACAGGAATATTTAGTTACACCTATTGTGAGACTGCAGGGGCTCCGATCCTCACGGCCGTTCACTATTAGTTGCCTGTAATCCTGTTAATCTGGGAATATAAACTTATTGTACTGTGACTGGCTCAGCTAACGTTCACTCTTTCCATTGAAATTGTAGTTCAGTAACATTTAACCTGGTTGTGGTGAGGAATGAGGAAGAGGAAGAAGAGGAAGGCAGGAGAGACATGCCACCATGTTGGAGGAGTGACAACGGATAGACCAGAGATAGACCAGAATGTAATGCAGCAGAAGATAGACCAGAATGCAATGCAGTAGCCAAGATAGACCAGAATGTAATGCAGTAGGAAGATAGACCAGAATGCAATGCAGTAGGAAGATAGACCAGAATGTAATGCAGTAGGAAGATAGACCAGAATGCAATGCAGTAGGAAGATAGACCAGAATGTAATGCAGTAGGAAGATAGACCAGAATGTAATGCAGTAGGAAGATAGACCAGAATGCAATGCAGTAGCCAAGATAGACCAGAATGTAATGCAGTAGGAAGATAGACCAGAATGTAATGCAGTAGGAAGATAGACCAGAATGCAATGCAGTAGGAAGATAGACCAGAATGCAATGCAGTAGGAAGATAGACCAGAATGTAATGCAGTAGGAAGATAGACCAGAATGCAATGCAGTAGGAAGATAGACCAGAATGCAATGCAGTAGCCAAGATAGACCAGAATGTAATGCAGTAGGAAGATAGACCAGAATGTAATGCAGTAGGAAGATAGACCAGAATGCAATGCAGTAGGAAGATAGACCAGAATGTAATGCAGTAGAAGATAGACCAGAATGCAATGCAGTAGGAAGATAGACCAGAATGTAATGCAGTAGAAGATAGACCAGAATGCAATGCAGTAGAAGATAGACCAGAATGCAATGCAGTAGCCAAGATAGACCAGAATGTAATGCAGTAGGAAGATAGACCAGAATGCAATGCAGTAGGAAGATAGACCAGAATGTAATGCAGTAGAAGATAGACCAGAATGCAATGCAGTAGCCAAGATAGACCAGAATGTAATGCAGTAGGAAGATAGACCAGAATGCAATGCAGTAGGAAGATAGACCAGAATGTAATGCAGTAGGAAGATAGACCAGAATGCAATGCAGTAGGAAGATAGACCAGAATGTAATGCAGTAGAAGATAGACCAGAATGCAATGCAGTAGCCAAGATAGACCAGAATGCAATGCAGTAGGAAGATAGACCAGAATGTAATGCAGTAGCCAAGATAGACCAGAATGTAATGCAGTAGGAAGATAGACCAGAATGCAATGCAGTAGGAAGATAGACCAGAATGTAATGCAGTAGGAAGATAGACCAGAATGCAATGCAGTAGGAAGATAGACCAGAATGTAATGCAGTAGAAGATAGACCAGAATGCAATGCAGTAGCCAAGATAGACCAGAATGCAATGCAGTAGGAAGATAGACCAGAATGTAATGCAGTAGCCAAGATAGACCAGAATGTAATGCAGTAGGAAGATAGACCAGAATGCAATGCAGTAGGAACATAGACCAGAATGTAATGCAGTAGAAGATAGACCAGAATGCAATGCAGTAGGAAGATAGACCAGAATGTAATGCAGTAGCCAAGATAGACCAGAATGTAATGCAGTAGGAAGATAGACCAGAATGCAATGCAGTAGGAAGATAGACCAGAATGTAATGCAGTAGGAAGATAGACCAGAATGCAATGCAGTAGGAAGATAGACCAGAATGCAATGCAGTAGGAAGATAGACCAGAATGTAATGCAGTAGCCAAGATAGACCAGAATGTAATGCAGTAGGAAGATAGACCAGAATGCAATGCAGTAGGAAGATAGACCAGAATGCAATGCAGTAGGAAGATAGACCAGAATGTAATGCAGTAGAAGATAGACCAGAATGCAATGCAGTAGGAAGATAGACCAGAATGCAATGCAGTAGCCAAGATAGACCAGAATGTAATGCAGTAGAAGATAGACCAGAATGTAATGCAGTAGAAGATAGACCAGAATGTAATGCAGCAGAAGATAGACCAGAATGCAATGCAGCAGAAGATAGACCAGAATGTAATGCAGCAGAAGATAGACCAGAATGTAATGCAGTAGGGTATCTCTGCAGACCGGAGACTTGAGAGGGACGTGGTAACTGTCGATCATTTTTTTCATTTGGCCAATCAGAGGCTTACAATCCTCTGTCAATCAAAAACAAATTTCACCAATACGTCGCCTGAACCAGTTGTCAATCAGTTTTTAATTCGGCTAATCATCTTTCGAGGAGGGTCCAACTGCAGTCCTCCCTCCTGAGACCGCTAGTTCCAAACTTGGAAGTTTTCAGAGGTAAGTTGCCATGAGCCATGATGTTCACATCAATCAATCAATCAATGTAATAACCGCCAAAGTTAATAACTAGGTAACTATTATTAATACAAAGTCATCATATTCATGTGGCGTTCAACTTAGACCGAATGTTGAAAAACTATCGCTAATGTAAAGTTAGCTAATGTTAGCTTCTGTCCATTCTAAGATAACGTTAGTCTACTAGCTAACAGTTAAACAATCCAAGTGCATGTAACTTAACACGAATGGACGGATCATTAGGTTAACGTTAGCTGGACAACAGGTGGGTTTGTGTAATAAGTTGGTATTTTTATTTATTGATTTATTGAATGTCACGAGCCATGCACGACCCTAAATGATCTCACCGCTCAATGAGTTCGGTTGTAACTTAGCCTATATAAAGTATAGTGGCCTATTTATGTTGTAAAGACAGACAGACTGTCTGTAATGATGTTTTGTTGTTTTAATTTTAGATGCATCCAACAATAATAACAGACGCCTCATCAAATCCGCAGCACCACCTCCTTCACCACCTCCATCACCAATCCCTGGACTCCCAGCCCCACTGTACATTTGTAATTTATTAGGTGCAATAAATTCTTTGACACACTCTAAGTGATGTGATGAATAAATATGATCATTCTATAAATTGATGCAAGTCAATTCACCAGTTACCAGGCCGTGGATGAGCCAGGAATAGTAGCAGTCAACACAACATGGTATTAATCGCATCAGTATATGATTTATAGTATATATTTGTGGTATCTAGAGTCACATGTCAAGTCAGCTGTTACGACAAAAATTTGTTTGAGCTCTGGTCAAAGGATCCAAGTATCAACAGACAGCAATCAACATTTTGAACAGGCACACCAATGGCGAACTCAAGGCTAACGTTATTTTACAATAATGCTGTATCATCACAACCTCTTCGGTTGAATCTAATGAAGCAATAATGTCTGCAAAGCAAAGGAAATCCCTGTAGTATCGGCCTAAACCGCACAAAACTAACGGCTGCAGCGTGAGTTGTTTGTGTACCTCCCCACTTATAATACTGTGAAGTGATTCGCTGAATTAAAAACTGATTGACAACTGATTCAGACGGTGTATTGGTGAAATTAGTTTTTGATTGACAGAGGACTGTAAGCCTCTGATTGGCCAAATTAAAACATGATTGACAGTTGCCACGCCCACTCCCCGCCCCTCTCAAGTCTCCGGTCTGCAGAGATACATACTTGGAATGTAATGCAGTAGAAGATAGACCAGAATGCAATGCAGTAGCCAGGACAGACCAGAATGCAATGCAGTAGCCAGGATAGACCAGAATGCAATGCAGTAGCCAGGATAGACCAGAATGCAATGCAGCCACAACACATGTTGGGTTTTGAGGAAGGGGTCCGGCTGAATGATCTTTCCATCTTAAGGCCACGCCCACCTTTGATTGAAAGCAACAAGTTCACATTTGTTCTCGGGGCGTTGCTGAAAGGCATTCTGGGAAACGCCAGAATTCACTTACTGAAGTAGACGAGGCAGGTTGAGGGAGGTTGAGGGGACGTGGGTTCACCAGAAAGTAAATTCTACACTCAACACTAAATAACATCACATAACATAACAGTGTTGAACATCTCAAACTGATGGGGTCCAACAGGAAGTGGATCTGAGGAGTTCCCTCACCAGGCAACTCTCCGGTGGCGATGGTGTTGGTGTCCAGCTTGTAAGTGTCCTGTAGTCTCATCAGGGCCTTGCCCGCCCCCGTCTGGTCGTCGTCGTTGGGGAAGTGCTGCCTCTGGATGGTCAGGTTGGAGATGAAGCCTGCAACACAGCAGAGGAGCATGGAAGCAACAAACACCTGAAGAAGAAGAAGAAGCACCATCAGGAGGAACTGTGTGTACCGTCAGACACGTCGGTGAGCACCAGGTTCTCCAGCTCCCCCCACTCTGTGTTTAGCCTCTTCATCAGTTTGAAGGCGTTGACCGGGTGCCCCAGGAAGCCCTCGGGGTCCTGAGTGGCTGTCACCGATAGGACATCCAGCTTCTCAGTCCACCTGGAGACACACACACACACACACACACACACACACACACACACACGTTAAGTAAACACTCAGACAAGACGACATGCCTGCTGGGTCTTTTCACCAGTTGATGGATCGAGTTACAGATGATCCACTTCCTCGTCTACAACAGGAAGCTTCGTGACGCCTCCACGCGACCGGATGCACCGACATCAAAAATCAGAGGCTGCAGGGAACGCCCCTCGCAACGCAAATCCTTCAGGGCGAAGGATTTGGTCGGATGAATCAAATGGACGATTTTTGTGATTTGCGTTAAACCCTCAAACTTTTCATTTTGAACTTTTTTTTTCCGGCAGAGAATAAAATTAAAAGAATTTAAAAAATGTACATGTCTCGGGGTTCATGTTGCGATCACAACATTCAGCAACACCAGTGCAACAGCGCCTTTGTTATTGGGAAACGTGAGCCGCGGTCCTACGACAGGCTGACTTCTGGGGGGAGGGGGGGTGACCTGCCAGCGCCATTGTTACGATAACCCACATTTCAACATGACTTAGATACCATTACAAAAGGTTGCATTCAATAGTGAATTTTCCAAACATTTGACACCAGTCTGGCTCCTGACAGCTGAAGACCTTCAACAGCCTCAAACACGAACTTGAACTGGATCCCAGTCCACCTGAACTGGTTGACAAACTGGTTTCAGGAGCCAAGCCGACAGACGGACACCCGACCAACATCAGCGTCACCAAGGATTTTAAGAAGTCAACAGTCTGGTATCGTACAGCACCGCCTGCCATAGCGGCTGGTAGAGGAGAGACTTCGGGTGCGTTCACAGCCAGCATGTTCTGGTGGGTTTAGGAAAGGATCCCTACAGAGACAGACCTTTGTTTAACCAGAAACAGAAGTCTCGCTCTGAAATCTGAAAGATGAGGTGAGATGTTGCGTGAAGAGGTTCAACAGGTTTCTGGTTAACCAAAGGTCTATCTCTGTAGGATCCTTTCCTGATGTTGTCAGACACCAATAACAATCTGATCCTGTCAGTGGTAAAAACAACTTTTGGTGGACGTACTTTGATCGGCCCACTTGCCCCAACAGATTACATTGCAGCCATAGCAGCCCGTTATGCGTCTGCCGACTGAGGCGATCTACCGGAGCAATTCCAAAAAGTTTGGCGGTATAAATAACAAATTTGTACACATAGAGCCCAGGTTTAAAAATACCGGAATTACCCTTTAACGTCTGCAGCGTTTCCTCCTTTAGCTGGTTGGTCTCCAGGTGAGAACAACAACATTCACCAGATAACCGACGAGACGCCTGAAAACGTCTCAGTCCTCTAACAAGAGAACACAAGGCATTATGGGTAGAAGAGAACTGTAGTGGTTCGTTAGGAGAGAGAACGGAATCCAACCAGCTACAGGAAACCACCCCAGAACACAAGGCATTATGGGTAGAAGAGAACTGTGGTGGTTCGTTAGGAGAGAGAACGGGATCCAACCAGCTACAGGAAACCACCCCAGAACACAAGGGATTATGGGTAGAAGAGAACTGTGGTGGTTCGTTAGGAGAGAGAACGGGATCCAACCAGGTACAGGAAACCACCCCAGAACACAAGGCATTATGGGTAGAAGAGAACTGTGGTGGTTCGTTAGGAGAGAGAACGGGATCCAACCAGCTACAGGAAACCACCCCAGAACACAAGGCATTATGGGTAGAAGGAGACTTGGTCAGTCATGTTCAGATGTTTCTTCATGTGTTCTTAACTGGTATGAACACCAGAGAAGAGCAGACAAGTCCATCATGGTAGATCAAGTTCCAGACTGGAACCAGGTTGGTTTGGACTCTCTAACCTGGTGGGATGACAGGTTACCAGAACTCAACCAATCAACCAGCTGCTGGGGAGTCATGGGACTTCTGGTTCGGCTGGTCTGAGAACAGATTTTCACACAGTAGGGGGGCGTCTTACTTCTTGACCTGCTCCAGTTTGCTCTCCTCTGCTCTGATGTAGTCCTTCAGGGAGGTGACCAGGTCCTTCTCTGTGAACAGCAGGTCAGTCATGTGGCCTGGGAACACACACACACACACACACACACACACACAACACACACACACACACACACACACACACACACACACACACACACATTATTCCAGGGATAACAGCTGATACATGTTAACTGTGAAGGAACGAGAGAAGGATTTACTCACCGATGGAGGTGAAGAAGTCACCGTGAGCGGAGGAGGAGGAGGAGGAGAGGAGACAGTGGATCAACACCCACCAACAGACAGTCTGAGCCATGTTCACTCTGGACAGCAAACTGGAGGATAATGGACGACAGAGAGAGAGACCATCAGATGATGAGGATGATGATGAGGATGATGAGGAGGAGAAGGAACTCACTACCAAACTAAGTTGTTATCATGCTGTGGGGTGACCTGGTAACCCTCTCCGCTACGCAGCACAGACGTCAAACTAAAAGGGAAAACCGCCATTAAACACTTCAGCGTAGATAACGGGCCATGACGTCACAAGGTACGACACCTCAACGCTGCTGAACACCAGACTGGTGATAAATAACAGGGTGGAGGAGGACAGTCGGGCTGCAGGGGTTCGTCTGAGAAGAAGAAGAAGAAGAGGGAGAAGAAGAAGAAAAGAGAGAAGAAGAAGAAGAGGGAGGAGAAGAAGAAAGAGAGAGGAGAAGAAGAAGAAGAAGAGGGAGAAGAAGAGGGAGGAGAAGAAGAAGTAGAAGAGGGAGAAGAGGGAGAAGAAGAAGAAAAGAGAGAGGAGAAGAAGAAGTAGAAGAGGGAGAAGAAGAAGGAGAGAAGAAGAAGAAGTAGAAGAAGAAGAGGGAGAAGAAGAGGGAGAAGAAGAAGAAGAAGAGGGAGGAGAAGAAGGAGAAGAAGAGGGAGGAGAAGAAGAAGTAGAAGAAAAAGAGGGAGGAGAAGAAGAAGAAGAGGGAGAAGAGGGAGTAGAAGAAGAAGAGGGAGAAGAAGAAGAGGGAGTAGAAGAAGAAGAGGGAGAAGAAGAGGAAGAAGAAGAGGGAGGAGAAGAAGAAGTAGAAGAAGAAGAGGGAGAAGAAGAAGTAGATGAAGAAGAAGAGGGAGGAGAAGAAGAAGTAGAAGAGGGAGAAGAAGAAGTAGAAGAAGAAGAAGAGGGAGTAGAAGAAGAAGAGGGAGAAGAAGAAGTAGAAGAAGAAGAAGAGGGAGGAGAAGAAGAGGGAGAAGAAGAAGAAGAAGAGGGAGAAGAAGAAGTAGATGAAGAAGAAGAGGGAGGAGAAGAAGAAGTAGAAGAGGGAGAAGAAGAAGTAGAAGAAGAAGAGGGAGAAGAAGAAGAAGAACTCCTTCTGCTTCATGAACGACCAGCATCTCTCTCCGTCTCACCTCAGAGACAAACCTGATAACGCCGGTGGAAGGAGGTTGTTTCCCCAGACGTCTCACTCACACACACACACACACACACACACACACACACACACACACACACACACACACACAACAGTGAGCCTTTAGAGGGCAGACAGGCTCCCAGTCTGGTTACTGGGCTAATCCCAGTTTGAGCTCTAAATTTCAATCAGCTGAGCAGCTCTTCCTCTCATCAGGTCCACGTCAAAACCCCCAGGAGAGACACTCGATCCCCTTGATCCCCCTTGATCCCCCTGATCCCCCTGATCCCCCATATGGAAACCGTTTGGTCCCCCGAGAAGAGTCTTGCCGAGGGAGAAACCCGACTGAAACCGTCGTACATCTCGTTGTAGTTTTAACTTCCGGTGAATTAAACTAGCAGCGAGGAGAGAGAGATGAAACGTGTCTGGATCTTCCTTTCTTTCTCTTTGGGGAAGTTAAAGAGATCCTCTGGGGGTCACTGGGGGTCACTGGGGGTCACTGGGGGTCAGGATGGGAACAACCGAGCTACGGTTGATCTTGATCCTCGATCCTGACACTATTAGACTGAAGTCACTGATAGACGGTATTCAGTATCTTGATATTTCATCACCACAAATTACAAATCTTCAGTGTTTCCACCAGAACCTGTCAGGGTGGAAGACACCATCACGGACACTAAAACTCTCCACTAAAGTCCTTTAGTGTCAGCAGCTAGTCGACCATTAGCGTGCAAAGAAAATCAAGTCTGGACGACGTGACATTGAGCTGATATTAACAAAAGGCCGATATGGGCCTGATATATCGGTCTGACGACCCGGGTAATCCAAGACACGGGGACTTCGGGAATGCAACAAAACTTCCAGAATGGTCCGGCCTCGGGAAGCGCTCCCTCACGCCACCCCTCCCCCTGCTAGACTCCTTCTAGTTACAGGCCTGAGCTGCGGTTGCCTGCAGCCGAACCCAACAAGTGTCAGAGAGACAGAAAAGTCAAATTGGACGGCAGGCAACTTGTCCTGACATAACCCAGCGACGAGGAATGTCAAACTGGGAGTTAAACGCCCTGCTGGGGAGCTGCAGAGGGGCCGGGCTGCCACGTCCTCCCCCCTCCTCCCCCCTCCTCACCCCTCCCACCCGCTTCAGCTTCACACCGCTTCAGCGCAGCAGCTGCAGGAATACATTTCTCAGCAAAAGGGATATACAAACTCAGAAGCACAGACATTCAGACCTCCTCCTCTTCCTCCTCCTCGGGCTTATGAAACTGTTTCAAAACCCCCTTGGATAACCTCCAAAACACACAGAGGTCAAGCTGAAAACAAGGCTGATAGTTCCTGAAATGTTGAGATTTTGGAGATACAAGAAATTCACCTAATAAAGGACGGACACACACACACACACACACACACACACACACACACACACACACACACACACACACACCATCCTAAGCAGTCTATCCAGTTGTTGCAGATGCATGAAACTTTTTTTATACAACCAAAAAAAAAACAACCATCGCCTTATAAAATGCAGTGAGGGTGATGCTGTGATGGTCGAAACAACCATGAAAGCAACAGCATCCCTAGTGAACCTCCAGGACCTTCCCAAGACTAGTCCAGGACCTACAGCAGCATCTCCAGGACCAGTATCCATCAGAGTCTCTCCCAGGTTCGGCATGCCCGTAAGGGACCCGGCTCCAGGACAGCCTGACCCTCCAGCAGAGCTTCCCCAGGCAGGAGGTGTCGACTCTGGGCCATACCAACCGTGACTGTCCCGTCCTGGGTGCTGGTCTACAGATGAAAGCAGCTGAAGTTGGGCCTGCTGGGCTACAGACACATCACGGCCGGTGTCCATGTTTCCCACGGAGCACTTCACATTTCAACTTCCAGTTTTGCCAAGAAGCGAAAAAAAGGTCACATGAAAAGGAAAAACACGGAGAAAACTGAACTAGAAGCGACGTTTAATGACAAGAAACCAGCTGGTTGAAAACACTGGCTCATAACGGTGGTAAAGCCTGGAAACCTCCAAGGGGGGGGAAATAAGTGGCCGAAACAGTCGAGGACATTTCTAGATTTACCCGACACGCACACAACCGACACGCTTCACTCCGTTTCTTTCCACCTAGTCATGACAAAACAGGCACGAATCAAGCCACGATGCAGAGATTTTACCGTATTGATCGCTCTGGTGAACGGGAGACACCGGAATTCCCACGTCGGTTACAAACGCAGTCCACAATATCCCCAAACCCCTCGGACTGTTACACCACTGGCAAGCTAGCCAGAATAAAACACATGACTTCCGGTTGCCACTTTCAAAATAAAACCCTTATTGATGACCGCTTTTACATGTTCTGGGGTAATAAAAACAATCAAGGTGAAAATAAAGAATATATTTAAGGAAGATCTGTAGTAAATAAAAAATATAATTGTTGTTTTTCCAACATGTCCTTTTATTTAGAAATCCATATGCATATAACCTATGTGATATAAAGTCATATTTAATATATAGAGGGCTGCCAAAAATACCCAAAGAAACAAACCCAAACACAGTACATACACCAGGCAACGTAGAAGGACGTCTATGATCTTGAAATGGTCAATTTGAACTCATAACCGTGGCACAACTGGTCCTAATGAAGGTATGGGAGTCAGCCAGAATACGCCACTGAAATTCCCTGTGCTATATTTAGTTCTCCACACCCTACAACACTTTTTTTTCAAAAGTGACAAATTATTTTGAAGGTAAAATCGCCTAATTTCCCATCTTGTTCTGTCTATCTCCGGCTAGCTTGACACGACGTCAAGGTTCACATCACTGGGAGGGTTTCACTGTCAAGCGACGGCAGCAGCACTAAAGCTTCCTATCGGCATTTTTCAAAATAAATGTCCCTATGACACTAACCGGGGAATTGAAAACGTCGTCAAAACAAATCAAAGTTTATGGGAATGCGTAGCAAGAAATATCACTTCAACCTACTTTGGTCTTCACTTCCGTTACGCAGACTAAGGGTGCGTTCACACTAGTCCGTTTTTATCAAGCTTAATGAAGACCGTTTTAGCCAGGCAAGGGAAGTGGAAAGCGGACACCTTGGGAGAGACGGCTTTCTGAAGTTGAGAAAAGTTCATGTTCCTAGAGGAGCTCACATGACGTAGCCGACAGTCAATCACATCAAAGAGGAGGCGGGGTTTCACGCTACGTTTGCAGCTGATTGGCTCCTTTGCCATAGCCAGCACAGGCAGCCTTCCCAGCCCAGTGGGTTCATTTATATAACTCACATCTATTTTATAGACAAAACACCAAACGTCAACGTCAGCTGCCAGTCTGGCGCTATGGAACAAAGTGCCGCTCACACAACTTTTTATATTACCAGTTCAAAACGTTTTTCTACAAAACAGTAGTTTGTAGTGTGACCACACCTTAGCCGCTTTCATTTGGGCTGGGAGTCAATCAGAGTGTCTCATACTCGGTCTCATATCTAATAGCCTGTTTGATTTAGCCAAGCAGCATCGTACTGAAGGTCTTAAACAGTAGCATTAGCTAGCTATCATCATCTTTTGGATAGTTGTATTCATATGCCAGGTGATTTTCTGGGGTTTCCATTGGCTGGAATGGGACGTGAACTTTCTTGGTAGTTAAGTGACAGCCAGCGGCAAAAACCAACAACAACACTTCCTGTCTGTAAAGCGCTCTCTTTTCAAAATAAACGTCCACGTGTCAGTTTTAGGGCAAGGTGTTTTTTAGTTTAATAAAATGTGACAAAGATAGAACATTAAATGTGAGCAGTCAGTGAAATGAAAAGAATCAGATTACATTTTTGTTTGTTTTCCTAAAACAACCAAACAGCGTTTCCATCTACATCAGAAGGTCTAGAGTGAAAGATTCAAGATTCAAGAAGTTTAGTTTAAGTTTAAGGCCTTATATAAAGGCAAAATAAAATAAAGATGAATAACTGGACTCCCACAAGAAGCAATCTGAACTTCTGGGTGGGGCTGCTACTTGGGTTTGACCAATATGGGTTTTTGAAGGCTGATGCCAATATTCTTAGACTGAAGTCCCTGACAGCTGATATTTTGATGCCAACATTCAATAACTATAAATTTGACCATTTTCATTAGTATTCAGCCTTTCAGGTGTTGCAGCAGATGGTAAGAGAGCTGTTTGGTTTATCTTCTCGGGTTGAGGATCTGGCAGGAAGCACAACCCCCCAGCAGGGCTGCAGACAGAACAAGCAGAAACACACAGAGTCTCAAGACGTGAACCAACGTGATTATTCCTGACTGAACTGTTCTGATATATCTGCAGGCAAAGCAGCCGGGCCGGCCCCGTAGCCCTTTAGCCTTTAGCCCCTTCCAAACCAGCAACCTCGCGGTTCTCTCGCTGCACCGTAGCAATAAAGCACCACTGCAACTTCCTGTTGGTAAAGTTTATTGGAAACGTGTATCTTATTAAACATTGATCAACAGTGCAAAACAGACTGCTCCGTTCAGCGACATCCTCTGTCAGTGTCAGGTATGTCTTTGGTGGCGGCGTCAAAATAACATCACTGTACACTGAAAAACAGATACAAACCAGATACCAATAATATCGTATCAAACAGCAATATTTACAATACATATCGTACAAATATCATACACAGGTTGCAGCTGTCAATCTGTCACCAGGTGGTTCAGTAACAGGCTGTGAAAAGGCAAAGTACTACAGTACGTTTCATTTGACAGACAGATTTAAAAGTGTTCATGCATTTGGGTAAGTTGTGCAAAATAAGGTGTTCAAAGTGCGTATGTGTGTGTGTGTGTGAATGTGGAACACGCCCACATACACACTGCATGTCTATTTTTGTACAAAACATCCTGAGGCAGAAGCTGCACAACTGTGAAACGTAATAACTCTCCTTTATAGGCTTTAAGGAAAAACCCACCGTTGGATATTCTTCTTCTACTGTTAAATATCATCAGTCTGTGACGTTCAACACATTCAGGAGTTATTTTGTGATGTTGTGATTTAGTTTTTATTGGTGAACCCACTTTCCCTCAACCTGCCTCGTCTACTTCTACTTCAGTTAGTCGCTTCCTACAGTTCCCACAATTCCTTTCGACAACCCCCACTTGTCGCTTTCAATCACAAGTGGGCGTATAAATAGCTTGAAAGTGTAGGTTATAGTGTCAATGATCACAGCCACGCCCCTTACCCAAAACCCAGCATGTCTTGTGGCTGCATTGCATTCTGGTCTATCTTGTTACTGCATTGCATTCTGGTCTATCTACTGTCAGTGGAGAAATTGGTCTCTCTCTCTCCTCTGATGGATTTCTCCTGTATGATTGTTGATCGTCTAGAAAGAAGCCCTTGCTCTTTGATTCTGATTGGCTGACACCAAAACCTGACGGTGACCGTTGATGATTTAGATCATGAAACATTTTCTGATGTCAGATTTCGTCGTAGCTGCGCTGGAAAAGAAAAACACACCACCAAACCACAAAATGGACCCAGAAATGCAAAAGGACATCACCAATATTTTCAGCTGTTGGTTTGGGGTTGACTCGTCTTTCAGCCGTTCGTGTTAAGACAGTCCATCTGGTGGAGCTGCTCGATTGGTGCAGTTCTAACGAGGACTGAGACTCTGGAGGACTCAGAAAACTGATCCCAAATCTGATCTCAGATTCAGTCGGCGAGCTCCTCTAGGACTACTGGGCTGAACCAGTGGTGACATCAAGAGAACATGGAGAACGTGCAGATACAACTCACACTGTACACTACAGCAACGGCTTCCTCCTCCTACGGCGACAACTTCCTGTCCTCTTCTTCTGCAGCCAGTTAGGATATCTTACAGCTGTTGCGCGCACAGCTGTCAGCAGACGGACTGAGGGGCGGAGGGCGGATGAGCTTGGGCTTCTTCAGCAGCGCCCCTCCGGTCCTCTTGGTGGCGCCGTGGGTTGTGTTGGCGGTGGCGGTGACGGAGTAGGAGCGCCCGTGCATCATGCGGGCGTTGAGGCCGTTGGCCATGGAGAAGGACTTGAGGTGGGACTTGAGCGCCAAGGGGAGAGGAAGCTTGTCGACCAGGTGGACAGGGGTGCAGGAGACGATGGAGCGGCAGCACAGGTCCTGCAGGCTTAAGACTGGGGGGTGGGGGGGGGGAGACAGGAGACATGGTCACACCTATCCCATCATGCACGGTTCTCATAGACAATGAATGGAGGCAAATCACGTCTGAGTTAACTTCAAGCTACATGAAGCATTTAGTGTTTCTGAAGCACCAGAAACCACGAGGCCTCATAAAACACAAATCAATAAATCTTTCATTTCTAATCAATAACAACACGGTGATTTGTGTTGGCCGTAATATTATATTTCAATTAACTCATGTGGTTAAAAGTGTGTGTTTACATGTTACATAATAATAGAAATGATATTTATTATTATTATTATTATTATTTAACTGTTACTGGGTATTTATTGGTAACTGCTTTGAATGTGATTCAGCCAATCAGAACTGGGAACCAGAACTATCCAAACTTAATCTGACAAAATGAATGACATGAAAAACTTAAATAAATGACAACACTTGTTTTTGTTTTTTACTTTAGTAGAAATGTTGAATGATGAACTTTATATTCTTATATTTTCACCCAAATGTTTCCATCGGCACAAAAATTGTTTTGTTTTGTCCACAAGGGGGCAGCCTCACATAAAACGACCCAGACAGAATCAGGTGGGTGGAAATGTGCTGTGCTTTGTTTATACCACCTACACACACACACACACACACACACACACACACACACACACACACACACACACACACCCTTGTTGGGCCTCCAGAGCCGCTCCATGCCGTGCCTCATCAGGACGATCCTGGCCAGCTCGGTGAAGGACTCGGTGATGTTGAAGTTGCACAGCGGGCTGACCTCGAAGAAGGTGACGCCCAGCCTCTCGGCGTACAGCTGGGCCTGCTCCGTGGTCACCTGGCGCTTGTAGGCCAGGTGGAGACGGTTCCCCACCAGGATCTTAGGCACCCCCGGGGCATGCTGGGTAAACAGCAACAGGAATAGGCAATATCGAAAAGGTCAATTTCAAAAATGACATTTGGTGGACGCCTGAGTGCAGACGCTTTTATTGCGGGTGGCGCCGGCGGCAATCAAAGCGCTAACTCTGCCGGTGTTAGCGCCACGCTCTACCCATTCAGTTACACAGGGAATAGGCGATAACATAATCTTCCATTGTGTTGTTACTCCTCCAACATGGCGGCATGTCATGACCCATAAGCACTGATAACCACTGCACACATTCTGCCGCTGGCCTCTGTTTCTGTTTGCAGGAGGAATGCCCTTTGGCCAGCA